>JARBWK010000010.1:102798992-102918992 GCA_030556195.1 Anolis apletophallus | reverse complement strand
TGTTGTGTTGCTGATCTTTGAAAATGCAGAGAGTTGCTTTACAAAAAAAGCTTTGAAACAATTCACATCCTCAGCCCCCAATCTGAAATAGCAAAGCCTGAAAGCATGTTCATCTCTTCAGCTTGTTCATAGTAGTTGATATGAGCCTATATTGCTTGGGTGGCAAATCCATTCCAGGACTTAATTCAGATTTTAAGGAAGCTGTCCAAGGTGCTTAGCCATCTATCCAAAATTGGTTCAGCACCTCAGATAGCTCATTTATTAATATTCTAAACCTGGACTGAGCTAATCACTCCAGTAACATGGGATCCACCAGCCACCACTGCTGCTAAACACTGACTTTCTTCTTTATTTTACCAAGTTCCTAATTTAGCATTGTTAGCTACATTGAACAAAGCTCTATGGTCAAAGTCCCATTCCAAACCTCCACAGATTTCTCACCCCACAAATTTATCCATAAGAGACTTGAATGGGAGGTGCAAATTATGACTGACTTAGGTCCCAAAAGAACACTCTTTTAGGAAAATCCTGGCTTCATTAAACAGCAATTCCCTTGGGTTATTACTTATTAGAGCTGGAAAACTGAACAGGTTGGGGGATATAATTATTTTGCATTTTCCCCCTCCCAAACAGCATTGAGTAATTTCTGTAATTTTCTTCATAATTCAGGACTCAAAGTGTATTCACAAAACAAAAATATGTTTTCTGCACAGAAAGAGTATGTAATTGAGGATTTGTTCTGGGCAAAATTCACACATGGTTGATTTTCTGTGAGATAAAGTATACCTCAAATCAGAAATATGGTTTTCTATGTAGAAAATGTTGTTTTCAATGCAAATTAATATTTTGAAATATTATTACCTACGCAGAAAACATTGTTTTCTGCACAAAACAACCACGTGCAAATTTAGAACATTTTTCTTTTCAATGTTTTCGACTTTTGAAAACATGTTTTTGAATCATTTGAAAAAATATTTTCAAATATTCTTTCTATCCTGAAAACTGGCTGAATTCTAAACCAAATTGATCTTATTTGCACCAATTCAGATTTTTGCCAGATTTGGCCAATTCAGGCAGTTCTGTTAAGTGAGTCAAGATGTTTTTGCTTTACAAAATTAACTTAAAATATTTTATATGTATTACAATTTCACCAAGCTCTTTTGCCATTTCTATTGTTTATTGTTTTTATGCTTTTAATTGCTTTGTGATGTTTTTACTTTTGTTAATGTATGTATTTTATATATGGCATCAAATTGTGCCGACTTGTTTGCCACCCTGAGTCAACTTCGGGCTGATATAGGCAGGGTAAAAATAGCGTAAATAAATAAAAATAAATTATTGTTGCCATAGCTGCCACTCCTGTATTTTACTATTAGCTATTTATGGTGGGACTTTGAGGTACTACATAAATATTAGACTATGATTCCACTTTGAGACCCTGGCAACACTTTATATTAACTTGTTTCTATCCTTATGTCATCTCTAAATCTAATTGGAAGGTTGCTAGCATAAGGAATTAAAATCTTTTCCTCCTTTTTCTTTTGTTTGGTTTAATGATTTGTTAAGCTTCAAAATAACTGGCCGATGCTCTGTGTCTGCCATTCGGGCTCCAAAAGTATCTGGAAATTGACTCTTTGCTTCTCTGGCCATCTATTTCCTTTGTCTCTTTACCTGCTTTTTTCTGTCTACTATAGAAACATGCTGCATGGCCGACTATTTTGTGGCTCTTGTTCTTCTTTGGTACAGTGTTTCAACTCTGTGAAGGTGTGCAGCATTAAAAGAACCGTATCTGGATAAAGACAGTTTGAATTTTGAATGATCAACTGTCAATATATTTTAATTACTTTGCTTTTCCTTTTTGCAGGATGAAAGTTCCCAGCACAATGTCATAATCTACTCATCTAAAATTACCAAATTGCATGCAGATGTTTGTGTGTTGTGGGTGACCAAAAAAATTATAGCCAACTTGGTTTTCTAATATGAGTTAATGAAAAAAATCGATCATCTCAGTTTCCAGATTTGAGTTTGTATTTGTGTCCAGATTGGATGGGATAAGGTCAAGTGCAAATCTGCATCAGCAGTGTAGAGCCCTATCATTTGTTCTGTAACAGCAAATCATTTTAGAATTTCTCTTCAAAAGAAAGTTGCCTTCCATATAGTAAGAACAGAGCAAAGAGGTAGCAGAAGTGAAATTGCAGGGCAGGGGAAGACAAAGCCTCTGTGAAATTAACATGATTTTTGACAAGGCAACAACTTTCCAAGCTGATTGTTTTATCGTGGTGGTAATTAACATTTGAAAAAGAAGGCAGCATCTAAAACCAGCTGGCTAAATTGCAAGAGACAGAAATCAGCTGTAACCAATTTCATCAGTATTGAGAAGAAAATTATTTCCTGTATGAAACACTTTGGTGATTTAAGTTACATTAAGACATCTGTAAAGAGGACTTGACAAATAGGACAAAAGGGAAGTCAATCTATTCTTTTGCATTCCTCTCACAAATTAGAACTAGTCCAAAGTGTCATGTAAATTATTTCATCTCAGAAGTAGTTGTTGTGAATCATAAAGGGAAAAAAACAGAGTTCAGACAGCTAGCACTGATTTTTTATTTTCTAGGCATTTGCCTTCCATTGTGTCGTATGAGATGTTACTGTTGTTCTTCAGATGTGCGAGGAAGATGGATTGGGAGATAGAAAAAGGATATAAACACAAGCTCTACAGCAAATGATCCATGTTCCACTATAGGTCTTTTTAATGCTCAACAAGGAGCTCTGAAGTGGGCATCTGAAGACATTCAGAGGGATTTTATTAAAAGTTTCCTCCACTTTCAGAACATAATTCTGAAATCATGGTTTAAAGCTAGACCAATGATGATTTATTGGAGTGTCTTTTCTTGGTAAGAGCTTCCAAACCAATATAAAGTTGGCCTCTCATATCCATGGATCATATACTGATTTGTTTCCACAATCCTTAGTTGAATTTTTGTTTTATTTTTTTTAAAAAAAACCTATTAATTTTGCTATTTTATGTAAGTGACACCATTACACCGCCATTGTATATGATGGGACTTGAGAATCCACAGATTTTTGCATCCATAGTGGTTTTTCAAACCAAACCGGAGAGGATAAAAAGGACCCACTATACATGTTGACATTTCTCCATGGAAGTATCAAACTTAATGATAGAAAGGTTTCAACAGGCCTTTTTAAATTCTGAATTATTTGTGTGCAGCTGCACTCTGCAATCCTCACATACATGAAGAATCGTGAAGACGATTCATGTGCATGTTTGAGAACTGCACTGGCTCCTGATAGTATGCCAGATCACCTTCAAAGTGTTAGTTTTGATTTTTAAGGCCTTACATGGTCTGGGGCCAGTGTACCTGGGGGACCGTCTCCTCCCTTACCATCCCACTAGACCTCTGCGCTCTGAAGAGCAAAACCTCCTGGTTATCCCTAGTGCCAAGACCTACCGGTTGACTGCGACTCGTCGGCGGGCTTTCTCGATCGTGGCTCTGACCCTTTGGAACTCTTTGCCCGCCGACGCCTGCAATATCCAGGCCCTTCTCCCTTTCAGAAAGGCTTGTAAGACCTGGTTTTTCCAGTAGACCTATGGATCTGGATAACCTGGGTGCCCATAGCCTCCTGGAAATTGTTTTGCTGCTGTTGTGTATAGTGATCGACTATTGTCGTTTTATATGCTGTTTTAATGTTGCTTTTACCGTTTGCTCGTACTGTGTTTTTATATATGCTTGTTTTTATTATGTACGACTGATTTGTTGTGAGCCGCCCCGAGCCTCTTGGGGGGGGGGGGGAGAGGGCGGTAGATAAATGCGAAGAAATAAAAATAATAATAAAAGAATTGTATATAGAAAAGTGGGCAAATTTCAAAAGTGTACCAAACACTGATAAAACATATCATGGTCAATGAGAGGAATGCACTGAAGTTCAGTGGGTACCATTTTAAAAATCTGGTAAAATGAAGGGAGGGGAGAGAGCACACCGACAAAGGGACAAAATTGATCCCAATTAAAAATAAAGAACAATAGTAGAGGTGAGCATAAACTGGACCAGAAGATGTGAACTTTAAATAGAAACATTCCTGAATTTAGAGCTCATGTTTTATTTATTTTATTTATTTATTTATACATCAAACTTGTATACCACCACTCCCTGGAGGTTTGGAGCGGTTTACAGAAGTTTGAGTAGCCCAGACGGCAACATCAAAACGACACAATATACAGTAGACATGGGAAAAACAAAAAGGCAAGGGAAGGGAGGAGGGGGAGGGAGAGAGTCAGCGGCGGTGTCCACTAAGGCACCACCCCGCCATCAAAAGAGGGCAGGCGGGGAGGTCCCAGCAGGATCGCCGGTACCAAGGCGCAGGTGAAGAGTGGAGACCGCAATCTCCCATGTGGGAGTCTGCGTTGGGGGTCCCGACCTGTCCGCGCAATGTCCTTATAATCTTTCAAGGTGGCCTGGTGATCCCTTTGGAGCTGCAACTGCCTATAGCAGGAACTCCAGAACGTCCTGGTTGAGAACGTCCTCCAGGGCCCACCACTCTTGCTGTTGAACGTCCTTCTTCCGACGAGCCAGCAGGGGAGCTGGCTCTGCGAGCTTGGTCCTTTCGGTCTCTCCGGCAGGGGGCAGGGGCGCGCGGATGACGTAATCGCCTTCCTTTCGCTTCCGGCATCGCCTCCTCCTCTTCCAGTGGCCTCGTTGCTCCCTAGCCAGGTCGTTGCTAGGGGCAGGGTCATCCGAGGGCGGGACTTCTGGGGCTCCCAGAGGGCTACTGCTTCCGGGTGCTGCTTCTTCCCAAGACCCCAGCACATGGAGTGGCTGGGCATCTTCAAGGACGCACGCCATGTTGGGTCTCGCCTCCTCAAGTATGCTCCCCCAACTTCACCCAGCGTGACGCCGACACCTGGAAGTATCTCGGGGAAGGGCCAGGACGGCTGAAATATCGAATTCAGCCAGGGACGAACCTGCCAGCACATGTTAAAGGCCCCAGTTTCTATTCTGGCATCTACTAGTAGGGGTGGTAAATGCTGGATATCTTCTGCAAGTCAGTGTTGACAACACTGGGCTAAAATATTAAATCAACTTTCTTGTTCCTACCATGCACTTCAAGGACTTCAACAATAAAAAGGCAATGGCAGCAGTTAAGTTTTAATACATTCGTACTTAGGTGTTTTGCATTAAATTATAGTCCTAGGTCTGTAAGAATACTTTCTTGTGTAGGTCCAGTTACAGAACCAACCATTCATTACGGCTTAGTGGAACAATTGTTGATTTCCACACTGAGGAGGCTGGCTAATTTGTTCTCCACTGGAAATATAATCTATCTACTATTTTGTTCAGCTGATAACAAGCAATAACTTTTTCAGTGCTAAAGTTAAAAGAAGTCACTGTGGTTCTTGTTCATCTATTTATTTACAAGATGTGTATGCTGCTCTCTAACAAAGAAGTTCTCTGGGCAGCTTACAATAAACAAACACAAAACAATTTATGTACAAAATGAAGCATGAAACCATATAATCAAAAGCATAAAGTACAAAACAAAATTCACAGCACCCAGATGTTAAAACCAAGAGGCCAGACTCCATTAACTGTTCTTGATCTATGTGCTTGTATAAAGACATAGATAAAAATGTAGTTCCTTATGTGAATAATGTATGCAAATAAGCATAAGATGCTGAGATGTTTTTCAGAGGTCAAAACAGAAAATATAAAACACAAACATAAATTTTGTTCCCATATGCAAATTCCTCTGATTTGCATTTGAAGCATGGAAAGGACATTGCAGGTCTGAAGCTTATTGTGGTGGGGTTTTGATCCTATATTGGTAATGGTGATGGAAAGCTTGCAATTGACACAAGCAGAATTATGCTATATTTTTACAAGTATTCAAAAAAAAGTGGGGGGAAAGGTATAATGTAGTTGAGCGTACATGGCCCAATCTAGTCAGTAGCTTTGTTCTCCACAGTGACTTCAACAAGTTTGGAATAATTAAATTAGGATTGTTAAACTTGTACTATTAAAACCTGGGTTCTCCTAGGATACCTGGAATGAGTGTAACACAACATCCTTAATTTGGGTGTATGTGTAGACCAGATAAAGTTTCAAGAGAGTACAGAAATCGGCCATTCTTAGCCTGGAACTCCTTCCCTCTCACTGAGTCTTTTGCTGTTACTACTCTTAGTTATCTTAAGGCAATATGCTGGTTCTTAAAACGGAGAAGCATGCATTTCTTTCAGGACCTCATAATATGGGGCTAGATTTGCGGCAAATGCCAATCTAGCCCTGGTCATTGACAGAGCCAGTTGGCTGGCTCCATGGGTGCAGAGGGGCAAAACTGGTGTGCTGCCATTGCCCAATTTACGGAGGAAGCTATGTACACCACACGTGCTCCACACTTCTCCCATGTGATCACCCTCCCAGCGGGTGATACGAAGTGAGCTGTGGGTGACTGGATTCCCCATGCTGTGTGGTGAAGAGGAGCACTGCCATCAGCTGTCACAAGTATGATGAGGTTTTTATTTTTTTATTTGCAATGCTTCTACCCCACCCTTCTCACCCCCCGGGGGACGGGACTCAGGGCGGCCAACAAGGCAGCAATTTGATGTCTAAACATACAATATAAATCCTAAAAACATATATCATTAAAATACAATTTATAAACAAGCAAATATTCAAAACTCAAGTAAATTAAAAACAGTGCTCCTCCATAAAAAGAGTTATCCATATTCTTGTCAATCATTTAGCCATTCCTATTCCAGTTCCCAGTGCTGCATCCTGCTATTGTGCAAAGGCCTGGTCCCTTAGCCAAGATTTTACTTTTTCCCTAAATGCTAGGAGGGATGGGGTTGATTGTATTTTGCTAGGTAGTGCATTCCACAGGCGAGGAGCCACAGCCAAGAAGGCCCTGTCTCTCATCTCCACCAGCCGCATTTGAGATGCTGGCGGGAACAAGAGCAGGACCTCCCCAGATGATCTTAGATTACGAGGTGGAATGTGGAGGCAGATGCGTTCGGACAAGTAAGATGGGCCAGTCCTAGATTTAAGCAAGAGCAAAGTCAGCAACAAGAAAGGATGTAGTCTTGAATCTTTGTGTTCATTCTGCTCTGCACTGATAGTTAATGTTTGCTAAGCCATAGTATATAATACTCTTTCTGAAGATTAGACTGGTTTAATGTCCAAGCCCCTTCTTGGTAAGAGACGTCAATTTCAATGTACACATTTTCATGCCTATAACATTTCCTTTTCATACTTAGTATATCCTTTCTTTCCTTATCTATTCTCACAGAGAGCTTCAGAACTCAGATCATTTTACTTACTGTCAACTAGGCTTGTGCAATCCAGGCAAACTGTAATCTGTTTTGGCATTTCAGTGAGGGTCCCAATTCATTTTTTGCGAGCCTCCCAAATTTGGGAGGATAGAAATTCATTTTCAATCTAGGAAGCTGAATGATTTTTCTATCCAGCTCATTAGGAGGTGGTGGGGACTTCCTAGGCTCCCCTTCCTGTAATTTTAAGTATAGTCTGTCTTTATATCCTTCATTAAGACCTGGATTAAAAGCATAAAATTAATATACCACTCTTCCTGTGATCCTTTCGATTCTTTCAGTAGAGAAAACTGGGTTTAATGCTTAGTTAAAGCTGTTTCTACTCTAGAGGAGACAGGTGTTGTAGGCATGTGCGGCACTCTCTCCCTGCAGCACACAGCTTACCAAAACATTTTAAGATGGTTTCCCCACTTCCCAGGAAAGGAAGAGCAATCAACCTGAAGCTATTGTACGCTGGGCTTCCTTCAAAAAGCCTTCTCCTTTCTCTTGATTTGCAGGCCCTAGTGTAGTGTTTTTCCTTCCAAAGGAGGCTGGTTTTTGACAGCCACTGTTCTTTTAGGCCAAAAAAATACGGAGGCTGAGCCCTTGTCATTACAGCCAGCTGGACCATCCGGATTAGCTGAAGGGAACCAGCCAAATCGAATCTGTGCACAGGTCTACTGTCAATCCTTGAATGGCTTGGAATCCAATGGTTGATGGAATGCCACTTTCATCATGAACGTGCCTAAGCCCATAGATCAACATCTTAGAGCCCATCTACATGGTCATACAGTTTGAACTGCATTATAACGATCAGTGTAAACTCACATAGTACAAATTGAACTGCATTGATTATATGAGTCTATACTGCCATATAACCCAGTTCAATGCAGTTAATCTGCATTCTGAAACTGCATTATATGACAGTGTAGATGGAGTCTGAGCCATTTCTCCCAGCATCTTCTGGGAGAAATGTATAATGAAAAGGGCCTTTCCAGATGTGGTGTCCATTTATGAAATACTCTTCCAGCTAGTTCTGCTTAATCCCAGCATTACGCGAGTAGGATTCTCCACTTGAAAATATATGCTTGATTGACGTTTCTAATAGACTGGCATTGTGATTACGGATTATTTGAAATGAATAGTAATTTTCTTGATGTTACAGTGCTTTTATCCCTTTTTAAAATTTTGTATATATATTTGTGTGTGTATACTGTGTGTGTGTGTGTGTGTGTGTGTATAGTAAGACACCTTGAAGTTTCATTGTGTAAGACACTGTTGAAGTTTTAAAGAAAAAAGAAAAAAGAACCATTATTCATGCATTGTATATGATCCATATCAGAGAAATGGCAAACATTTGAATTTCAATTAGCCATGAAAAGAGTTACAATTTAGAAGCCATTTGTCGACTGTGAATCACTTGTAGAAGTAAATCGGATATTGGCAAAAGCTGCCAAACTTAAGGAGCCATTAAATTTGGTAAAGTGTTCCACTTGAAAATATGTAATGGGATACTAAATCACCAACATGTTCCTATATTACTTTTTAAAAGAATATTTTATTTTCTGCTGCTAACAGCAACTAATTTGAATGGAAACACCAAAATTTCAAGAAAAAAATATGGCTATGTCAGTTTCTGATTATATTGCTCTGTACTCAGAGCAGCTCTTTTCCTAGGCTGGGCACTGGTTGATTCTTGGCAGCCCCTTCTAAAAGTCCATTAAGCTGTTCTTTGTCTCAATTACTTTGCAACATTGTTTAGGTCACACCTGCCTGCCTAGATGGGATCAAAAATGCATTTATCTGGAACAGTTTGCAAAGAAAAACCTGAACCACCATTTCACTTACAACTTTTCCTGCCACAGATGTGTCTAAACAAGAGAAGTAGATTTTGGGATTTTGCGTTGCTGTTGTTTTGTGACAGCTGTGGCTCTAAATCTAATACTACTTGCTTGAATGTGCCTGTTTGTGCAACCGGGCCTGCAGAATCATAGCTATTTCATGCCATGTTAACTGCCAAGGCAAAATGCTATGGAATTCTGGGATTCATAATTTTGAGATATATTTGCCCTAATCTATCAGAGAGCTCTGGTATAACAGCAATCTACAATTCCCAGAATTCCACTGCAGTTAACATAGTGTCAAACTGCTATGATTCTGCAATGTAGATTATCTGCTAGAACCTTCATCCATTTCTGCTGGCCGGGTGCTGGTAGACCCCCATATCAAATTTTGTGCGCCTCCTGAAAACGGGCATGGAGCTGGATGGCCAATTTTGGACTGCAAATGAAAAATACGGCTAGACCCAGCCCATTGGCATCAGTGGGAAGCTTCCTAGGCCCTCCTTATCATTTTTAGGGCTATCAGGATGAAAATTACCACACTTGGAGGGCACATCTACCACTGTTAGCCCATCAAGTTTCATAATATTTGGGCTATGCCCTGATTTTTAAGAACTTCTTTTCTTTCTAGAAATAAAATTCCCCAAAAGATACCCCCCTGCTGGTCCTGCCCTCTAACTTCTCCAGGAGCAGCACCAGGGAATCCTTCCTGCCAAATGTCAAAGATGCACTTCCCCATCACACAGCCAAGCCAAGTCAAATAATAGAGATGAGAGCAAGTGGCAGCAAGGCAGGGCAATTGGAATGAAGCACAAGGATGCAACTGAAAGCATGTAATGACATTCTTCTACTCCAATTGGCCCAGCTGTCGCATTCCAGGTGACCTGGGCCCTCTAAATCACTCACACAACACCAGTACTTTATATGCAGTCTTTTTATTGAAGCAAGCAATCCAATAAATGCAAAAAAGGGTAAAAGGGAAAACGTTGAAAGAAAGCAATCAATATTCCATAAGAGAAATGTTCCATAAGCCAAAGGCAAAATAAAGGCTATACGGTAATCCAGATGAATCAGACAAGCAATGTCCATAAACACCAAAGCCAGAATATTTCCATAAGCAGAACAAAGTCTTAAATCCAGCATAAAACCCCAAAACTAAGAATACAAGAACAAAGTTTCTTGAGGCCCCCACTAGGCCAACAACTTACGCTCAGAATCCATGGACCTTCCGTTAGTACAGTTGCCGTGAATCTAAATTTCCCAAGGTATGAGCAAAACTATAAACCCAAAACTAGATTTTTCTTTCACTCCCCCTAATTGGCATTCAAGCCGCAGCAAGAGCAAAGGTCTTGAATCTGCCAATTAACATTCCTTCTATCCGAAGCTTAAACACAGGTGTCTTATCTCCCAACTGCTCTGACTTCAGAGGCTAGTTCCCAAGAGAACGTGAACTCCTTTCAGCTACTTTCCCAAAACCCTGCCTTTGCTAATTTCCATCCCCTTACACTCCAGATCCCAGAATCCCTGAACTTAAAGGGGCCCAACACCAGCAGGCAGGGCTCACAAGAAAACTCAGTGAGAGGAGGAACACGTGGCTGCAACCTCTGCATGCCGCATGCTCCCGAAAAGGGGAGGAGGTGCCGTGATCAGCTGCCACTTGGTTTCCCATTATGGACAGGGAACAATGACGGTTGGGCCCTTGCTGTTATGGCCATCTGACAACACTGAAGAAGCCGGATTGGCCGAAGGAAAATGGCACAAGCCTGTTGTCTGCAAGTCACACCAATAAAAAAGCCCAAAAAAACCACCCTCCACAACCCATCACATTCTATCTAAGATCCTATCTACACTGCTACATAAAATCCAGATTATCTGCTTTGAACTGGATTATATTAGTCTACACTGCCATATAATACCGTTCAAAGATCTGGATTTTATATGGCAATGTAGAAAGGACCTTAGAAAGAGGCATTATGTAGACACCCTATCTTTTTCCCTCTTTCATCCCTGACCTTTGCAGTCCGCTTTTGCAATCTTACCTAATGATGAGATATGAAGATTACAAAAATAAATTGTAATATATTCAAAGATGGAATGTTATTCTTCTATAAGCAGTATTTCATCATTTTTGCCAAGAAAAATAATAATGTATGAGTGATGTCTTAAGTGGGGTCTGCATTAAGCTGCAATACTGCACTTTGCTCAACCCATACTTGTAGCCTTGACTTCTACCGACAGGGAGGGTGATTTTTCACAATGGCAAAAAGCCCAAAAGGGATGGCCAGACACTAGAGAGGAAACTTCTTATTTCATTCATACACGCAAGGATACCTAATTACTGTCAGTTTTATCTGGGGCAGAAAACAAAATATTTTGTGCTCATATTCCCTGTTTCCAAGCATTCCAAAGGAGGATTTTTCTGAATATTTCACCTAGATAAAAAGCATTTTCTGCACAGAAAACATAGTCTCCTTTGCAAAAAAATTTGTTTCTTTTTTTAAAAAATTAAAAAATATGCACAGAAGTGCCCAGAAGATCACTGCGTTCAGAGGGGCTCAACATACTGGAGGTGCCTGGCATCAAGACCTACAGGCTATTGAGTACGCAGCAGAGGGCATTTACAGTGGCCACGCCGAGCCTCTGGAACTCGCTGCCTGAGGAGACGCGAGCCCTATGGGACTTGATAGCATTTCGCAAGTCCGTAAAGACTTGGCTGTTTAGGCAGGCATTCGGCCCTGACTGATGCCTGCCATAACCTGCCACCCTGCCGCATCATTGCCACCTGCACTATTGTCATTCTTCTGGGATTTTATTGTTGGGAGCGGGGTTTAATTGGTTTTATAATGCTGTTTTTATGTGCTTTATCTGGTTTTATTGCTGTAAACCGCTCTGAGCTCCGGAGACAGCGGTCTACTAAGTTGAAATAAATAAATAAATAAATAAATAAATATTTCTCTGCAATTGATAATTCTCAGGAACGTTCCAATATATTTGAATCCCAAGAGAAAACTACACAAAAGTGTCACTGTTCTATTATTCTTGCTGACTCGGTTCCAAACTTTTTGGGAATCCATATTCCAGTGAAGCAATAAATAAGAGAGAATTTTATTTCCAATCCTGGTTCTTTTCTTTTCTTAATGTTCTGTTATAACTTTATTCTCCAGTCAAGAACCAACAGCAACCCAATCAAACAAGGAGTTATACTAATATGTGAAAAAATCTGTTTGTGTAAACTGAAGTCATGCAGTGCTCATTACCCTGTTTCATCCAGTTTTCTGAGCTCTGAGATCTAAGGAGAAAATCTTCAATAAACTATTGAGTTCACTGTCAATATTATTCACTGCTGCTGCTGCCTTTCTATGTGCTTATCATATTTCCTCAATATGCTGTGTCTCCTTGGAACTTCATAATAAAAAGAAATAGCTATGGAGGAACCAGTGCTATAATATTTTCTCTAAATAATTTTTGCAATAAAAACCAGAAAAATGTTTGATTTTCATACAACTTCTTTAAAGATTATCAGCATTACAATAACAACAAATTCCTGCCTTAGCCTGGAAATTCATGTACTTCATCCATTTCTTTTTGCAAGATAAAAATCTGCATCGCATTTCTCTTTGGACATCGTTGAAGGAGGTGCTACTTTTCCCTAGGGCCTATTTAAAACATACCGAAGCTATGTGAAACATTGTTCATGTGAGTCCGTGGTATTGCCTTATGAATTCAGCCCTTTCCTTTCCAAAGCATCAGAAGCTAAATTGGAAATAAGTAGAGACAGACAGATCTATTTCATTATTGAGAGCTTCATCTTTACAGATCTAAAATGTCCTTCATTCTTACATAGAATTGGGGTAGTACAAACAGAATTAAACAAATGCCCTGCAAGTACATCATCAGATAAAAAGAAGCAAATGGAAATAGACAGTGCCTGGATAAGCAAAACTTTGGAGGGGGCAATAAAGTAAATATATGCTGTTAGACTTGCAATAAACGACACCATAGGCCCCTTCCACACAACTATAAGGCTGGTTCCACAAAATGGAAAAGTCTGCGCCAAACCAAGTTTAAAAAACTGGGTCAGGACAGACTTTAGTCCACACATCAGCCCCAAAAGCCCATGTTTTCTCCACGGGAAGTCTAGATGTCCTCCTGGTAGCTTCTGGGAAGGCAGCGAGGCAACCAAACCACCACCCCCCAAAAGACTTTTAAAATCAAATAACATACCCAGCTGCCATTAAACTGCTGTCAGGGCTCTCCTGGTGAACCAGGAGGAGGAGGAGGAAGAGAGTCGCTCCTCACCCCCCCCCTTTAACCTGACAAATCTTTCTATGTGCCAGGAGTGCTCTGGCAGAAGTTTAATGGTGGCTGGGTACGTTATTTTGATTCTTAAAGTCTTTTTTTTGGAGGGGGGGTTGGGGAGAGATTTGGTTCCCTCTGGGTTTCCAGGGTTGATTCAGCCTGGAAAACTTAAGATGGCTGTGAGGACTAGCCCCTTTGAACTTCCAGGATTACAGTGGGGTCGGTCTCACAGGGCTCATATTGCATTAGACCCAGGTCTTTCAGGACAAGGGTCTAATGCAGTTCAGTTTTACCAGAGATGTCATTTGGACACTTCCGGTAAAACCATGGGAGCTCCTGCATTATGAGCCCTGTGTGGAAGGGCCCTATAAAATCCACATTGAACTGGATTATATGGCAGTGTGGACTCATATAACCCAATTCAAAGCAGATATTGTGGAATATCTGCCTTGATATTCTGGGTTATATGGCTGTATGGAAGGACCCATAGTTAGGCAAAGCCAAAAAGAATCTTGTTCTTTGTTGATGCATTATATTTCAAACACATGGGTTACACATAACATTCCTACGCGATATGTTTAAGTCATCGTTAGGTAATTATTACCCTTCAGCTGGGATGCCACAGGCAAGACCTGAGTTACTTCCAGAAGAACATTCCCTAATGAACTTAAGATACACTCTATTTCCAAAACACATACAAATTGGTAACTCTATCTGCATGATTTCTAAGACCATATTAGTTCTCAGACTACAATATTATAAACCAAAGCAACCATGCTACCTTTGGAACTTTTGATGATGTATTGTAGGTGGTAGCATTGTGATCTTCTAGTTTTATAGCCCTGATACATTTTAACTAATAATAATAATGCAGGTCTTGTTGGGATTGAGCTTCCAGCTGCTACTGATAGTAGTGATTCAGAAGACTCTGATGGCTCAGCATCTGGGGAGAGGTCTAGTGCATGAAGACAACAAAGGGACTTCATCAGGGAAAGAGAACACTTCTCAAAATAGTCCCTGGTACACAAACAGAAATTTTCATCTACAGGTCAAAGAGAAAAATCTTAAATGGGGATCCATTGTGGCTACTGTTGAACTAACCTTTCAATGGTCAAAATACTACCACGACAGATCTTTCTAGGCAGTGATTGCCCCCCAAAATCCTGCAGCCAAGCATGTTAGTTTAATCATTTCTGCATACACCACATCTGTCACTATTTTATCATCTGTCCTCCCACTTTTTCTGCTACATTAAACATGTCCCAGTGTTTGCCCCTTTTCTTCTTTCACCATTTGTCCTCATCTTATATGATTGCTGCTAATGGAGTTCAAAGCACAAAAGTCATTTCACTTAGTTAACTCAGTCTGGATCTACACTGCCCTATATCCCAGGATCTGATCTCAGATTATCTGCTCTGAACTGGATTATATGACCCACTGCCATATAATCTGGAATAGCAGTTAATCTGGGATCAGATCATGGGGTATAGAAAAGGCCCCAGTGGGAGAGGAGGGAATGATTAGATGGAATTTCCCCTTCTGCAATAGACTCAGAAAAAAAGCAAACTACTACAGCCTTCCATGGCTTGGGATGATTTTTGTCATTTTGACCACATTAGAATGCGCTTGGCCACATAGGTCCCAGTTTTAATATGTGAAATATTAAGAGGATATTAATTCTGAGTGTTAATTTCTACCCAAAGCAAATGGAACCCCTGAACAATGTTTGGAGAAAAGCCTGAACTAGAGAGAACTTACCTAAGCCAAGAACCAAGTGACTATCAGTAGCAGATCTGGTGTGTGGCAATTTGCCAAGTCTGCAAGTTGGATCCAGGAATGACTTGCTGGAAGAATTATAGATACTAGGATCATTTGATTGGATCTGTAGATCCATTCCGGAAGTGACTTGACCTCATCCAGCCACAGAGGTAATGACTCAACTCCAGCAGCTATTTGGAGGGCCAGACTAGCCTCATGCTTTACCCCAAAGAAGGGTTTTAGTATGTACCTAAAGATCACAAGGCTTCCCTGTTTCTTCAGAAATCTTTCAGTGTTTATTGATATGGATCAACACAGCTGCCCCTATTTTTAGATATACCAGGCGATTTGGCTGCCATAGTATGCCTGTTCCTAAAAATTGATCAGAAACCACATTGCTGGTAGGTACGTTCAACAAAGCATTCCATATTAGTATATCAGCAGTGCAGTGGCCCTTACTCCATACAGAGTTATAGCTGTTTGATACAACTTTAACTGCCACAACAATGTTTTATGGAATCCTGGCATATGTGGTTAAGGGGGGTTACTTAGAATTCACTGCCAGAGAGTCCTAGTGCTTCTTTAATTTACAATTCCAAGGGTTCCATAGACTATAGTCATTGGTTGTTGAACTGAGATCATAGCACTATAATTTTGCAATATGAAAGGATGGCTGATAGGACTGAAAAAAATTCTCCACTATGCTCAGCAATCTAACAGGTTGAATTCCCTCCACCTCTTCTGTTAACCTACAAAAGCCTAGTAAAACATTCAGTAGGGTAGTAATTTTTGTGGGCTCATTTACAAAACTGATACTGCTCTCCAATTATTATACACCCATTCTTTAAACAAGACTCAATACCACTTCCTATGACAAAACAACACATTGCCCTTGCATTGCATGGACATTGTTATACAACATTTCAGGAAAATACACTAGCAAACCTATTAGGACCGGGTCATTTGAAAGCATTACATCTTTATTGCTTGCAGCCAACTAGAACCATAAACTGTATTTTCTTTATAGATGCTATTATAATATAATGTTACTATTATGCTGTTCTTATTGGCTCCCTATTAAAGTAGTAGAATGATTTTAAGGTGACTTTTATTATTTTTGTACTGCTACAATGATTGGTATAATCTAGCCCACAGGTTTGCAACATCTAGGGGAAAAAATCCAACCATATGCAATGATAACTCTAGGGATGGAAAACCTGTTTCCTATGTTTATACACTTTTTACCTCAAAATGACCAGAAGCAAACAATTTTTTTTATATAATGAAACATGTGTGGCTAGAGGACACAGAAATGGAGAGAATGAGACACATGCTAATTTCTGGCACTTTCTAAAATACAAACATTTTGAAAATATTATGTCTCACAGCAGACATATAAAATACAATGAGAAATTCCAGATTTTCTAAGACCCCTTCCACACAGCTGTATAAAATCTCACATTATCTACTTTGAACTGGGATATATGGCACTGTGGACTCAGATAATCCAGTTCAAAGCAGATATTTTGGATTATCTGCCTCAATATTCTGTGTTGTATGGCTGTGTGGAAGGGCCCTAAGTGTTAGAGTATGTTTGTTTAACTGACAGCTGCTTGACCAAACTATCAAAACTATAAAATGTGCAGATAGTATGTAGTTGTATAGTTCTTAGTTTCATATATAGTTTTATATACTGAGTCTCCTAGGAAAGATAAGGCAGAATACAAATAAAGTTTAGGGTGAATGGATCCCATGTGTCATGTTGATGCCACAGCGTCCATTCATCCCTATTTTGCTTGAGAGGGGGGGGGGGAGGCCGCTTCCACACAGGCCTAAAACGCAAGTGAAACCAGGTTTTTTTAAAAGCCAGTTTCAATTGGTGTAGAGGACATATGGTGGCCCCAAACCCCACCTTTTTTAATGAGGTGGTGGCCAGATATCCTCCTGGGATGATCCACAATCAACCTGGAGGTATTGCCACTGGGCCCCTCCCCTTTCAGCCTAATTTTTCACTTGATATAGATGCCATTCAGGTAAAGTTTACACTTAATGGGGGGGGGCAAGGAAAGGAAGGTGGCACTGCCATCCAATCTTTGTCGTTGTTGTCCCCCCCCCCCCCAGGCTACCAAAGCACATGGCTATGGGGACTGATGCTTGGATCAAGCATGGCAGTCCCAAGAGTCTGACCCCACAAACCTCATACCTGGGAAGATGTGGACTTTCTTGGAACATTCACATCTAATCTATTTCCCAGCCCATGTAGATGTAGCCACTAGCCAGAGTGTCAGAACCCTGTTCACCAAATTACTACTAAACATCCGCACACTGTATCATAGCCCAAAGCAGTCTGAGGTCATCCACAGCAGTCAGCCAAAATACGGATGAGCCACAGGAGTAGTCCAAAGTCCTTTCCAAAATGTTCAAAGTCAAGTAATCTCACTGAGACAGAGGCTAAACGCCAAAATGTATTGCACACACCAAAGTCATAATTAGCTGATTGAATCTCCTGTTAGTTATGCCATTTTCTCAAGTCATTTCACCTGTTGGCCCTCCTCTCAGCCAACAGATTGGATCTTCCCAGTTGATTAGCATCATTTCCTAATTACAGCCTAGCTGGAATACTAGGCTGCAATTAGGATTGCTTCCTCAAGCCCCTGATCCTGTTCCGATTCTGCTCCCCTATCTGCTTGGGGCTGCTCCTGCTCTACAGAGGTGCTGCTCATGCTGATGAACTATATTTTGCCCTGACTCAGATGCTGGATGAAGAAACCCTTCACCATCAGCCAGGGCCGTAGCCAGGATTTTGAATCCCGGGGCTGAGACTGGGTGGAAGAGGGTCTACCCTAGCAAACCTTTTGTAGTGTTATCCCAATAACCCCATTAATGTGGGATATAATGATCATGGTGATCAGATCATGATATGAATAAACATAACAGTTTAAATAATGTACCAGTAAGGCCTTCTCACGGACCACCCTGAGAATTTCGGGGGGGGGCTGAAGCCCCCTTAGCCCCCCCTGGCTACATGCCTGCCTTCAGCCTCATCCTCATCACAAACCATGACACACACAGAGAGATAAGTTGCAGTTTGGGAATAAGTGGCAGAAAAGAAAAGAGACCTCATGCACCCCAGGACTTGAAAGATCTGATAGAGGCAGTGGATTTGATCTTCGTAAGAGGGCTTTTATTATTTCCTCCCACCTAGCCTCAATTTATATAGTGGTAAATAAAGCCAAATATTACAAAGCACTCTAGAGTCTCAGCAATTTCTCTTTCCAGAGGGGAACAAATTCAGGTAGCCTTGCTTGAATGATTTGATAAATACATGAATAAGCTAAACTATCAACACTGTCACAGATGTCTGGGACAATTTGTGGAAAGTTAGGAAGTTGGCCCAAGCACCACACTTCTTAAATAGAGAGGATACTATTTTACAAGGAAACAGGATAATTTTCCAGACAGGAATGTGTGAAATATTCCATTGATTTCATTTCAAAATGGATTTCAACATGAGCCATATATTATGTACTGAATACAGACATACTTCTAGGCTAAACACAAAATTCACACTTTCCAAGCTGGCAGTGTATTGAACAACCAAAAAAGGTGTAGAAATGCATTGTTTTAAAAGTGCACAAATTGGGATTCACACAAACTGCTTTAATAAGTAGGAGCATGCATATATAAATGTGTTCATTGCAAACAAAATAATATCAACCAAGATAGAGACTGGAAAAGGACAAACTCTGTTTGAATTCACTTTATACTGCCCATTTATAATCCAAAGAAAATATCTTTGCTACAGAGACGTTCCTCTTAAACAGTAACGCTTGTTCTTCTTGCTACTGTAGGCATCCAACTTTTCTGTTTAATAAAAATGCATATTTCTTCTGGTTTTCATTTGCTTTTGAGTGCCATAAACATTAAATAAATCCATTGAGATCTGCAAAGATGATACAGTATTTCACTAAAGAATGGGAAAAGAGATACCGTGTTTCCCCGAAAGTAAGACAGTGTCTTACTTTCTTTTTACCCCCAAAAGCCCCACTACGTCTTACTTTCGGGGTACGACTTACATTGGGCGATGGTAAGTCGTACCCCCGGCCGCCGCGTCACTCGGTCCCGCCTCCTCCGCCGCCGCCGCCCAAACACTTGCCTTGAGGTGAAGAAGAAGGGGAGTGCGCGCCTTGGAAGCAGCCAACCCTCCCTCATGCGGCGGTCTCGCACTCGCGCGTCCTGCGAGGGGAGGGGGGAGGGAAGACCATGGCGGCGGGGCTCCTGCAAGCGTCGCTCGCTCTCCGCCTTTCCCTGCGAGGCCCTCCCTTGCCCAAAGGGGCTGTTCTTTGGGAGGCGTGCCACGGCCGGCCCTCGCCATGGCCATCCCTGCAGCCTCGGCTCCTGCCTGCCTGCCTTCCCCTTCCCTCACGCTCTCCCATGCCGCTCCGAGGAGAAAGCCTCCGCCTCCTTCTCTCGCTCTCCAACCCAAGCCGGGCCCGCTCCGCCCCGGACCCAGGGAGGAGGGGCTTCCGGCCGGAGGGGAGCAGAGGCATCCCGCCAAAGCCGGCCCCTTTGGGCGAGGGAAAGCCTCGCAGGGAAAGGCGGAGAGCGAGCGACGCTTGTGTTTGGGCGGCGGCGGCGGAGGAGGAGGAAGAGGCGGGACCGAGTGATGCGGCGGACGGGGGGTACGGCTTACTTTCGGGGTACGGCTTATATTAGCCGACCCCTCTGACACCCCCGATACAATCGGGGGTGTATTACTATCGGGGAAACACGGTAGTAAAATAGGTTTCAATACTCCTTCAGGATTTTCAATCTGAGCCAGAACTGCTTGAGGTAGGCTCAGTATTTCCTGGAGGAGCAAGTTCAAAAAGAAGTGCTGGAAAGGTCCTGTTCAATACCATAACCATCAGAAGATTAACATGTATGCAAAACTGTTGGGAAAGGTAATCCAGGAGTATAGGACTACTGATATGATGATCACATCAATTCTATTAATCTTTTCCATCTAAATCAGTAGTGGTTCTCAACCTGTGGATACTCAGATATTTTGGCCTTCAACTCCCAAGAATCCTAATATCTGCTAAACGGGCTGGGATTTCTGGGAGCTGTAGGCCAAAACACCTGGGGTCCTACAGGTTGAGAACCACTGATCTAAATGAGAGAAAGTGGGTTTATTTTCAAGCAAGTAACTGATGTCAGCAATGGACAATGAAGGCAACGAGACTGAAATTGAATCTTAACAAGGCAGAGGTGCCCCTGGTTAATTGAAAGGTAAATCAGCAAATATGGATTCCACCTGTGCCAGCAATGAACTTGGGCCTATATTCTGACTGCATTCATGTATTCAATCCTGAATATGGAAACCCACATTTTTATAGTGGTTGAGAGTGTCCTTAAACCAGGAATAGGCAAACTTCGGCCCTCAAGGTGTTTAAGGCTTCAACTTCCATATTTCCTAACAGCCAGTAAGCTGGAAAATATTTCAGGGAGTTGAAGTCCAAAACAACTGGAGGGCTGAAATTAGCCCAAGCCTGTCTTAAACAGTTAAAACTGGCACATCACAGGAAATGTTTGATTTGGGTATGTTGATGCCTTTCTTAGAATGCGTCTATATCAGGGGTGCCCACACTTTTTCAGCACGCGAGCAACTTATAATAAAACCAAGTCAGAAAGATCTACCTACCTCCTCAAGGCTGGAGAGGGGAGGGGCGGGGCTTGGCACGGCCTGGCTCCACCCCCTTCTGGCTTCGGCACTCCCAGCAGCTTCTCCAGGCTTGAGGATGGCAATGCCAAGCCAGTGGTGTCATAGCTAGCACAAGGCTGGCTTGGCCCTACCCTCCTCAAGGCTGGAGAAGCTGCTGGGAGTGCCAAAGCTGGGGGAGGGGTGGGGCTTGGCATGGCCTGGCTCCGCCCCCTTCTGGCTTCGGCACTCCCAGCAGCTTCTCCAAGCTTGAGGGTGGCAATGCCAAGCCAGTGGTGGCATAGCTAGCACAAGGCTGGCTTGGCCCTACCCTCCTCAAGGCTGGATAAGCTGCTGGGAGTGCCAAAGCTGGGGGAGGGGCAGGGCTTGGCACGACCTGGCTCCGCCCCCTCTGATTAGCCCCATCCGGCTGGGATCGACCTCCTTCAGTCCCGGGATCGACTGGTCGATCGTGATCGACTTTCTGGGCAGCCCTGGTATATATGATAGCATTAATGCAGTTTGAGACCAACATGGAATCATGTGAGGCTGTAGCTTTACAAAGTCTGTAGTCATCTCTTCCAAAAACTGATCATCTCACCAAACTATAACTTCCCAATTCCCATAGAATTGAGTCATGACAATTGAATAGTGTCTGCATTGCTTCACAATTGTAGATGCATCCTCATTTACATTTTATTTAAGATCTTGCAGAACAAATGAGGCATATAACTGTTGAGAAACCTCAGCTGGACCAGGGAGCTATAGTCAAATTCTTGATCAGGTCTGGTTACAGAGGACTCATAACCTTTTTTTCTAGCTATACTACTACATAATTTGTTTCTAGCAATTCCAAGTTCTGGGTTTGGCCTATAAAACTCTTGAGTCCATGCTACCTGGAGAACCATAGTCTTCTATAAAACCTGGGTTCTGAAATCTTGAAGTAGAAGCTCTCTTTTTGTTCTCATGCAAAGCTATGTTTGACGTCGATGTAATGGAAATTATCACTCCAGGTTATGGAACCTCTTGTCAAAGTGAGTTAGGTTGCCCCCCTCTTGTTGGTCTTCTCTCTGTTGGTCTTTTTAATCAGGGAAGCTTTCAGTAGTTAACTGCCTGCTAAAATGCTTTTAATGGATTGAGCCAGAACACTTTTAAATGTGTTTTTAAATTGCTTTTTAAATCAATAGTGTTTTAATACTTTAATTGGTTTAATTGTGTTTTAGCACTATAACTTATTTGTTCCCTTTATTTATACTTCTTTAATTGTTTTATGAACCAATTTATGTTCAAGTTTCTCAGAAAAAGGAGGATACAAATCAAATAAATATAGTAAATACTATATACCCATGTGTAAGTCAGTCCCATGTGTAAGTCAATTGTAGGTTTGGGGGCCAAAATTATGGTTTGCAATATGACCAGTGGAAAAGTCAAGGGTCATTCTGCAGAGTAGAAAGTGTCAATGCAACCTCAGGATGCCAGCTGCCATTGGCTGCTACTACCATTTTTCTTTTCCACCAAGACATTCAAAAATTCTTTCATCCCTCTATTCAGAGATAAAGATGGTTCCCCTATTGATAGAACTAAAGGTACAATGTTAATTCAAATCAACAAAGGAACCATTCCCTTCTCTGAGAAGAGTGGCAAAAGGTCAGAGCTCAGTCCATGCTGGAAGAGGCTAAAATAATGGATGCCTTCTACTCTCTCCAAGCATTATATGGCAGTATAGATAGGGCCAATGGCAGCTTCTTCGCCAAGGATTATCAAAAGAGTAGAAAGAGTCAATATCTCTTTTAGTTTCCCTCAGGATGGACTAAGCTATACATTTTGCCACTCTACTAAAAGAGGGAGATGCATCCCTTTTTAAATAGGAGTCTACTGGTCTTAAATTAACAAATTGATAGGTTGACACCTTTTTTTAAAAAAAATGATATTTTCTAGACTTATACATGAGTCTATTCAAGTCTGGAGATTGCAGTACTAACAGAAGACAATTTACCCCCCTTGAGAAGCCCAGATTTCTTCACTTTTAAAAAGCAACATACTGGTCCTTATGGACTTGAATGTTCTGCTTTAAATCATATGCAAGGTATATGAAGGACACGTTGAATGAGATTCAAGGTCTTCGCATATCTTTCTGCCCCTTCCCATGACTCAATCGCTGACAAGACTCTACATTTAACATTAAAAACCATTTCATTTCCAAGTCTTACTTGATATATATCCTATGTTTTCTTAGAGAGGGAAAACTGTACTGCAAATCTATATAGCAATTATCCAGTTATTCTGTTTGAATTAAGAGAGCTAAAATAGGTTAATGATTTTGAGTTGATGAAGTTTGTAACTTGCAATTTATTTTCTGTGCTGTGGGTTGGTGATTGACATGCTTGACATGCATTTTCCATATTCTTGTGCCTGGCCCTTTTGATAACATAGTAAAAAAAGTTATCTTCACTTCCTCTTACTCAATATGGATCTTGTAGGCATATCACCCTAAACATTGCTGATATTGATTATCTACACAGACTGAAACATCTGTTTAATTTGATCAAGCTCCACTTCTCTGTCACAATAATTAGTTGACCTGCTTCTGGGGAAAATGTTTGAATATTCTAATCAGAACTGAGAGATCAGTTAAAGCCCAAGCTTGTGATTTCATTAGCCTGGGAGAAGATCATTTTCACTACATGCAGCACAGTAAACTGGCTAATGCTAAATGATATTGGACCCTAAAGCCCCTTAACACTAGTTACAAACTTTTAGTCTGTTTTGTTTCTTTTGTTCTTTTTCTATTGCTGCAAGCTTTCATTCTTCAAATCTATTGGAGAATAGCTTCTGACTCCACTATTTGTTTCTCAGTTTCAGGAGACCATTAAAATAGCAATTTCTCACATATGCTGACAACTCTACACAATAGCATGAGGCACACATTACAATGCAGTTATCTCACAATTAATTTGGCAGTACTGATGAGCATTAAAAAAGACAAGATAGATCTAACATCTATCTCATTTTAATGCAAATTAATATATCATGTCCAGAAGGTTGAGATGACATCTATCAAACCTTTGTTTGCTGACTATATTTGACAGTATTAATATAATATAATATAACACAATGCTAAATTTAATTCCCTTAATAGTTGCACTGTTATCTCAATGATAAAATAACTACTTTGGAGTTCTGCTATGTGTATAAGTCTTCCTATAAATCTATAAAGAAATTTCAGGAGCTTATTCACACCCAGATAGTATTACATTCCACTTTAATTACCATAGCAACATACTATAGAATTATGGGGTTTGTGGTTTGATGAGGTGTTACAGTTCTCTGGATGAGAATTTTAAATAGTTTCTGTAAATTGCAAATCTAAGGCAGTGGATTGTTAAAATGAAACCATAGTGTTATAGTTATGTAGTGTGAAATCTTAAAATTAAAGCATAGTGGTATATTTGAGTAGCATGAAAGAGCACCTTATGTTGGAGTTAGAACCTGTTTTCTTTCCAAAATCTAGGTGAATTTCCAGTTGCCGGAAAAAAAAGAGAGTCGTCAGCATGTAAAATGCTGAAGGTATTAAAGGAAGTATTTCCAATTGTCCTTGCTAGTTACAAGTATTAGTAGAAACAAGATGTAAAAAAGTCTTTTTGCTGTTATTTGAAACAGCTAAGTGGGGTCAGCTCCATTTAATAAGAAAATAATACTAATTAAAGAAAGCACTAAAATAGCGATTAAAGTTCATAATTACTGTTTCTTGAGTTTTCTTTAAACCCCACAGCCAAAGTAAAACTCACAAACATAACATTATTAACTATCTAATTGCCCCCAAAATATAGCTTACTTTGTCTAGTGAATTGATTCTGTTGCTTTCTATTACCTGAAATAAACAGGGGGCAACACCGTATAACATAAGCTCAAAAACTAGGTCAGGTGAGCAAGTAAGCACAATAAACTGTATCAGTAAAATCAATTATATTGGTAAGATTGCAATGCAGTAAATATCAGTCTCCACAATGGGGTACATATATATAAGTGGGTAAACCACAATAGCAATATCGCTATACATATACAATGGAAGTATCAATGTAGTTCATACAAATCAAGGCACAATGGCAAAATACTCGTTCTACATTCAAGGAGTCAAGTATACAGAAAGAAAAATATTAATCCTTCCTGTAGAAATAAACAGTTCAAAAACAATAATACCACAATGGGAGTCCGTGAACTGTCGAAGAAAGGAGAATCCCCTGTTGTGCTGAGTCAAGCTAGAAGAGGGGGGCTGGTGACGCTAAGACAGTGAAAAACGCTGTGATGCGCGCGCGCCGTTTCGTCAATTTGACTTCCTCAGAGGCGTAAATAATAGCGTCCTCTCCTCAGTGGGTATATATCGTTCAGAGAAGTTCAACTAATGCGGAGGACGGGCCACTCCAAACCCCGGAAATGGCCAGTTTTTGAGCTTTCTATTACCTGACAGCATATATGGAATTTCTATTGCTATACTCAGTCTATTGTTTCAGTGACATTTGTACACAACTTGCTATATGCATGAAATGTTATATTGAATATTAATTAATATGTAGCTTAAATTAAATTGTTGCAGAAGAGCATATACCTATATCATCATGGTGAAGAGAATGTGGGGACAGTGCTTTAAGGGTTTATATGCATGCTAGAGGGTTGGATTGCTTGGTCTGTGTGGTGATTTATAGGAAGACTTCTAAGATTCTAAACCCTGACCTCCCATTCCAACCCCTTTTTGTAATCAGTGGTCACCCCACTCACTCCTTCCCTTTCTACCTTATCACATGGGGCAGAAGACTCATTCTAGGACACTTCTGCCCAAATTCACCCATGGAGGCCCATGCTACCCATCATACTACATAGGGCCACTTCTGGTGAGGCTCCATGGATGAACATGGATGGCAACGTGGTGGGACTCTACTGCCACCAACAAGGAATCAGCCCCATGTTCTGTTTGACGAAACAGAGCTTCAGCAGAGTAGTGACTCTTCTCCACGTGGAATGGGAAAGAGTCTGCTGGCAGCTGGGGCACCAGGATTGCCCCACTACTGTCCAGATTTGTCATGGAGGTTGGTGAATCATGACACTGGACCTCATTTGTTCTGTATGCATAACTAGTAAATTTGGGGTCAGATAAGGATCCCCCCTTACCTGTTTTGTTTTGTTTACCTTACACTGTATCCTAGGTTCTCCAGCAATTGGATCCCAGTGGTATCCAAAAACAGGTAGTTATTTCACAGACAATGGAGGAAGAAAAGTGAGGTTATGGTGCACACTTTTGTCACCCATTTGGAGATGGGGCCGCTCTGGATCTGCCCTCATGAGACAGGGGGTGTGGAAGGAGACTACTCTTGGGCTATCATGGGGATTATGCTTTTATTTTAAGATTCTGTTGAGAGAGGGCTTCTCAGGTTTTCCTTCCACTGCAGGGCTTTCTGACTTGCAACTCAATTATTGGGTTGTCCTTAGAACCCTAATCTTTCATGTAGGGGAGGCTGAGAAGGACTTTGAGAGATAATCAGCTGCTTCCTCGCAGGTTTGTTTTTCAAATAATTTACTATGCCTAAATAGGTTATAGATCAATACAGGCTGTATCTACACTGCCATATATCCCAGGATCTGATCCCAGATTATTTATTTTGAACTGGATAATGTGAGTCGACACTGCCAGATAATCTAGGATAAGCGGATAATCTGGGATCAGATACTGGGGTATAGAGCAATATAGATCCAGTCAAAGAGGTCCTTATACACCCAATTTGGTTTCATTATTCTTATAGTGGTCTGTCAAAAGTTAGATTTGAGTTTGGCATTCATAATTGTGACAGTACTGCCATGGTTATAAGCATTAATACCAGGTAGTACCAAATGCATGTCTATCTTACCTGTTTGTAAGTGTTCAAGATTTGAATATATTCAAATATCTTTTCATTTTAGAAGCATTTTAGAAGTCATGTTATTCCCACATTGTCTCCAACAATAGAGCAAGAATGAATATACACAATCACAAACACACTCTCACACCTAGAATTAAACAATTGGTGGCATTAATACTATTTAAAAATGAATTAATATAAAAATCAGTTATACAGCATACCATAACATTCAAAGCTCATCATAGTAAGTTAATAAAAGCCTGCCAGAACAGGAATTTTTTACTTGCCACCAAAAGGTAATAAAAAAGGCAACTATCTTAGCCTCACTACAGAGGCATTTCCAAAGTTCATTTGAGAAAGGCATATTTCTTTTGGGAGAAGGCAGTACCACAATTTAGAAAACACACAGTGAACCAGAATGATATACGTAAACCAGAGTTATATCATTATAAAAAATATATTCTAAAGGTGTAAGTCACCGGAGCAACCCCTAACGGGGAAGATAAGTATAAACACAATGAATGCAAAAGTGCAAATATCACAATATCCTATTACAAATAATTATTATAATCAAAGCCGTGTCATACAATCCTCCGAGACCACAGTACCTCCAAAGATTCATGGAAGGGCAAAAGAAGTGTAAATCCCAATAGTTCCAATGAGTTCAGAGTCCCAAATGGGAGGATAGATAGTCCAAAGGAAAATAGTCCTGGCTTGCTTGGAACAGTTCAAATGAGCGAAACATCAACTACCGCACTCTGGAGGTAAGGTCCAATGGAGGGTGGAGTATCAGGCAGAGGGACTGCGTAATGGAGGACGCCGAACCCAAACCAAAATGGTCGATCTGCAAGGCCTGATACCGTTTCACCACTAGATTTGGCTTTTTCAATACCACAATTTAACCACCCTTTGTAACTAGAGGCCTTTATGTTATATTCGCTCTTGTCCATATATATCCATTCCAAGATAACTTGGGCAGCTTTCTGGTGGCAAGCGAAACATTCTCTAAATGTATCTGGAGAAAAGCCAACTGGAGAAAAGCCATCTGGAGCAAGCAGACTAACAAGGTTCTGCATGCTGTCAGACATCACTTTCTGTCACCCCCGTTTCCCTTTTCTAGTTCCAACTGGCAAGTCATAGCTGAGTGATAGATCCCATAACATATATCCATTCTCTGTCTCAGCTCCTTCCCCGTATGGTCTCTCCAAAGAGTCTTAATTGTTCAGAAGTTGCTCTAGCTCAAGAGATGGTTTTCTTTAAAAAAAAAAACCTCTTCTGGCTATTCCTATTTCCCATCCTAATCTTATTGGTGGGATTTCACTGGCCAGTAAAGCATGGTACAGGTAGGCACACCAGGAAGGTAATTAAGGCTAGTATTTCAGTGCTATTTCATCTTCATTGGAAGTAGCCTTATAAAGGTGCCAGTCAAGGCACAGTGAACTTTTCTAATTTGGAGGCACCTCCTCTCTTTAAAATAATGAGTAGCTGCTGCCCTCAAATATGTGGAAAGAATTGATAAAGGGGTAAGCCTGCTGAAGTACATACTCAACAACAAAAAATTAAAAGCAAACAATTGACAGTGGACATGAATTATTTATTTATTTATTCGCATTTATCTACCCCCCCCCCCTCAAATGGCTTGGGGCGGCTCACAACAAATGAGTCGTTACATAATAAAAACAGGCATATATAAAAACACAGTGCAAGCAAAACAGATAAAAACAACATTAAAAACAGCATGTAAAACGACAATAGTCGTGCACTATACCCAACAGCAGCAGACAGAGTTTCAGGATGGCAATGGACACACAGGTTATCCAGATCCATAGGATCGTATACCAAAGAAAGGGGAATATTTGGAGAAGACAACTGGCCAAAAAGCCAGGATGCAAGACAAGAAGCCATTAAAGGCCCATCTACATTGATCACTTATGTCACCTTAAAACTGACTTAGAAGAAAGCAGTTTAAATGTGTGGATGATTAGATTGGTCTAGGTACATCACATTTTTAAACTGCACTAAATGCTCACTGTAGGCACAGTCTGGCTTTAGGCCGGGACATGGTACTGAAACAGCCTTCGTCACCTTAGTAGATGATCTTTGTTGGGAGCTAGACAGGGGGAGTGTGTCCCTGTTGGTTCTGCTGGACTTCTCAGCGGCCTTCGATACCCTTCACCACAGTATCATTCTGGGACGCCTCTCAGAAATGGGGATTGGGGGTACCGCTCTGCAGTTCTCCAATCCTTCCTAGAGGGTCAGTCTCCGAAGGTGTTACTGGGTGACACCTATTCAACTCCACAACCGTTACCTTGTGGAGTCCCTCAGAGTTCAGTACTGTCCCCAATGTTATTTAACATCTACATGAAGCCACTGGGAGTGATCATCTGGAGTTTCGGAGTAAGGTGTTATCTGTATGCAGAAGATGCCCAAATCGGTCAGTCCTTCCCACCTGTTACTAAGGAGGTTGTTCAGACCTTGAACCAGTGCTTGGCTGCTGTGTCGGACTGGATGAGGGCTAACAAATTGAAATTGAATCCAGGCAAGACAGAGGTCCTCCTGGTCAGTTGAAAGGCCAAACAGGGCATAGGATTACAGCCAGTGTTGGATGGGGTTACACTCCCCCTGAAGATGCAGGTTCGCAGCTTGGGAGTGATCCTGGATTCATCACCGAGCCTGGAACCCCAGGTCTCAGTGGTGGCCAGGAGAGCTTTTGCACAGTTAAAGCTTGTGCGCCAGCTGTGCCCATACGTTGGGAAGTCTGATCTGGCCACGGTGGTCCACACTCTGGTTACATCCCAAATAGATTACTGCAATGCGCTCTACGTGGGGTTGCCTTTGAAGACTGTTCGGAAACTTGAACTAGTCCAACGGGTAGCAGCCAGATTGCTCACTGGAGCATCATACAGGGAGCATACCACCCCCCTGTTACATCAACTGGCTGCCGGTCCATTTCCAAGCACAATTCAAAGTGCTGGTCTTGGCCTATAAAGCCGTATACGACTCCGGCCCAGCTTACTTGTCCAAACGTATCCCCCTCTATGTTCCACCCCATAGCCTTAGATCTGCCAGGGAGGTCTTGCTCTCGGTCCCACCAGCTTCGCAAACACGGCTGGTTAGGACGAGTGACAGGGCCTTCTCGGTGGTGGCCCCCCGTCGTCCCCAGAGAAATCAGATGGCATCCTCCCTCCTTTCTTTCAGAAGAAAACCAAAGACGTGGTTGTGGAACCAGGTGTTTAGCTAATGGTTATAATGGCACTGAACATTGAATCTGACCTTGTGATTGTTGTAATGGAAAAGGCTTTATGATTGTGTAACTAATGTTGTTTTAATCTATGGTATTTGTATGTTTTTACCTTCTTATTATATTGTATTTCATTGCGGCATCGAATCGTTGCCATTGTTAGTCGCTCTGAGTCCCCCTGCGGGAGTGAGAAGAGTGGGGTAAAAATGATGTAAATAAATCAATAAATGTGTCCATCTACTGAAATTTTAAACTGGCTAATCTAAGCATCACCAATGAAGTGGAAACTTCATATGCTTTAACTTCAGAAAAAGTATTCACTCTCCTTCAGACATTTCTAAGGATATTAAATTATGCAGGCATCTTCTTTATTTTTATGCTGTTTGAACTGGGATTACAAACTCAAAGGTGTTCATCTGGTTAATTTCCTTCTTTATGCAGATTATGCCCTTTTATTTAGTAAGAAGCCCATGTAAAATTATCCCATCTGCCTTTGAAGTTTTTGGCGAAGAGACTAAAGCATTCTAAAATCAGGAAAGCCTACCTTTAACCTAAATATGCAGTTAATCCACTATGACATTCTGAGAGATAAAATAAATACCAATGTAATAAATAGAATTTTTGTAAATGATTAGCAATAACAGCCAGCAATAGTGGACTTCCTGTAGACTGCAGTATCCCACCAGCATTTTATAAAAGTGTTCTGGTAACAGTTGTTTTTATTGTTCATGCACCTCTCTTTCTAAACATATGTCTTCCTAGTACGGGTACATCTACATTATATAATTAATGCAATTTGACACTACTTTAATTGCAATATCTATGGTATCGTGGGATTTGTAGTTTGGTGAAGCACCAGCACACTTTGGGCAAGAAGGCAAAAGAACTTGCATAAAATTTCCCCAAAAATGAATTAACAGACTAGAAAAGTAAAATTTTAACAATTACATTGACTACAAAAGCAATTGCTGATTTAGTTTACAGTATTATGCACACTAATAACAAGGTTTTTACCACCAATTATTTTTAGTAAAAAGGTAACATACAAAATTAATTATTTAATTAATGAAACTAAATTTCTCACTGGACACGTTCAGGATTGTGCTCTGAATGAGTATATAATTTTGTAATTAATGACAGCTGAGTCCACTAATAGATCTTAAGTAAAAATGAATTATTCAGTGCCAGGCCTAAAAACAATAACGGGATTTCGATAGTGAAAGCTGGTAAGAAATGTATTCATTTTGAAGATCATATCTACAATGATTGCTTCTAACAGCACTGATATTCAACAGAGTTGAATACTAATCAGTGATAGAAGATATGCAAGAAATTGTTGTCATTTCTTGCATGACAGAAGACCAACAGAAACTTTTCCTACAGATACTAAAACAGAGGATGAAATCATTTCATGACTGAATGCGAAGACATAGCAGATATTTCTTCAATGTCCTCTTCCTCTCCATTAGCCCTGGAATGGCCAAAGGTGTGGGGCTGCAGTTATTTGAGGGGTGTGGGAAATACCCTATTTACTTGAATGTAATACCTTTTTGGCTAAATTAACTCTCCAAAATTAATGTAGTATAGTAATCTTAGTGTTGAGTCAAAGCAAAAGGGGATACTGCTTCAGGAGCTCCTATTCAAGGGATCTCACCTCTAATAGATCACTGCATTCAGAAGGGCTCAACATGTTGGAGGTGCCTGGCATAAAGACCTACAGTCTATCCAGTACGCGGCAGAGGGCATTTGCAGTGGCTGCGCCGACCTTATGGAACTCCTTGCCTGAGGAGACGCGAGCCCTACGGGACTTGATGCCATTTCACAGGTCCGTTAAGACCTGGCTGTTTAGGCAGGCATTTGGCCCCTGACTGATGCCCACCATAATCTGCCACCCTGCCACATCATAGCCGTCTCCACCGCTGCCATAGCCGCCTGTATTATGGCTGTTTTGCTGTAATTTTATTGTTGGGAGCGGGGTTTTAATTGGTTTTATAATGTTGTTTTATGTATTTTATCTGGTATTCCTATTGCTGTAAACCGCTCTGAGCTCTGGAGAGAGCAGTCTATCAAGCTGAATAAATAAATAAATAAATACAAATAATTTAATTGTCTTGGCTTAATGCTAAGTTATCCTGGGATTTGAAATTTGGTGAGGCATCAACAAACCACAATTCCATAGCATTGAACCAAGGCGATTACAGTGGATGTATTCTACTACAATAATAATTTATTTGACCAGTCATGTGACCATTTCAAAATACAAAATGCTTAAAAGACAAGGCAAAAAGGCGAGGACAGCAGCTGATCTTCTATTTACAGTTAGAATCTCCTGGTTCTTCTTTCAAGAAAAGTGCTAGTTTCTTGATCATTTTCAGAATAAAAAGGCTTACTCTGATTATAGTGGATATTTCCTGTCCTTGCAAGAGGAATGTCAGAAGATCATTTCTGTTGGGGGAACTAAAGTTGGTTAATGTTGGATGTAAATATCTGTGTCAAAGTTCAGTATACACTGGACAGTCAATCAAAAAATGTTAGATATCTTCCACAGTTTGTTCTCTCCATAAGCAGAATCTCTCATTTCTAGGGATGTTACAGTAACACTCAGTTTGCATCATAATACTGAGTTGTTCAAACCTAGCCCTAGTATATATTCTTCTTAGGGGTAACGGAAGAGGAATAGTCAGTGTTCTAAATGAATATTCATTTTGTAGAAAGCTAAAAACATTGTGGCAGGAGACCTACCTATGCTTGCCGGGTCCAATTGAGCATAGATATCTCAAGTGCAATGCACAAACACTTGTTTTTCCCCAAATCCTAGATCGTTCAGAAATGGTAAAGGCAATTTTAGCCAACTCATTATTTAGAGCCACTATCCATTATTACTTTTGGTCATGCTGGACTTGATCCTCTAGACATAGACAAAAAAAGTCTACAGGGATTCATCTGGTTTATTTTTGACCAGTAATTGAATTATCTCATTAAGGTTTGAGCTTTCACTGGGGGCATTACTAGCTCCGCCCTTACTGCCGCTGTCGGCGTTGTTCTGGAAAGGCCCAGGAGGGTGCTTAACTTGGAAAGCTTCAATCTTGGCCAAATTGATGTGCCCCCAAATTTCAGCCCCAAATATAAGTGTTGGCATTGTTTTCGTCTTAAAAACTTCCAGGGCAGGCCTAATTGTGCCTGGGTATCTACGATGGTATAGCCTATAATTGGAACCTGCTGCTTTCTTTGTATACTATGAGTAATGTGGTTAGCCCAAGCACCAGATGAAGAAAACATAATGCCTAGATATTTGTAGCAATTGATTTGTTCCAAATAGATGCCATTCAGGGACCACGTGTACTGTTTCTTGTTTATCCCAAAGACCATAATTTTGGATTTATCCTTGTTCACAGTGAGTGAATTTAGCTCACAATACAAACTGAATTTTGCCAGGGAGCTTCTCAGTCCCACTGGAGACACTGCTGTAATCACCATATTATCGGCATAAAGCAAGATGTTGATAGTTCTGAAAAAACTTTAGGGCCATGTAGTATAACTTGATTATACTAGAAAAAACATGTAAACAAATGTATAATATAGTAGCACAAGAACCTATCAAAAGTTATATTTTGTGATGATTCCTTGCAATATTGTATATGTGAGGTTAAAATAACTTACAAAAATAGGAGAAATGTGAATGAAAATACAATTTTACATTAATATTGAGTTGAGACTAACTGAAAAGACTTTGCAAATAAGAAATGAAAATTAACAGATTCATCTATTTTTATCTATGTCTGAGCCTAAGTACATGTAATTGAGAGAGGAATACAGATCTTCATAACTTTAATTCTTATGGATAAGAACACATATCATTTTCTCCTTGCTGAAAGGAATTCATCAAAGACTACTTTGAGTTTGGTCTTTACTTTGCACATACTTCATTGTCTGATGCAGAAGACTGAATTTTTTCACAGAAAACAGAGGTTTCATGCACAGAAACTCTTTTCTGTACAGAAATGTTGTCTTCTGCATATTGTAGAGTAAGTCCTCAACTGAAAAATGTCTTGTGCCCATCTTGATTTCTCTTCATTATGATTTCCCTATTCTTGAGAAACCAGTTTTTGACCATTATTTTCACAATTCTTTCAATCCCTAACTTGAAATAGTTTGCACATTCCTTCTCTATTTATCCAAGCCTCCTTTTCCCTGTATTGTCTCAGGGAATGAAGAAAAGAGTTGTTTTCTTCTATAAGGATCATGGGCTATAGCTAGGATTCAATGTTGTCATTCCAATAGCATAAAAGGCATCATTCCAGACAATGTTCATGGTGGTGAGAAAGAGTGCATTCCAGCACTATTTCAAATTGTACAAGGAACTAAACTTAAAATGTGTTACAGCTTGTACAACTGGGGGAGGGGGGGACAAATAGAAGTCAGCTTGTCCACTGATTCCCTCCACTAACAGTACTTGAATTTAGGCCAATGTCAACACAAGGTGATGGTGGTGATAAGAAAACTGTAGGCATGCTCTGTAAACTGACTTATATGCTTAATTATTATAATTACTGTGAAGCTTTCTAAATAGTTCATCCATATCTCCCCATCATCACCATCACCACCACCACTTTCATTCTCATTTTCCAATAAAGGTTCATTACACTCAGTCCCTTTTTTCAGGCAGTGTCCATTAACAGTATTTTAAATGCTCTAGCATTTGATTATATACAGTATGTGACATTATGGTGTGTTTTTTTACTGAAGTTCTGTTATAACCACACTGTGTAGCCATTCAGAATGAGGTAGCACGGTCAGAATAAACTCCATTTGCTGCTTCTATAAAGCTTGGAATAGCAATTCTCTGCTAAGATTGCAAAATGATTGGCCGAGAACAGGAGTGAGTTTTGTTATGAATTCATCTGCTCTTGGCTTCTACAAAGCCACCTCATCTCTCCACAAAATATATTTCATAAGAGATCTTATTTTTCGTAAGAGGCAAGTAATACAGTCATGGTGGAAAGTAATGCCCACAACCATCTTTGCATCAAAATCTTTTTATGGAAACATTACCTGGTCAATTCACACACTCTTTTCCTTGAAGAAGTCACAACAATGGATATTTCTGGCCTTTTGTAATTATTAAGAGAGGAACAGGTGTCTATTTAATTAGATATCTACTAGCAGCGCTACATTATGAAGTTGTATGTCTCTTCTGATACTGAAGTCCAAACCATGTCACATTTAATACAGTGCTTGGAAAAGCTGTTTAATGTTAAGAGGAAGAAGGCTGTTAGATTGATTTCTAATGATGATATAATTTTCAGGATTGGTCACATTCTAAGAGAATAGAGGGACATTCATATATTTTTTTAAAAAAATAGGCTAGCTTAAAAGGAATTGGAATTCTAAATTGCAAAAATGAGTTCAACATTTGTTCCAATGTGTATTTTTTTTCAAAACTTGTTTTTCTATTCACACACACACACACACACACACACATATATTCAAGAAACATAAGAAACATAGTTCTAGATTATATATTTTAGAGCTACACATCTACATCTACATTTACTCTACTGCAATGACAACAGTACAACTACATACCTAATAAAAACACAAAACCTTAACATAAAATGTAACACATGAATAAACACACACATATAAAAACACGAAACAGGCAACAAACAGACTATACAAACCTTTCACTTCCGATTTGATGGGGGTATTTTTTTCTTAGTAGTCTTTTCCCTTTCAAGTGATATCATATAGTCACACCTTTACTTTTAACAACAGTCTTCCAATTCATAAATCTCACAATTAACATTCTCCCCATAATTATCATAACAAAGTAATTAACACATCCAAATCTTTCTGGACATCCTTGGTCATCCTGGTCAATTTGTTCATCTTAGCTCATTCACAAATCTTCATCAGCCATTCTCATCATCCCTCTTCTCTTCCCGATGTTTTTCTCCATCATGTATGGTATCCCCCTTTGTTATCAACTTATTCCATTGATGTAAAATCAAATCACAAATCCGATCTCTTGTCAATTTATCTACTACATCTCTATGTAGGTTTTCTTATTTTTGCTATATAGAAATCCAGTTGACAAATCTTATCAACCTCATAGATGAAATCTTTATATGTAACATGTTTTTATCTTTTAAAATGTGACTGAATGAAATTATTGATATTAGTAATGCAATTGTGTGTGGTACAGCACTTTTAATGTTTTTCACATTCAACATCCAAAATATATTTAGAATGTTACAATGTTGAAAATGTTTTTTTTTAATATTATGACTCATTTAAGAGCATTCCTTACTTTAACATTTTGAACTACTGCTTGTTATTCTAAAATTTCATACAACAGCTAACTTTTATATCCGAGTATTTCAGTGTCTTTTAGTGCTGTTGAGGCCAACACACTTGACACTGCCCAGTCCCATGTTCTTGAAATTGTCACCTGGCCTCTTTCTCAAAGCCTCCATTTATTTTCCCCTCTGTAGAAAACATAATGAACACATAAACTAGGCCAGAGCTGGAACTCTTCCAAGCAAGCTGCTTTCTACACAATTAGGCTGCCTTGTAAGTTTTTGTGTTAACAATCTCCTTGGGCTGTCCGTATATTGTAGGATTAGCAGCCAATTCTATAGTAAATTTTCTTCTACCCTTTCCTGTTCAATGGCTGTGATTGAAGGCTGCAACAAAATGTAATAGATTCATCCTTGCACTGTTATCACACCACTGAAATTAGAAGGAAATAATTAGTAAGGATTTTGACAATGTACAGATTGCTATTTTATAAGTACTGTCTTCATAGGTGCATCAAGGAGGGGAAATGAAATACATTCATGTTCAAAAATTAAAGCCTAACATTAAACAAAGGCAAGGTAGAAAGGAGGAAAGGCTTGAAAGGAGCTGGTGATAAATACATTGGTTGTATTCTGAATTATGATGATCCTATCGCTGGATTTTCTTGCCAAGGTATATAGTGAAAAACCAGCATGAGAGAAAAGAATAAATAAAATCAAGCAATCAATAAAATAAAATAAATATAGTTACAGAAATCAGTTAGAGAAATTTCCTAATTACATTATGATCCTTATCTCCATGAGATCAATTCACTGCAGTTTCATTTACTGATGTCTAAAAATATGTTATCTCTGGGGATTTCCTAGGTCTTCTAGTGTGATTCTGTAGTATGATTCCATGGGAAGTAGAGGACTAGGGTTCCCATATGTCCCTTATTCTAAGGGACGTCCCTTATTTTGGCCCTAAAATTTGTGGCCCTTATTTTCAGGCCCTTATTTTTGACTAGCAGGACAGGACTGGGCGGGGTTGACCAGAGGAAGGTGCACACTGCGGTTTCCACGGCAATGCCTGCCCGGGGATTCCAACTCGCAGGGCAGCCTGCGTCCCCGTTGGAAGGAAGAGACGATACAGGACTTTTTCAAACTACAGTAGACTAATTAACCGTTACCCAAGGGGAATGTTGGATCATGTTGGATAAAGATAGTTTCTGGTTGCTTGAGAGTTACTCTTAAAATAGGCCTAGCTGTGCATCCCAATACTATACAATGCTGTGTATCCCATACCATACTATACCATTAACTATTGACATAATAATCATGAAAATGTACTGTCTTATAAAATTTATTTTATTTTAATGTTTAGACAGTGCACATTTAAAGTCAGCAAAGCCAAGTACTAAATACAGATGGAGAAAATTAGGTAGTTCTAATGTTTTTTTCTGCATGACAAAGCATGCAGAAACATACCATGTACTGTTAAGAGGGTATAAGTCAGTTTCTTTTGTGAGTTTCGATCATTATCTTATTTTCTGTTAATAAAACTATTTCTACCTAATGTTTGAGTTTCAAGTTTTTAATGAAGTGTCCCTTATTTTTGTGAAAAATCCCGTAAATGTCCCTTATTTCTTACATCAAAAAATGGCAACCCTATAGAGGACAGTCAGACTGGAGGTGGTTTCACTCTACGCATTTTTTAGATCCTCCAGCATGATTCTATGCTATACTTCCACCAGAAGTGGTTCACTATTTTCTTTGGTTTGCATTTTCATGTGCCATGGTTATGAGGATGATACAGTATAGTACTAAAGTCAAAGATGGAGATGAATTCAGTCACTGTAAGTATGTTTCAAGGGTACAATAAGATTGTAAACTATAAGCTGATAGGCTTTCAAGTATCAATTTCCACTTTATTATAATGCTTAATAAACAAGGGTGTGTGGCAGAATACTGCTTATAACACAAAGGCCATTACTTCAAATAACTGGGAACCCATTTAAAGGTAATATGCAGAGGCAAACCCTGGGAATAGTGAAACAACCAAATCCCAGAATATATGACATTAAAGAGAGAATAACTCTTTGGATTGAAAAGCTAGCATTTCCAAATCTTTTTCCCCCTGAAAGGATAGGAAGAGGAAATGGAGGTTGCATCATGAACCAAATCACTAGTAATTTCACCAGCCATTTGTTATAATATGGTATTACTGTGGCCCCATCACACCTGAATAGAGCCAAGGAGATGTGCAACCCTCCAGGTTTATTGGATTGCATCATGTTCCACAAGGGCCTATAGTGAGGGAACATGGAATTTGTAATTCAGTGTTATCTGAAGGGCCACACATCCTTAATCATTGAGACAGAGTAACCTGCCATTTGTTGAGTCTAGGGTTGTCAGGTGAGAAACACAGCAGGGCTCCTTTGATGGTTGTGCTGAAGAGGGATTTTCAACAGTTGGAGCTTGTGTGGCAAGCAACAGCTGATGGAATTCCCTTTTCTACACTGATATTAAAGCATTGGTTCTCAACCTGTGGGTCCTCAGATGTTTTGGCCTTCAGGTCCCAGAAATCCTAATAGCTGGTAAACTGGCTGGGATTTCTTGGAGTTTTAGGCCAAAACAACAGGAAACCCACAGGTTGAGAACCACTGTATTAAAGGATCCCGCTTGGCAGATCTACATGAGCCAGATCACTGATGTGTGTTTGCTTAGTATTTATAGTGGCTCTCCAGGATTATGGACAGAACCCAATCATATGAATAATTTTAAAAACAGAGAATGGGAGTGTTTACATTCAAGCCTTGAGCTACAATCCTTTCCTATGCTTATTTTATATGGTATCCATATAAACATTAACAATAGTAAGAAATGTTTAAAAATATTTGGAAAGTGTTTTTTCCCCAATTACTCTTGATCAAAAATAATCTTGAACTGATAATACAGCCCAGCAACAATAAATTCTTGGGTTTTAGGCCTTTTCCTGGAACTATGTGGAGCACTGATTCAGAAAATTGCCTCTTAATAATACGACAGCCTTGATAAAGGTCAGCTGTGACCGAAATGGGGGATCCCAAATATCCTTATTATCCCGTCAGCTGGTGGATACATGCATTATTGCATATGGATTGACCGTTATATGAGGCTTGGTTTTGTTATACTTATTGCTGAGGGGAAGATATCAGCTATTGTTGCAAAAAATTGATTGCAGTCCTCTTTAAGGACCATCGAGATCATCCAACGTGAAGACACGTTGCTGTTTGTGTTCCGGAAGATGCCGTGACACCACCTACGCTAACAATGCTCACGACATTTCAAGCGATATTAGTGGTGTCTCTGGGTAATGTAGTTCCACAGAACTTCCATCCCTGTATGGTTCCGCCACGGAGATACTTTGGAGGCAAATGTGAATATTATCAAGGATTGCTTGCCTCTAAAGAGGAGTTTTTTGCCACTTTGGAAATATTTAGGTAGCGGAAACTACCTGGGATGTGCTCCACTCTATAGAAGGAAGTTTCAATCATTGCCACTTTAGAACTGAGGCGGTGACTCTGGCTAACACAGTCATTGACATTATTAAGGTTAAACGTGGATTCTTGGACGGTATTGTACGTGGGGGAAATTGTTTGACACTGTATGATATTTATTGATGAGTATGTATGTATGTATTTTTGCTACCCATAGATTAGTTAATAGAGGAACACCACACTTGTCTTTGTATTCTAATATAGTATTGTGCATTTTGACAATATTTTCTCAATTGTGATTATTGATATACATTTCCTGCTCAGTTTGTGTATATTGTAAGAGATTAGCTTACCTTACAAGGTTGGCGTAAATGCAGTAATAGTCCTGGCTTGGAAAAGCTAAGGAGAGCAGAGTGGAGGAGAGATCAGGCTTCATAGCTGGAAATGCAGTTTGATTGGCTGATGAAATTGGAGGGAGTTGTTTAGCAACCAGAGGTGGGTGGAGCCAGAGGGAAAGTAAGAGCAAATGCAGCAAAGTCTTGTCAGTTTGGAGTTTGAAGGGTCAGTTTAGGAGGTTTGAAGGGGAAGGAAGGGAGAGTTTTGTGAACTGTTTATTTTTTTATTTATTTCAAATATTTGTACCCTGTCCTTCTCAACCCCTAGAAGGGGACTCAGGGCAGCTTGTTAGGAAGATATTAAGCTAAAGCCTTCAGGGAGAAGGAGTAAGAAATATAGTAGGCCTCTATAGTGTTAGAGTGCTGGTGTGGAAAGAGGATTCAAAAGGTTCAAAATATCCTGTTTGTACATTGCTTTTAAGAAACTCAAGTTATAGAACCATTCTCTGTAAAAGTAAAGCCTGACAATTTATTGAAACCACGATGCATCTTTTCTGTTCATGACCAAAATAAACATCATATTCTTGTTTTATTTCACCTGAAGGGTTTGTGTGTTTTCTTAAACATTCTAGTGAAGGGGGCAACCTATGAATCAATAAATGGTGGCAGCAGAAGAAAAGTTAATAATAAATAATTGCTGGCAGCAAGGAAATATCTATTATATAAATGGGTTCACGTCATGTGATGTATACCTCAAACAAAGAAACCATACAACGCAGAAACACAATACTTGCCAACAGAAATCGGCCTCAAGCAAGGTACGTTTGTAGCAAAGAAACTTCCCCCCCAAAACCTAAAAGGCCCCCAAAACAACAAATAAACATAAAACTACATTTACCAGCATCCTCCGGGGCAGCCAAAGACTCACCCAGCCTCTACATTCTGAACAACATGATTGGCTGCCAATAAGGGCGGATTTGCATAACTGCTGCACTGGCCAGCCAACATGAAATTCCAATCCATAATAAACTGCCAAAACAGAATAAGGAAAAGACCTGAGCCAATCCCCAACACAAACACCCAAATCACTTCCAACCAAAAATTTACACCCCAAAAAATCACAGACCACGCCCAAAATTGACAGTAAGGCTTCATTAACATGATTTCCCTAACTAGCCCTCACTTACTGGGAAGCTGTTTACGCTCTGAATTGACAGTAAGGCTTCATTAACTTGATTCTCCCGACTAGGCCTCAGCTCATTGGACATTGTGTATGGCCTGAATTGACAGTAAGGCTTCATTAACTTGCTGTTCCTAACTAGGCCTCAGCTCATGGGACATTGTGTATGGCCTGACTTTACAGTAACCTACCTTGGCACACAGAGCCCCAACCATGCATGATGGGACTTGAAGTACCACCATGGAAAACGGGATTTGTAGTACTTCAAAACCCATCATTCCCCACAGACCACTGTGGCCCAGAACCAAGACCAATAAAGACCCAACTTGGCACACCATGCCCCCCATGACCCACACTCCATCCAACTGCAGTTTAGAGGAGGGCACACCGTGGATGATTGAACTTTCTTGCATCTCCTAAAAAGGGCACAGCAACGCGTGCCAGGTACAGCTAGTATAATATACAGGGGTAGCATCCCACTGTCCTGTCTTGTGTGTGTGTGTCTCATGTCCCTTTCGGCCTGCGCTGCCCTGTCATCTTTATTGTACATATGTTCTGTGTCTCAGAAAGTACAACTAACAGATGAACACTGTTTTTGGAATCAGCAAGTCAAATATATCCAGAAATGAGATTTGAGGCACCAAAATGTTTGTTAGCTAGTGCAACTATCTTTAGAAATCAGTATTTATTTATGTATTTATTTTTTATAAATAAATAAATAATGCATGAGCTTGTTTTACATAGAAAACAAGTGTCTTCTGCATGGAAAACCTGTGTAGGCAATGCTGTTTTCTGCTCAAAAATACCATTCCATGTACAAATTTTAAAAGTGTTGAACTGCAAAAGATCTTTCAAAACTCTGCAGTTTTATCACATCAAGAAGAAAATTATTTGCTATTTTAGAAAGAAAATTAGTAAAGACTTATATTACTAATATCCATAAACAACCTGCATGGAGGTCATATCTTAGGGCATGTAGACTTTACAATGAATGACATCACTTTAACTGCCATGTTTGGTGAGGCACCAGCACTCTTTGTCAGAGAAGGCTAAAGTCCTCGTTAAATTACAAATTTCATGATTCCATAATATTTGAACTATGGCAATTAAAGTGATATTTAACTTCATTAATTCTGCACTTTAGATGCACCCTTAGCTGGCCCTTGTCTAACTCAAACAGTGTCAAATAATTCAAGGGGACCCTGTAACTTATCTTCACTGCAGCAAGAGACAGGCATGAATCTCAGAGCCGTACAACTGCAAAGTTATTTTCCAAACTTGTTATTCATGTGGCCATTGATGTTGTCAGGAAACATTCATCAAGCTTGAAAGATCTTTAGTAAGGACTGTAATTTATGAACTTCATATCACAACTAGCTATAAAATTTATTCCTGAAGACCCCCCCCCAAATGACAAAAAGCTTTTAAAATTATCATTGACATCAGAAGATTTATGAGTGAAAACTTGTTTTATTCTGTAAATGTGTAATATTTCTCTGAAATAAACCTCATTTAGAATAATGTTGTATGAGGTATTACTTTGTTGGTTAGGACACACACACAAGAGCATTATCTAGTGTTGCTAGGTTTTCAAAACAGCGAAAAGGGACATTTAAAATTCATGACATGCAGTGTTGACAATCAGAAAATAGCTATGAACAAATTTTTGTTCTGCTGAAATTCCATGACATAAATATTGAATACAAATATGTTCATCATGTAATTGGACCGTATGATGATTTCACTGAGAAACATACATCTCTTTAATATAAATATGTGTTTCTCTGTGGAAATAATATATTGTTCAATTACACGGTGCATATATTTTATTATAATTTGTTTCAGGGCTGTGCAAAATTATTATTAGTCCTTGTAAGTTGTACCAAATTTGTTAAATTCATACTTACAACATGATATCTGACACATGAGTGTGGCCCGCACCAAAAATTTTAAAATCTAAACTTACCCAACACTTTTTCATTTGCATTTTGTAAATCTCAGAAGTCTCCCAAAGCCAGTTTCATTTTCCCAAAGCAAGCAAAGAAAAGCCAAAAATGTTGCCATTCCACTATAATGACCTCTCACCATTAGGAGAGGGAAGTAGCATGGAGAGAGCAAAGTTCTCTGGGAAATAAACTGAGAAAGCATAGAATTCTGGGGAATGTAGTTTAGGAAGGCGAGGAGCCCTATGGCAGAGAATTCAAAATTCCCGGAATCCTGCCCAGTCTCAGAAAGCCCCAATCAGGATTGGGCAGCAGCAGCAGCTAGCCAGAGTTCCTATACATTGTTGAATCTGCCAAGAGGAGGATTGGCTGATACTTCTAGTAAGTAAATCTCTGTGCTGAGCTATGAAGAAATCCCTAAATGGAAGTTCTATTGGTTAATATGAGAGACATTCAATGAGCTAGCTGTTGTGGCTTTAAAAATGTTTTTTGTCAAAACTTTTTTTTAAAATCCCTTAAAATCAGTAGATGTAGGAATATTTCTGAAAGTTGGGGGAGTGATCCCCTGTTATCTTGTGCCATTGTATAAAAAAATTCAAGGAGATAGCTCTTGTAGATTTAAAAAAAATGCTGTCTATATATATATATATATTTAAAATCCCCAAAAATCTGTGAGCAAGTGAAATGTTCTGAAACTTGATGTGCTAGCAGTGCTAAATGTGTTCTACCTTTGTTGCAAGTTTTACCCCCAAAACTGTAAAAATGAGAGAGAAAGGAGTCCCTGAAGTTTCCCACTTACACAATTACTATAATAAATTTTGCTATAGTAATGAAATTTTCACTAACAAAACTTTAGAAATGAAACATTGGTGCCCCCTAAGTTTGTAATGAGTTTTGAGGCATATTTTAATCAATCTCACAATCCTTATGTATTTATCACATACCACAGTATCTCTTTAAAAGGTGTATGCAGTAAACAATTCTCATATTGACTTATACTGGTCTTTTCTAGGCAAGATATAAATTAGTATATCTTTAATAAGCATTCCATAGATTTTGACCAATTAGTTTGTTTCTGTGAGACATGAACCATACTCAGGAGGATGTCCAGTAATTCCCAGTATGTTCATGGCCATATCATAATAAAATAGCTTGCTGGTACTAATATATCTTTAACCAATGCTTTTTAAATAGTGATCTTGTTTTCCAAGGTACTTGACAGCAATTAATTATTTGTAACTGACCATAGGGAATGGATTTCACTGTCTGGTGGCCATCTTCAAGCACACTACATTTCTCCATTGTCACTTTTCTTTGTCTCTCTGGCATCCATACAAATATATCAGTCAAGAATATGACTTGCATATTGGCACAAACCGGAAATAAATGATTTAAATGGAAATCTCCCTTGTAACTTATTACATTACATGATGTATGAAAATTAAACTAGCCAGCGTGCCTTGCTCAGCTAATATCCCTAACATAATAACTGGTTATGCTAGTCATTTTCTCCCATCTCAGTGCCTGCACACTAAACTTTAATGTTAATTGCTTTCATGTTTTTCTTTTTTCTTTTTCTTTCTTTATACAGTCTTAACATGACTCCAGTCATTGCAATCCAAGCAGTCCATTATTTATTGGAATCAGCTGTTGAAAGTTCACTAAATCAGTCTGAGGATAAAACTACCAGATAATGACTATCCAGATTGCTAAGCAGAGTAATGTGGAGTAGCCACTTTAAGGGAGAATATACTGAATGGTGACGGTGAGGCATATTAAGTGAGAAGTATATGTCATGTAGCCTGCACCATACACTTATTCTTAGAGTTGTCATACTTCGAGGTCTAGCCCTGAGACTCCAGTCATCTCTGGCTGGGAGACAAGGATGCAAATACTCCCGTTTTAGTAGGTTCAGCTCTGGGGAAGAGGAGATGGTTTCGTGCAAATCTCTAGCTCACTTAAGCTGTTTCTACATTTACCCAATTAATCCAGGGCAGTCTGGAAGCCCTTTGGGTGTCCAGATTGCCAGCCAGGCTAAGGGTGCATTGGGGCTGCTGCCATTACTGCATCACCAATAACAAGCATCTTTCTGGCAGAGGCTTCCTACCAATGTCGCAGTTCTTGATCACATGCCCTGTTGTGACCTCACCAGAAGCAAGAATCTGCCAAGAAACTGCTTGTGACTGGCAATACAGCATTGTGTCCATTTGATATGAGGATAGTGTATCAGGATGAATCTAGCCCAATTTAGCTGTTTATACCCCCAAAACTCCAGGATCGCTCCAAGATCATTTCTGGAAGCTCTGAAGGATCCCCTTGTGTTAAATTACTGTTGGATGCAACACTTCTGCTGCAAATCCAGCCAAGCATTGTGTGAACACAGCAGCTGAGAGCTGAGTCCACGTTATTTAGCACACGGCTTTAGTAGAGAAGCAATTGCTAGAATTAATTGATTCATTGCTAATACTTGCAAATAATCTTGTAGAAGAAGGTCTATGTTTACTCAGATAGTTCCTCCTTCTCTCCCAATCATTATAGTGTCAAGCTTCACCCACCACACCCACCTTTTAACTAGAAACAAGAAGAAAATATAATGTTACTTGTCTCCTTCCCTAAATAAGTAAGCAGCAGCCCCCTATTTAACCTTAATCTGGACACAGCCCCTTAGGTAAGATTTCTGCCTTAAGTTCCAAAGAGATAAATGTGGGTTCCCCCCCCCTCTATGGTTGGAATAACAGTTAATGACCTTCTCGGTAGTGGTTCATAGATTTCAGGTTTTAGAAAACTTTGGAAATTCCGAATTAGGACCCAACCTTTTTGTACAAATGCAATGAAGGACACTGCCCCATTCTTGCTGTTGGAAAATTATCCATCTATTGTCCAGTTGGCTGTTGGATGTGAAATAAAGAGGAGCAGTGTTTTTCAACCTTTTTTGAGCTGCGGCACATTTTTTACATTTACAAAATCCTGGGGCACACCACCAACCAAAATGACACAAAATGACACTCTAACACAGTAATAAATATAGTTAATATGTTTTTAAATGTATTTATACACTCAGTGTGAAACCTGGACCTCCTTCGATGAACACAACATATATATGACTTCCTTTCACATACTTATACATGGCTATCATGTCTTCTGTCAGCCTTCTCTTCTTCAGGCTAAACATGCCCAGCTCTTCAAGCCGCTCCTCATAGGGCTTGTTCTCCAGACCCTTGTGAAATTTCACCCTGAGTGAAACTTGCTTCCAGTTAACTATGAATGTCATGAAGCTGTTGTAAGCAGTTCCTTGGGGGGGGCAACTCTCGAATAATCCAGTAAAATAGTAAAAAAAAAGAAAAAGAAAAGGAGAGGCTCAATTTGTTTCTTGGAAATCTGTGAATGCTTCAGCCTCCTGATGCTCCCAGGTTTGCTCACTGCCCAATTCACTGACGTGGAGCTTCCGGCTTTGGCTGTTCTCACGAGAAATCCAAGCCAACGCGAAAACGCCGACTCAATCACTTCCTCCCAGTGCTCTGCTTTTGCGGAGGGAGGAGGGAGGCAGTGAAAGAGACCACGCAGATCTATGAAATGTATCGGGAGGCTGAAGCAGCCCTGAGCGGGAGCTGGAGCCATGCTGGGTTGAGGCTCCTGAAGGCTTCCTTAAGGCGGGCCTGGCCCTGGCATTCGGCGGAGCCCTTCCTTTTCCTCATGGAGGATCTTTGGGGAGGGAAATAGGGAGAAAGAGCTGCTAGGAGGGGGAAGAGTGCCAATTTCCCATGGCACACCTGATGATCGCTCATGGCACGCTGGTTGGGAAACACTGAAGAGGAGCATCCTGTTTTTTAGCCCAAGCAATAGAGTGTCATAGACCTTTGACCATAGTCCTTTGAGTGTCCATGAGACAGTCATTTCACAAGGACAAAAAAATAAAAGTTACACAATAGACTTAGTACTTTCAGCTGTCTTTACAAACATAGTTGTAACAGGAGCATGGATTAATATCCAAGTAATATGGGCATAAGAATACTTGCACAAGGCCAGTAATTCCCTTCTCATGACATTGTCTCTATTAGTTTCTCCTAATTCCTCCTAAAGTCTACTATCAAGAGGCTTTTCAGTGACACAGGGAGGTTCAGACACAGAATATTCCCCATAACCAGTCTTTCATACAAAAGAATAGCATTGCATCTCACCCACAATCAGTACAGTATTCTCTTTTCATGCTTTGATGAAATATTGGCATGAAATTTTACTTTTGCACCCCCCCCCCCCCCAAGTTCTGGTGGGCCTTACAACAAAAGCTATATTCTTCCTAGTGGCTGGAGGATATTTCCAAATCCAACACATATTGTTGTAAATCTTGTGACAGTAAATAAAGAAACTGGTATTTGGGACACTGAAAGTAAATGAAGGCTTATTTTAATAAAGCAATCAGGCACTTTATCTCAGAGGCAAATTTTGCCTTAGACAAACTTCCTAGGGATAACAGATGGTCAACAATAGGATAATAATGTGCCAGACTTGACACATTACCTGGGGGAACTAAGTTGGTGACAAAAACTAATATCACATTGCAATGTCATGGAGCAAGATGGGAGATGAGTTTCATTATTAGCATTCATTAACAAAACAACTAATTAGACCTTGAGTTTGCTGAATATGCGACTACGAGAAAGCTCTAAAGTCTTAAGTCTTGTACAAACACTGCATGCAAACATGATGAAGGAAGCAGCTGGAAACATACAGGGCTCACATCTAGATAATAATCCTACACTTGGTTCTATGCACCTTTCGCACTTAACTTCAATGTTTAAACACCACGTAATAAAGTGAAGGACTGTAGTCCTCATTCATTTTGTAAGAAAAAAAGCCCATATCAATTAATCGGGTTTTAATAAAGATGTACTGTATTTTCTTCACTCCAAATTGAAAGATGATTTAACACTTTTGAGGACTCAAAAATTAGCTACAATTCCAACCAAAACGTCAGATGGAGACTAGGATATGGAACAATGGCTTCAAACTACAAGAAAGGAGATTCCATCTGAACATTAGGAAGTACTTCCTGCCTGTGAGAGCCGTTCAGCAGTGCAACTCTCTGCCCCGGAGTGTGGTGGAGGCTCCTTCTTTGGAGGCTTTTAAACAGAGGCTGGGTGGCCATCTATTGGGGGTGCTTTGAATGCAATTTTCCTGCTTATTAGGAGGGGGTTGGACTGGATGGCCGATGAGATCTCTTCCAACTCTATGATTCTATTATTCTGATTTTCTTCTACTTCTGAGAGCTTTAGGAAAATCTATCATGTTCATCGGGAGTTTTTGTTGACCATCAGAATTTTTATCAAAATTTGGTGAATTATTGCAATATCAGGACCTTAGTGGGAAACAACAGGAATTGGGCTGTCTTTGGAGATTTCAAAGGAGAAGATGAGGAAGTGGGATAGTAATATGAGTCTTAATTATGAGTTCTGAAAAGAATTGGGCTTGTTATTGGTACATACAAATAGGAAAAGGATGACATTCCAGCTCCATCACAGTCAAAGCCAGCTCAAGATATTTTGCTGTAAGTTGGATCAGCAAGTAAGGCTTCTCCCTCTACAATACATAGTACTCAAAATTAAACAAGCTATGTTTGCACCTGGGTCAGAAAAATGCACAAGTACTTCTCTTCATCTTTGTGGCAGTAAAGTACATACTATAATCATAAAATAATTAGCTATGTGTTATCTTTCCATGATATGGCAGTTCTGTTCCTGAATTGGCTGCCTTACTTTACATAATGGAAGATCCACTCTAAACACTTTATGATAGCCATTTCCTTGCGATGGAATTCTTGGAGTTGTGGTTTTATGAAGCACATCAACACTCCTAGTAGAAAAAACTAAAGACATACAACTACAACTCTCATGATTCTATGGCATTGAGCCATAGCAGTTCAGGTAGTGTCACACTGCATTAATCTGCATTGTGGATGCACCCTAAAACTGAGACCTTCTTCATATAAATCCTTCTGAGCGATAGACCTATCACCATATAAGTGACTATAGTAATTTTTACTTTAGGGCAGGAACTGTAAAGGAAAGTCCAAATTAATTTAAAGGGAAAATATGCATTATATCATTTGTGTCATATTTGCATTTATCTAAAAGTAATCAGAATTTATAGAGGTTTTTATCACCTGTCATCATGATTCACAGCATCCTCACCAGGAACCATAAATCACTAGCTTTTGTGTCAGGAAAATATCAAACAATGGAAGCAAAATTTACAAACCCAGATGAGATCCTGGAAACAGAAAATGGATGCAAAGGGGAAAAAAACTAGGTTTGTCATGCTTACTGCAAGGCTGTTCAACAGCTCATTAAATAGAAAACGTGGCTAATGGAGAAAGTTGCCCCAGACAGCAGGGCAGGTTGCAGTACTTTGAGCTATTTTGGTTTCATCCATTTATGATCCCATTCACCAGCTTTTACAGCTCCGTTGTTCCTCTTTCCCACAATACTCAGACTGCAGAAGGCATTTGGTACTAGTTCATCTATCACCTCTAGCCCCTATCATCCCCCTTCCTCTTAAGGCAAATTTTTTACAGAGCCAAAGCAACCGCTTCCAGCGGTCTTAATGGCCTACCTATATACTCTTAACTTCCAATTTGTTTCCCTTGGGGACAATTTGGATGTTTATTTTTCAGCTGGTAAATATTCTGTTTCCATGTAGGGAGCTGTTTGTGTGAAACATCCCCTTACACCAAAGAACAGAAAATTCAAGCATTTTCTCTACTATGGTAACTTTTCTGCTTTTCATGTGGGGCTTCTTAAAACAAAAGGCTCCCCAGGTGAAGATCAGCCAATGACTACACCTGATGTTGTGCAGATATTAGCTTTTAGAAAAGTCCATACTGGAAAGACATGCTTCTCAAGGAGCTGTGTATTTTTAAGGGCAATGAAATAATGCTGAAATAAAGCTAAGGCCAAGGTATACATTTAAGCCATTTAGCTCAGATTCATATAACAATCACAATACACCAATGAATTTAACTCATTCCTATCAAATGGTGCACTTTGTTGAATCAAAGCTCATATATTTGTCCTGAATTTATTCATGCAGCCCTTGCTATGGGTCTTCATAACAATCATCCTCCATTTTCCTCATTCTACCACTCTTTTTGCCATTTCTTTGCTTTGGGCTCTTATACCATCATACTTGGATCTAGGAGACCCCTTTGAAACAAATTGCTTTAATTAAAATAGTAATTTTCAGCCCCGAGAGATGTAAACTATTAGCATGTTGCTAGGAGGGTGTTACACTAATGGAAAGCAATGAGCAATTACAGACAATCTGCTACAGAATCACAAACACAAACAGGGGGAAAAACTAGCACATTCATTAGCCAGATCTCCCCTTTCCAATCTGTACATTTCACAGTAAAGGTGTACAATTTCCTCTGAGTTTTGCCTGAAAACAACACTGTGCACAGCCATGTGTCAGCAAAACACCATTTATTTATTTATTTATTTATTTATTTATTTATTAGATTTTATACTGCCACTCCCAAAGGCTCGGGGCGGTTTACAAGGAAGAGTACAACAATAACAGGAATAAAACAGTGATTAAAATCTCAACAATTGTCAATAGCCTGCCTGAACAAGTGGGTTTTGCATGCTCTATGAAAAGAGCTCAGATCTTGAAGGGCCCAAGTCTCAGTCGGCAGAGAGTTCCATAGCACCGGGCCTATGATGGAGAATGCCCTTCGCAGGGTTGCTGTTAGGTAGAAGGCTCTAACACTGGGAATGCAAAGAAGATTCGAATCTTCTGACCGTAGTGACCTCGGGGGAATTGTAGGGGAACAGGCTATCCCTTAGATACACTGGCCCCAGACCATGTAAGGCCTTAAAAGTAAGAACTAACACCTTGAAAGTGATCCGGAATTCGATTGGTAACCCGTGTAGATCTCACAATATAGGAGTTACATGACAGCTCACAGGCTTCCCTGCGAGGAGCCGGGCGGCGGTGTTCTGCACTAGTTTACGTCTCCGGGTTGCAGTCAAGGGAAGGCCAATGTAAAGAGCATTACAATAGTCAAGTCTTGAGATGACCGTAGCCTGGAGCACCAAGGCCAGGTCATTCCAGGACAGAGAGGGAGCCAGCCTCTTCACCTGCCACAGGTGAAAAAATAAGGTCCTGCTGACAGTGGAGATTTGAGCCTCCATTGACAGCAGGGGGTCCAAAACAACGCCTAGGCTTTTTACAGAAGATGACGGGTGTAATGCCTCGCCATCCAAGGTCGGCAGCTGAATCTCCCTATCGCCCGGACAGCCCAGCCAAAGGATTTCAGTCTTCGCCGAAGTCACCTTCAACCTACTGGCTCACAGCCATCCAGTAACAGCCTCAAGGCACAGATGAAATTATTGTGTACGGAGTCCAGCCAGCCCTCCATCCTCAGAATGAGCTGGGTGTCGTCAGCATACTGATGACACTCCAACCCAAAGCTATGCACCAGTTGAGTGGGTGGTCGCATGTAGATGGTAAATAACAAGGGGGAGAGTATGGCACCCTGAGGGACTCTGCAAGGTAGCAGGAATCCCTCCGGGGCCAACTCCCCCCTTTGCACTCGCTGCTTCCAGTCGTGGAGGAAAGAGGACAACCATTTTAATGCTGTCCCCCTCACTTCAAACGCTTCTGTGAGGTTCAATAACAAAAAGCAGTGCCGATCCGCGCTGATCAAGCTGGCAGCGTAGCTGGTCTGTGATGGAGACCAGGACCGTCTCCATCCTGTGCCCTATACGGAAGCCGGACTGAAAGGGATCTAGTCCGGCTGTGTCATTCAGGAAGGTCTGCAACTGCTCCATTGCTGCCCTCTCAATCACCTTACCCAGAAATGATAAATTCGAAACAGGTTGGTAATTGGAGGGAACTGAAGGATCTAAACTTGGTTTTTTCAGCAATGGAGAGACCACAGCCTCTATTAACCACTCTGGAAAGCTCCTTGCTCAAGGGAGCTGTTTATTATCTTCAGCAGAGGGCCGCGTAAACCCTTCAGGCACGATTTTACTAGCCAGGAGGAGCACGGGTCGAGGGAGCATGTGGTCGGTCTAGATGCAGTAACAATCCGATTGACAGCCTCTGTGTCCAGTGGTTGGAAGGAGTCGAAGGTGGTCCCAGCAAGTGGCCACGGGGTCCCAAGTTCGCTCACTATATCAATTGTGGCTGGAAGGTCCCGGCAGAGGGTAAGATCTGCTCTTCAAAATGACTCTGAAAAGCCTTGGCATTGAGGGCCTGATCATCGTTATTTGGGATGGTAGGGACCATTGTCAATGACCAAATTATCTTAAATAATTGTGACAGGCATGAGTCAGCAGACGCTATCAGGGTTGCGTAATGTAATTTCTTTGCCTCCTTGATAGCATTCTCATAAGCATCCATAAATTGCTTATAAGTCTATCTTGATCCTTCGTCACGGAATTTCCTCCACACGCTCTCTAGCCGTCTCTTCACCCATTTCATCGGTCAAAGCTCCTCGGTAAACCAAGGTGATTGATTTCTACGGGGTCGGAGAGGGTGTCTAGGGGCAATCTCATCGAGAGCATCAGACAATTTGGTGTTCCATGCGTCAACTTGCTCTTCGATTGAGATGCTGACAGGCTCCAAATTCCTCAGAGCATTCAGGAACCTACTAGGTTCCATTAGTCTCTTTGGGCGAACCCAAATCTGTTCAGCGCCTTTGCCAGGTGGTGGAGCTTGCTCTAATCAGATTCTCAAGGCACAGTGATCTGACCATGGCACCTCTAGAACAGAGGCTAGGGTCACTTGAATTCCTGAGCTGAAGACCAAATCCAGCATGTGCCCAGCCTTATGTGTGGGCCCAGTATCACAAAGTGAGAGATCGAATGTCGCCATGGTTGACACTAGGTCCACAGCTACAGAAGAAAACGAGGCTGTGTCGACATGGATGTTGAAGTCCCCCCAGAACAATAAGTCTAGGAAACCTCAAGGCCCACTCCGACACAGTCTCAAGCAGCTGGCAAAGGCCTTCTGCTGGTGCGCAAGGCGCGCGGTACACCAACAGAAAGGCTGTACTCTCCTGTGAATCCCACACAAGGCCAACACTTTCAATGCCAGTGGTGTTCAGGGTAGGAACTGCCCTGAGAGATAACAGGTCAAGAGAGAGCATTGCTACACACACACACACCCCCGCCTCCGTTCCTTTTCTGATGGGTGACAACATATCCTGGGGAAGCAAGATCTTGAAGGATGGTCTCATCTCCTTCTTGCAACCATGTTTCTGTAATACAGTACAGGTCAGCTCCAACATCAGTGAAAAATTCCCTGAGTGAATTTTTGAAACCTAGAAGAAAGAATCGGCCAAGTTAAATGAGCTTGTGATGCAGGTAAAGCTTCTTCCTTCTGTTTTCTTACAAAGTTTCTCACAGAACATTCTTAACAGTAATCATATCATGCCAATTTTTAAGCGAGCACTCAGTTGTTTGGTTTGTTTTCTCTGGAGGCAAAGCTTTAAGCAGGCTGGAAATCTTAACAAGGTACTCTAGCTGAAATCCTGTCTCCATGGAGGGTCAGTGGGTGCTTTATCTCAGAGATCGGTCAAGTCAAAAGCTCATTCTGTGGAAACAATTCACTATGGAGACAGGTTACACAGGGTGTTTCCACATAATTGCTTGATGTAAGTCCTGATCACATTTTTTCTCATACTATGCTTTTCCCTCAAATGCACCCACAGAGACAATGCTGTAACATTCAATTTGTCTGTTAAAGATCATGATAGGTTGCTGCAAGGAATAACATTTTCTCAGCAACACAACATTACTGAGGGCAAAGGACCCTGTGACAGCCAGCTTCAGAGAAAACATCTAAATTCTGTACAACAAAAACAATAATTTTACATTGCAAGTGCAATAGTTCTAAAGGAGGCTGCCTCATCCACACTTGTTCTTATGCTTGTTCCATGCATAGACAAAAACAAGATGCAAATGTTAAATCCAAAGTTTTGCTTTCTGTTGGTCATAACATTTAGAAGTAGGCATGTGAGATAATAATCAAAATGATGTGTGAAATATTTGATTGCGCTTTGAGGAAAAAAGGAATACAATTAAAATAAAAGTTGCTAAAAAAATCAATGAGCCATGATGGTGGGTGAGCTGGGTGAGCCATGATGGCGGCAGGCCGGGTGCCTGGAGAGCCCCGAGACACCAACTGATTGCTTGGCCAAAAAGGGTGTTTTACTACCTTCTTTTCTGGCGGATCGAGACCAGAAAGAGCGGCGAAGCTGAACGGCACACCGAAGACCATAAGGGATCCCACCCCTCAAGGGTGGAAGACCAGAGGGTCCAGTAAAGTGCCGAGGCAAGCAGACCAAGCATCGAGAAGCTGGGGAAAGAACCCAGCAATTACTGCCGGCCTTGCTCACTTTTAATCAACAAGAAAAGACCAAAGGAAATGCTGGAATACCTCAGCAAAGGATCAGAAACGTAAGTTTTTAAAAGAAAAAAAATCATCATTACTAGGCGGGAGGGCTATCTCTAAGGCAATAAAATATAATACAGAGAGAGAATAGAGTGGCAAAGGGTGGTTCCGTAAAAAGAAATATATAAGGAAATAAAGTAATGTCGCCTAAAGAAAGAAAGAAAGAAGTTTGCAGGCAGCGGCTCCTGCCCTAGGGCAGTATCAATCCGACCTGCAAAGGAAGCAACTTAAATAAATACCCACAGGCAACGGTTCCTGCTTTTAAATAGCAAAGCAGTATTGATCCGAGCTGAGGGCAATTTGAATTGAAGAAATAAAGGAATATATAATTGGAAGATTAAAAATCATAGAAGAGGAAGGCAAGAAACTGAGAAAACCAAGCCTGACCTTGAGTGCTGGATTGTAATGGCTGGCAAGCTGCGTGTAAAATAAACAAAAGGAAGGAGGGAGGAAGAACACAGCGAGGGAAAGTGACAAAACGCATAGTTGACGCAGCCGAAGACACAGACGCATCTGATGTACCCAATGCAGCTGACGAACCCGACATAGTAAAGACGTCAGACACACTAGACGCCAGAGACGTACAGCAAGAGAAGGGCAGAAGAGAAGGAAGGGAAGAAAGGGCGGAAAGCGTCAAAGGCACCAAAGGCGGAAACACGTCAGGAGAAGATCAGAAGCACAGGGAGAAGGGTGGAAGGATGTATCGACGTAAAGACGAAAGGGCGAAGTAAGGCGACGGAAAGGAGGAAGCAGAAAGAGCCAAAGTGAGGAGATCCTAGAGAGAATGATGAGAGAACGGCGATAGAGAAAGGAAGCAAATAAGTAAGAAAAGGAAGATAAAATAAATAAATAAATAAAGGGTCCAACAAAAGGCATAGGGAAGAGATTAAGCATATATTGGGGAAACAGCGAGAAAGTTGGGCTCTTTCTACCTCACTTTCTTTTATCCAAGTATGTCCTATTCCATGATGGGATCCAGAAGGAGAACTGGAAAAAATGTGAAGCAATAATATTTACAGCAAAAACTGGGGAACTTTTTTGGCTCTGGATGAATAAAGCCTGATTACCTTCTAGGAGAAGAATAACAGAAGAAGGTGAAATACTCCCCTTTAAACCCCCTTCTCCTGATGCTACCTATTAGGGCTTTTCTACTATTTCAGATATGCTCGGATTTCGGAAGTTATTCGGATACTTCTGACTTTTTTTTAAAGCAATTTTGAGGCAGCCCTCCCAACAGGAATTCCGAAATCCGAAAATCCAAATTTCCGAATTCCAAATTCCGAATTTCAGATGTCATTTCCAATTTTTTTTGCTGATTGCTCATTGGCTGATGGCTAACAGCTGAATCGCCCTTCTGCTGATTTTTTTCCCATTTTTGAAAGCGGACGCCATTTTTGAAGACTTCCGAATTTCAGAAATACTTCCAAGTCATTTTTGAAATTTATTGGAAATTTTTCGGAAGTCCATATAATCTGAAACGACAGCTACAATTAGATCTGAAATGAGTTTCAAAACATTTTTTTTCTTGGATCAACCAGCCCTACTACCTATCCTCTTCCCTTCCTTGATACCCATTGCCAGTTTGTTCATGCAGAATTAGTCAGGAAAGTCTTATGCCTTTTTCAAATTCCCATACTAGTATTGATTGTTGATGGAAAATAAGAAAAAGATGCTCCATTTGCCTTGCATCCCTTCCCATTGACAATGATAAGTTGAATCAGTGAAAAATTCCCATGTCAGCAACTGCAGATAGAATATTTATTCTCTTCTAGATGAAAAGGAACTTTGAGGAAGGCAAGGCCTATCCTTGAGATCTGAGCCATTTTCAAGCCAAATTTGGTCCAAAGAGACTCACGCCGCTTGATTACAACACAGCTGTAAATAGTCTACATTGCAGAGTTAAAGCAGTTTGGCATCAATTAACTGCCATGAGTGAATACTGTGGAATTATGGGTATTGTAGTTTAAATGTATTTGGCCTTTTCAGCCAAAGAGTGCAGGTGCCTCACCAAATTGCAGCTCCCACGATCCCATAGCATTTAGCCATGTCAGTAAGTGGTGATAAATGGCATTAATTATCCATTGTAGATGAACCATTAGAGATACCTTGCTCCAGCTAGAGTTTGCTGAAAACAGTAGAGAATAAAGATTGTTGTTGCCGTGTACTTTTAAAATTATACCAGCATCCAAAACTCCCACTGACTAATCTCTGCAAACCACTCCAGAAATTATTCACATTTGGATTTTTGTCATTCAAGATTTTACCACTTGATGAACTGGAACAGAATTGTGAGCTCTGCTAGAAGCTATATTCTTCTTTCTTATACGTATCTGCAATATCCATTTCACACATGTAAGAAGCCTTTATGTTGGAATCATCAAGTGACAGCATTGCATGTATGAGTCACCCTGCACGTTAGACTTATACTGATCCTGGTTTCAGAGGCATAAATGTCATCTCCTTACAAAAACCACAAGTGTTTCAGAGTTGTTGGTTGTTGTTGGGGTTTAAAAAAAAAGAAATATGCATTTTGCCACTGTGAAATATAATATTAGTCATCATCTTTGGCATATTTCACTTATTGCTCGTGTATTAATAATTAATTTTCATTCAGTAGAAGTGCTTAGAATGGGAATCACTAGAGAAATCAAGGTTCTTAAAAAGACTTCTCAGAAGGATGTTTAAACAGCCATTCCACAAGGGCAAATTATAAATTATGCTTTCCCTCAGCAGCTTCTGTGACAACAACATGAGAATACTAAATTGGAAGCATAAGGGACATGTTATAGCAAAATGTTTTGCTTTATTTTTTATTTAAAATGGAACTTTATAGATGAAGTGCCTAGAGGCATCAAGTATAGCCAGTCAAAGCTCATGTAATGAATAAGTTCTAAAACAGAGGAATCCGATATTCATGTTTTGCCATCAATGAGGTGGGGGTGGATACACTACTACTATATCATTGGAATGAATGTTTTATACAATGCACTTTCATCTCAGGAAAGGAAGGAGAAATCAACATAAAAATACTAACATGGCATTCAAATGACAGACATCTTACCCCACCATCATAGAAATGCCACCATTGCCTGCCAGTCAGATACCAACCATGCCAGTGAAGCCATCTACAATGACCCACAGGATGGCAAGTCTGGGGCACCTTTAGAAGTAAATGTATTAATGTTAAATATGTTTGTATAAGGTTGATGCAACCAGTATAATAGTAAACTATTATATTTAAATAGATGCAATTGTATGTTTTTAAGTGTTAAATTGTTATTATATGTTTTTTTTCCTTGGGGGGTGTTGACTTGTTGCTGTGTTGTATTGAGGGCACTCCCTGTGTAAACCGTCCCGAGTCGCCTTCGGGCTGAGAGGGGCGGTATAGAAACGTGACAAATAAATAAATAAATAAATAAATAAATAGATAAATGTTTTCTACGTATTTTTATTTTTTTTAAATTAAGGAGGGGATACATGGGTGAGGGAAAAGCGATGGGGACGTAGAATCTTAGTATTGTTGTGTTTGTTTTATTCTAATGCTTGTTTTTGGCTTTTTTGGCTTTGTTTTTTATGTTGCAATTTTTGAAAATGTAATAAAATATTTTTAAACAAAGGCCTATGATGTAACTCAAATCTTTATCCACCAGCCTAAAAAATAAACTCAGAAGTAGAGGTGTCAGCTAGTTATTGCAATGGGAAATCTTCACCATGGAGATGGCTCTTTAGACGTCAGGCAAAATTGTTGTTCATACAACAATGATATGGTGGGGATACCTACACCCATTGTCTAATCATGCTTTTTGGAAACCTAAGCATAAAGAAGTCTGATATTAGTCAACCATATGGAGGAACATCTAGAAGTGTCTTGCTTATAGCTGCTGACCCGCATTGATATGGTAGATTCTAGAACTGAAGGATCCTATAACTGTAGGAGAAGAGTCTAAAAACAAACAAGAAGAGAGACAAAGAATGGCTATTAGGAAGCAGCTAAAGAACATAATTCCTGAATCTGGTGCAGCGCAAGTGTTGCTGAAGGAGCATGAAATAAGAAAGTATTTTGGGAGAAATCAGCCAGCCATGTGTCTTAGAAGCCTCCCTTTCCTGCTGTTATCATTGGGGTTGGAAATCTGAGGCCCACAAAATGGGAGCTGATTCATTATGGCTCCCACAGATTCAAGTCATTAGTTCTGCTAGCTGGAGTGATGTGCCTTGGGATCCAACAATATGTACAGGGCCACAGATTTCACACACTAGATTCTTATGTTGATGGTTGTGTGGGTGCATTGCAAGTTACATTATGTAATATGGATCGCATAGTACTTGTGCTAATTCTGAGGCTTATGCAAGACTGTGCCACTGGCATAGGTCTTGTTCTGCCCTCATGCCATCTTAACTACTTAAGACAGTGTTTCTCAACCTGGGGGTCGGGACCCCTGGGGGGGTCACAAGGGGATGTCAGAGGGGTCACCAAAGACCATCAGAAAACACAGTATTTTCTGTTGGTCATGGGGGTTCTGTGTGGGAAGTTTGGCCCAGTTCTGTTGTTGGTGAGATTCAGAATGCTCTTTGATTGTAGGTGAACTATAAATCTCTGCAACTACAACTCCCAAATGTCAAGGTCTCTATTCCCCCAAACTCCATCAGTGTTCATGTTTGGACATATTTAGTATTTCTATGAAGTTTGGTCCAGATCCATCGTTGTTTGAGTCCACAGTGTTCTATGGATGTAGGTGAACTACAACTCCAAAACTCAAGGTCAAGGCCCACCAAATCCTTCCAGTGTTTTCTGTTGGGCATGAGAGTTATGTGTGCCAAGTTTGGTTCAATTCCATCATTGGTGGAGTTCAGAATGCTTTTGATAGTAGATGAACTATAAATCCCAGCAACTACAACTCCCAAATGACAAAATCAATCCCCCCCCCAACCCCACCACTATTCAAATTTGGACGTATGAAGTATTTGTGCCAAATTTGGTCCGGTGAATGAAAATACATCCTGCATATCAGATATTTACATTATGATTCATAACAATAGTAAAACTACAGTTATGAAGTAACAACAAAATAATGTTATGCTTGGGGGTCACCCCAACATGAGGAACTGTATTAAGGGGTCACATCATTAGGCAGGTTGAGAAACACTGACTTAAGGTGAACTGGATGCATAGGGAACAGATCAGAGACTATACAGTTGAATCAAACATGAATTTATTAACTGACAAGGTTTTTAACTTTCTCTCCTCCTGAGTCCCACTACAAAGTCTTTATGAGGAGAGGTAGTATTTGAGAGATAGAAACAGTTCTGGCCGAATTGAGTTTCTTGAATATTTATTTCTTCTTAATGTCTCTTTCTTGTATGGTGTTCAACTGTATCTAAGATGATCTCAATATTTAACTCTGAATGGATTAGAATACAGCTCCAACTAGACGTGAATACAGTTCCAACTGTATTGAATACAGCTCCTGCCTTCCTCTGTCTTCACTTTCCAGCCACAAAAAGGCTAACTCTTCCAAGAACCAGAAGTGCCTTGCCTGAGGCTCTGCCCTTGAGCGGATTCTTAAGGGGTCAAGGTGATGATGGCTTCAAATGTAAAGAGGCTGTCTAGCCCGACCCCCCAAAATTGTACATAGAATATTAATCCCTCTAATTAAAAAGGGCTTAACTAGAGATAAACAGTGAGGGTCTTTATGGGGCACAACAGGTCTTGTTATGGATCTAAAATGGATTAGTAGCCGACAAAGTCTTGCATATGATGCTTCAGCCCGTTGAGTATTAGTTACACTTATAGCTTGTCTTTTCACCAATACACTCAAGTATTGTCGAAGGCTTCCATGGCTGGACTCACTGGAGTGTTGAGTGGTTTCCTCTGAAGATGCCAGCCACAGATGCAGGAGAAAAATCAGGGGAAATGCTCCTAGAACACGGACATACAGCTGAGAAACCACACAACACTCCAATACATTCAAGGTGAATATACTTGGTTCTCGAAAGTTCCACTCCTACCTGACAATTGTGTCATGTGAGGCAGTGTGACTCATCCAGTGAGCTTCATAGCTCAATGCTGACTAGAACCTGGTTCATCTGGGGGTAAAAGCAAAGGAAGAGGGTGGCACACAAAGGATAATCACATATATTTCTATTACAAAGGATATAATTAAGACCCCCACGCCTGTCTTGATGACTATATAATTCGTTTTCCTTACAATATCAGTGCTTTTAGTCAAGCATCTACGGATGCTGTCTGGATTTGCGGTGCCTGTGTTTTTCCATCCATTGGTATGTATTGAGACTCATTATTGACTGTATGGATTATATAACAAATTTTATTGACCCAGGCTGTCTCCATATGGGAGCCCACACCAGTTTTTAAGATTACTATGATCATTGTATTACTATATTATGCTGTAGTGTGATGTTTCCGGCTGCGAGACGCTCGGAGAAACCAAGCTGAACCACGCCCCGGGTCCTGATGAAGCCTTCTCGGCGAAACGCATTAGCTTCTTTCGTAGACCGAAGGACGCCCCCTTTTTTGGGATTATATTCTTTACTTTGTGGATTGACTGAAAAATTATGAACTAAAAATTTGGAACTTTTTGGAGATCCATACATCCCTTTTAGCATCCTGGGACTGTGTTCCAAGTGAGTACGGATAAAGGAACTTTCCTTCTCTATTACGTTGCGTTCTTGCTTACGTGCATGTAAGCATTTACCTTTGAGTAGTTCTATTGTGTATGTTAGCGCTATTGGTAGATTATATGCTGGATGCGCCATGGGTTATATATACTTAATTATATCCTCTATAATAGAAATATATGTGATTATCCTTTGTGCGTCACCCTCTTCTTTTGCTGTTACTAGGTAGACAGCCACCCTCTCCTTTGTGTCATCTGGGGGTAAATCCACACTACAGAAAAAATGCAGTTGGACAATTCTTCAACTGCCATGGTTCAAGAGGCACCACCACTTTTTGTAAAACCACAACTCTCATTATTCCATAGCATTGAGCCATAGCAGTTGATGTAGAATCAAACTACATCAATCCTATAATGCAGCTCCATAGTGTAGTATAATTCTATAGAATTACCCCTAGTTACAATCCAACACTAAACTATTGCACCATACCAAATCCCCTGTTTATAGATATTCTATCAATATATTTTTAGAGATGGAATAGCTCCTTTGCTGACATTCTTCCAGTATATAAGGCCTTGAACGGTCTGGGGCCGGTGTATCTAAGGGACCGCCTCTCCCCATATAGTCCTTCAAGACCACTGAGATCAGAATCTTTAAATCTTCCGATGGTACCGAGTCACACAGCCCTCCACCTGACTGCAACGCGAAGGAGAGCCTTCAGCGCCATCACCCCTGTGCTATGGAACGCTCTCCCTCCCGCAATCCGAGCATTGCCCAATGTACTGGCCTTCCAGAAGGCCTGTAAAATCTTTCTGTTCACACAGGGCAGGAACAATACTAGGGCTTACGATACGGCCATGGGCTATGATTATATGTAGCGGGCGTACGCCATTGTCTGGCTCCAACTGTGGATGCAATTTTGCCATCCAACCATGTTCTGATATGTTACTGTGGATTGTGTTTTTATAGCGTTTTTACTGTGTTTTTATTGTGTTTTTACGATCTGTAAATGCTTTTAATGATTGGTGAGTCACCCCGAGCCAGCCGGAATGGGCGACTAAGAAATCGAAACAATAAATAAATAAATAAATATCTTCACAAAGCACCTTTTATTCTACCAATACAGTAGGGCTACTGCTAAATAATTCTCAAATGGCTGATCATTCAAAGAGGAAGATTTACTACCCGCTTTAACTCCCACTTCGGAAAGGGTTTAAAAAAAATTAAGTGCATTTTCTACTGGCCAAATTCAATATTTATTTATTTATTTATTTACTATTTTTATAGCCACAGAGTAGAGATCATGGGAGTTACAGTGCAAAGGACACTGATGTCTACTCTTTCTTTTAAAAATTCATCACAGTGGCTGTCTCCAAGTTGCAAATTGTGCCTGTACTTCAGATCATCAGAAGTTCAGGATGCTTTTCCCCTACAAACCTACAAATAAAGGCTGATATAGAGGAAAGAAAAAAATGTTATGTAAAGCAGGACAACAAAGCCAAACAAAGTCATATAACAGCAGTTCCACCTTCTGCACTGCTATATAATACAGGTTATCAAAGCAGATAATCCAGATTATCTGCTTTGAACTGGATTGTATGAGTCTATACTACCATATAATCCAGTTCAAAGCAGATAATCTGGATTTTATATGGCAGTGAAGATGGGGCCAAAGTTAACTGGCTGCTTGGCAACAGAAGGAACACTTCTGATGGGCTTGTTTTTGTTCCATGTTATATCCTTCTTCCCGGGTGACTACAGCATTCTTCTCCGAACCCTGTGATATTTCCCAAGTGTTTCCAATACCACAACTCTGCATATATATTTTCCCAGGAGCTACAAGAGTCTTAATCTCTGAGCTCCCTTATATATATTTTAAATGCTAATCCAAGTATTCTCTTGGATCTGTGCACTTCAATTCCAGGACACAGATCAGTAAATCAAATCTACTCCTTGCACAAACAAGTTATTTTTTTTTGTAAGCAATGCATACAAATAGAAAATTCCTTTTAAACTCTCATATAGTGGAAGAAATTGAACAGCATGATTTCCCACTTGTAGACCATGTTGTTGTCATGATCATCATCATCATAACAATATATTTTTAAATCTTTTTTTATTCTTTCAGTAAAAAAAATTGAATGTGTATATTCAATGTATCAACTGCAGTGGGAGTTGTTAAAAACTGTTACCTAAGTTTAGAAGAAGAATTTGTTTCCTCCATCCTATAACCTTGAGGAAATTCTTGAATACCTTTATAATCAAATTTAAAAATACAAAATACTAGTTTTTCTCTTAAATTGGAAAACCTGATTCATCAATTCTTACTTTCCAAAATTCTGATTTCAATGAATTTTATGTTTAATTTTAGGGCTTCTTAGCATGGAAACTACTAACAAAATGTGCATTATGTGAATGTCATTTGAGACATTATTCTGCTAATTCACATTTTAGATGTTTCAGAGTCATTTCTTATCTTACTAGCCAAAATCAATGTGCAAATGTAAGTAATGGGGGGGGGGAGGGAGAGATGATAGCCAATCCTCTTTCCCTTCTTTGTAAATTGAACTGTCTTGATATTGATTGATTGATTTGATTATATTCCACCTGTCTCCCGAATTACATCTGATATCCCACTATGAACCCAATTATTGGTTTTACATGGTTTATGTAGTACCTTGGGAAGTCTGATCTGGCTATGGTCATCCACGCTCTGGTCACATCCCGAATAGATTACTGCAATGCACTCTACGTGGGGCTGCCTTTGAAGACAGTTCAAAAATTGCAACTAGTCCAACGGGCGGCAGCCAGATTACTAACTGGAGCTACATACAGGTAGCATACCAACCCCCTGTTGTGTCAGCTCCACTGGCTGCCGATCCACTTCCGAGCTCAATTCAAAGTGCTGGTTTTGACCTTTAAAGCTCTATACGGTTCTGGCCCAGTTTACTTGTCTGAACACATCTGCTTCTACGTCCCACCTTGTAATTTAAGATCATCCGGGGAGGCCCTGCTCTCACTCCCACCAACTTCTCAAATGCGGTTGGTGGGGACAAGAGATAGGGCCTTCTCGGTGGTGGCTCCCCACCTGTGGAATGCGCTGCCAAGCAAAATACCATTGACCCTATCCCTCCTAGCATTCAGGAAAAAAGTAACATTGTGGTTATGGGACCAGGTTTTGGCAAATTAGCACAATGCAGCACTTTGGATTGGAATTGTACTGACAAATTGATGGATATGGCTCAATGCTTATATTGTGGACGGAACACTGTTTTAATCTAATTGAATGTGTATTACATGCTTAATGTTAACTATATTTTAATGCTGAATGTTTATGGTTTTATATTGTATATTGTGCATCGGCATCGAATTGCTGCCTTTTGTCAAGCTGTTCTGAGTCCCCCCCCCCCCTTGGGGGTTGAGAAGAGCGGGGTAGAAATAATGTAAATAAATAAATAAATAATACCTTGGGAACCACCAGTTTAACCCACTTCTTGTCCCCTGATATCTCCAACTTCCATCATTTTCTTTTTGGATCTCATAGGACTTGTTTGGTGACAAACTAAGCCAAAAGAAGACTCTTAAAATATCTTTCCTTTTCTACTTCCCAACTGAAATCCAAAGGTGGTTGATACAGAGTACAAAACAAAGAAAATATGTGTTATTTGAAGACTTTGATGGCCGGAATCACTGGGTTGCTGTAAGTTTTTGGGCTGTATGGCCATGTTCCAGGAGCATTCTCTCCTGACATTTCACCTGCAACTATGGCAGGCATCCTCAGAGGTGACCTGAGGATGACTTGAGACCTCACACCCTTTGGATATTCTGCCATAGATGCAGGCAAAACATCATGAGAGAATGCTTCTGGAACATGGCTATACAGCCCAAAGAACTTACAGTAACCCAAAGAAAGAATGATCAAAGGTTTTGTTGAGCATTGTTTTGAGTTTCAATGTTGCTGTTTTATATTCTTATGTTGTATTTAATTGTGTTTTTATCTGGATTGTTATATTTTACTATGCTCTTACTTTAATTGTTTTTGCTTTAATGCATTGTTTTGCTTTTTATGTTTTGTGGGCCTTTTGACCCATATGTAAGCCACCCTGAGTCCCTTTGGGAAGATGGTGGAGGGATATAAGAATAAAGTAGTAGTAGTTTTTGTTGTTATTACTATTACTATTATTATTACTATTAGTGTGGGCCCACTTGCAAGTCTTGATTCAGTACAGTCCTTTCTGATCTGAAGTGCCTTTCAACATATAAATTTTTAATGTTTGGGAAAATTAATTATTCAAATTACTGGGCTTGCTAGCTTGGAAAGGGCTAGGACATATTGTTCAAAAGATTAAATCTTTAAAGCCCTGTTGTTGTTGTGATTTTAGAATGAAGAAATGAAAAAAGATATAAAATAAGAGAAGATGAATTATTTTCTACATAGATGTATCCAATAAAACTTTGGGGGGGGGATAACAAAACTGCCATTGAGAAGTTTAACTAACTCTCATAACAAAAACATCATTAATATATGTACTCCTTTAGCTATCAACTGTTAACTAGTTACATCTAAAACCCATATTAAAACATATATTAATGTATTAGCAGCTCAGCTATTTCTGTACACTGTTCTCAAGAGAGTATGACAAGCGAGCACAATAAAAAGGAGAATATATGAACTAAAGATCAAATATATATCATATAAGAGATGCTGCTTTATTGTACAATACAGTGTAACTCTTATCTTTCATCAAACAATGGAAGAAATGAAAGGGCTATAGCCAAAAGCCCTGATTCCAATTGTTCACCAGCCCTAAGGTCTCTTTTGGAAAACCAATCATAAAGTTTAATTAGTTCTATCCTTCACAACCCTTCAATCGGAATTCTGGCCAAGGGGCATGAAACTATAATTTTTTTCAATTGTGCAAACATAACCCTAGAACATCAGTAGATTTATTTTATGTCGGAAAGAAATTAGATTGATAACTCTGTATAATCAAAAGCACATTAATTTTCAAAGCTTGTCTAAAGTTTTAAAGAATCTGAGTGGGGTCTTAACAGAATATCCAATGTTTTCTACCTTAACAAAAACTTATTTAAATAAATAAATAAAAATCATATAACATGCAATGCTCTCTCTGGGTTAAGGCCAAGAAACGTACATTTAGTTTGATACACCTTTAATTGTTATGGCTTAATGCTATAGAATCCTAGGGATTCTGGGTTTACAAGTTTTTTTAGTAGCTATGGTAAATTGGCTGGGATTTCTGGGAGTTGTAGGCCAAAACTTGAATAAACCACACTGAATTCTAGATGGGACTCTCCAATAGGAAGAAGGGAGGGAAGGAGGAAGGGAGGGAGGGGGTTTCTATTCTTGGAAGCAGCAAAAGAAAAGGAGGAGGAGCCCCCCTCGCTCCTCGCTGCCTCTCTCTCACCCCGATCCTGAGGGAGCGAGGGCCCAAGTTTGCCCAGGCTGAGAGGAAAAGGAAGAGGCCTGAGGCTGTGAGGAATGGTGGGAGTTGAAGTCCAAAACACCTACCTGAGGGCTGAAAGTTGGCCCCTGCGATGGGGCAAGGCAGAGCAACGGGGAAGAGAAGGGAGGGGGGAGAAGCATCTGAGAGAGCGCAGGGAGAGAGAGGAGGAGAAGTGTGTGTGTGAGAGAGAGAGAAGTTGGCCCTTGCGATGGGGCAAGGCAGAGCAACGGGGAAGAGAAGGGAGGGGGAGAAGCATCTGAGAGAGCGCAGGGAGAGAGAGGAGGAGAAGTGTGTGTGTGAGAGAGAGAAGTTGGCCCCTGCAATGGGGCAAGGCAGAGCAACGGGGAAGAGAAGGGAGGGGGGAGAAGCATCTGAGAGAGCGCAGGGAGAGAGAGGAGGAGAAGCGCGCATATGTGTGTGTGAGAAGTTGGCCCCTGCGATGGGGCAAGGCAGAGCAACGGGGAAGAGAAGGGAGGGGGGAGAAGCATCTGAGAGAGTGCAGGGAGAGAGAGGAGGAGAAGTGTGTGTGTGAGAGAGAGAGAAGTTGGCCCCTGCGATGGGACAAGGCAGAGCAACGGGAAGAGAAGGAAGGGGGAGAAGCATCTGAGAGAGCGCAGGGAGAGAGAGAGGAGGAGAAGCGCGCATGTGTGTGTGAGAAGTTGGCCCCTGCGATGGGGCAAGGCAGAGCAACGGGGAAGAGAAAAGAGGGGGGGCGAAGCTGCTGAGAGAGCGCAGGGAGAGAGAGGAGGAGAAGCGTGTGCATGTGTGTGTGAGAAGTTGGCCCCTGCGATGGGGCAAGGCAGAGCAACGGGGAAGAGAAGGGAGGGGGGAGAAGCATCTGAGAGAGCGCAGGGAGAGAGAGGAGGAGAAGTGTGTGTGAGAGAGAGAAGTTGGCCCCTGCAATGGGGCAAGGCAGAGCAACGGGGAAGAGAAGGGAGGGGGAGAAGCATCTGAGAGAGCGCAGGGAGAGAGAGGAGGAGAAGCGCGCGCATGTGTGTGTGAGAAGTTGGCCCCTGCGATGGGGCAAGGCAGAGCAATAGGGAAGAGAAGGGGGGAGAGAAGCCAGCAGGAAAGAGGAGGACTACACTTTCCAGAATGCATTGCCTAGCAGCAGCGTCACTTCCAGTTCCCCATAGAAATGCGGGAAAAAGAAGAAGCTGAATGAAGGCGGGAAGGAAATGAGGGGGAGAAGACAGGGAGAAGTGAGTATGTAGTACAATCATTAAGAATTTATTACGATCATAACGCAAATTGTTGGCCTCAAGGACCGTAAAAGGAAGTCTACTTCCTGGTTAGCTGCCGTGATGCGTATAAACTAGAAAGTCCCATTACATACGAATCACTTACGATTTCTTTTGATTTTCATAACTTTTTTCTCATGCCTAGTAGCTACCATTACTACCATAACATATCAAGAATGGCAAGAATGGATATATCATACTATTCAAGCTTAGCAAAAAAAAAATCAGTACAATCCCATAGTAAGAATAGAAAGAGATAAGCTTTTGATTCTCCAACCCCTTTACTCCTCATGGTGTTAAAGTTGCACGATTGCTGCTATATGTAGGGCACCAATAATATTTTAGGTAAGCATTGCAATGTCAAGTTTGATTCTCTGATCTTTCAGAAAGCAACTTTAAAAAGCAGAACAAAACGGAAAGCAGAGTGGGGAAAGCACATGTTTGAAAATAGATATACCATATGAATATGTTAGTCAAATAGTTAAGAAGAGCTTCTGTTCTTGATTGAAAGTGAATTCATTTGGGTACATAGTTATTACATTTTGTTATTTTCTTAAGCCATTCTTTATACTTACTGTCGCCGTCTAGGGCTAGGCCTCACTTGATCTCCCTGAACAAACCACACAGCTTTAAGGTACAACACAGTTTTATTGTGCAGGAAAGAAGAAAGCGTGAAGGCCAATACAATGCCTTAAAGAAGCAATCAGGAACAGCAGGTAATATAGCCCTGCGGCGGGGATTCTCTGGGTAGATTCCCTCCTCTTCAGCAACCGGGCGGCTTGGGAAAGCAAGGGATGTTTAGCAACAAAGTCTTTAGCAGCAACAGGCTTGAGCAGGACGCACAGAGTTCAATGGACCAAGGCAGCCCGGTGGAAGGGGCGGAGGTAACTTGGATCAGGCCGTTGGCGGCCGGCTCTTCAGAGTAACATTCTGTGATGGCAGGAGTTGATCCGGGATGCCCTCCTGCAATACGGGGACCTCTCATATAGTATTCCCTTAACCCCTTCCCAGTGCGTCGAACGTCAAGCCCGATGATTGATGAGAAACTATATGTTTATGGTTACCTCAGGTTCTTTAGAATGTTCCCCAATTAACGGGCACAGATGTTTTGGGGAGGATTGGTTTATGGATCCTCTGTAGCGCCAGGCCGAAAGGGAGTCTCGCTTTGGTAACCTTGAGTGCAGTTATCTATGCATTCCGTGCCACTTTCACACGAGAATGCAGAGAAGCTTCAAAGGGGCCTGGGAAGCATCTTCCTAGGCCAGATGGGCCTATGCAGGGCCGGGCAAATGGACAGCCTGGAGGCCCTGTGGTGTGACACTTACAGTCAGCAAACTTTAGCCCTCCAGGTGCTTTGGACTTCAACTCCCAAAAATCCCAGCTAGCTTATCAAATGTTAGGAATTGTGGGAGTTGAAGTCCAAAATACCTGAAGGGTATTTGCCCATGCTTGTTCTATAGTATTGAGCCAGGGCAGTTAAATTGGATTCATTCTACAGCAGTGGTTCTCAACATATGGGTCCCCAGGTTTTTTGTCCTTCCACTCCCAGGAATCCCAACCAGTTTACCAGCTGTTAGGATTTCTGGGAGTGGAAGGACAAAATGTCTGGAGACACACAAATTGAGAACCACTGTTCTACAGCATAGATGCACCCTAATGTTTTGTTTTCTATTCCTGGCAGCTTTTGTAGCCTAACACTTGCTTTTAAAGAAGGAATTCTAAGCATACATAATTGTAGTGTGCACCTTTTTTTGGCCAAATTACAAAAAGTGGAGTTTTTGCTACGACTCATTACATTTACCAGCAAATACATTCTTTGGGTCCAGGGTTTTGAAAATTGAGGTGCACCATAGATTCAATAGCACATTAGACTCCAGTAAATATAGCATTCAGTTATTGTTGCACTTCAGACAGGAAGTATCCCTCTGGTTCACACACACATCAGACAGTCTTTGAAAAATTAGTTCTTTAATGAAATAAAATATAGTTTCCAACAAAAGGTAAAAAAAGGTTAAAACAGTAGATATATCCAAGAAAGCACACAGTTCAAAAATCCAAAAGGTAAAGACCAAAAACTTGAAGCTAGATTCTAAGACAGTCCACTGAAACTATAGAATCAATTCATGAAACAAGGCCAAAGCAAAGAAACCCATGATCCATAAACAAGAGACGAGGAAATCTTGATCGTGATGCCTTTTCTAAACGAAGTCTGGAAACTGAGAAATGGGCTCTTCTTACAATCTTAAGTAAGGAGAATTTGGGTTCACTTTGTATTTTTCTGCTGGAGTCTAAAGCTGCACCGGACTCCGTGGGAAACTTGTTTTCGCTCAAGGATATCTGCCTTCCGATCAAACAGCAATCCTGTCTCCCTCGCCTCCCTTTGCTCATTAAAATCTTCAGCTGCACTACTTTCTCTAGCAGGCCCTTCTGTTTCCTTAACCAAGGAATTTTCATCTAACAGAGCCTTGGGAACCAAACTGTTCTCAGGAGCGGGGGCCTTGTCTGGTGCTTCACTTTGCACATCAGCATTCTCAATGACAACCCCATCATCCCCATTGAATCTCCCATCATGCACTTGAACACCAGGCTGAAACACCACAGTTATACCTTTCAGAGAATTGATTTGCCCCCTGCAGCCCAACCATACAATTGGGACATTTTGGCAAGCACTAGTTGGGATTCTTTACTGTCTTTCAGCAGGGGTGTGTCTACAATCCAGTCGGCCCTGTCCATGACCACACTCCATCCGGTTTTATTCTGCCCCTCTCTCTAGGGACTGGGTGAACCCTGGTATCTAGTAGATGACTCCTATAGTTTGTTTTGTTATTGTTTGTGATGTGCAGAGTTGTTTACTGTTAACTGTATTATTCTGTTGTAAACCACTCCGAGCCTTCGGGGAGTGGCGGTATATAAACTTGAATAATAAAATAAATAAATAAATTTGTAGACACACAATTTGTACTTCACATTATGCAGAGCCAATTTTTCCATGAATCTGGGATACACTGGCATCTGCTGCAGTGAATTTTCTTGGCTCAATCCAAACTTTGCAGATACCTTTTAAAATGTGTTCTATACACTTTGATGCATGATTCAATATGTGTTGGGTGTGTGTGTGTTTTGCAGCTACTGCAGCCTTGAGTTGGCTTCAAACTGCATTATGTGGTCAGTGTGGATGGAGCCCAAGTGATGTCAGCCTTCACACACCCAAATTTAGGAAGTATTTACTATTTCTTAAAACTTTAAAGAAAATGGATGTGGATGCAGTGCTTGGAGGTCTTATTAAACAATGCCTTCATGATGAAATTGGGCCTTCAAAATGAAAATTCCATGTGTCAAATACCTAAACTTTCTCTATGCTGTTTTGGTGTATGTGTGCAGGTATTATGATACCAAAGAAAAAAGTTAATTCTCTCACGAAGATTAAAGTGTTGCCTGTCAAACTGTGACCTTTGTTTTATGGGCTCACATTCACAGCTGTTAACCAATATTATCAGTTCATCCCCAGGTGTATTTCCTCTAGAATACAAAGTGTGTCTTTATTGCACTTATGGTTGCCTGGGAATAAAATTAAGAAAGTTTGTTTTCTTGTGCCTGAGAGCTATTTGCATGATTCTCAGATATTTAAAGGTGATCTACAGCTTGTGTATTCATATCGTGGATATATAAACATGAGGGCACCTCATCATATGACAGTTAACTTCCTTCAACATCTGTTTTATCCTAGGAATGATTTAGTGAAAGGGAGCCCATCTTAATTATTACTGCAAGGTTAATTTTACCTCCCTTGCTATTGCAAGTTATGATTGCATTTAGGTGTGGGTGATACCATCCACCAGAATTTCAATGTGCCATTATTGGCAGAATAAAATGGCCACATGTTACAGAAAATTAAATGATCACAGTTATATATTGTAGTGAAGAAAACTGTGTTCGTACTCCATTGTAGCACTAATAGAATCAAGCATTTAAATGATTATATGATTGAACAAACTATGGTGAATCACCTCCACTTGCTCAAGGAGAATACAAATCTTCTGGACCCATGTCAACTCAGATAAAGCAGGGCAGTCACCACTTTCATTGGTCTTGGCAAAAGAATACAAAAAGGTAGGCTTGTGTATGGATTCAGTTTGGTTGGTTACCTTCAGCTGGCTATAACGGTAAGGGATCAGCCGCCTTGTTTTTTCGGCTGAAACGGGGCACATGGCAGCCAGTCATGGCTCCTCTTCTCTTATTTGGCATCATGCTGCACGCAAAGAGGCTGCGGCATGCTTGCACGGGGTTTCCCTGTGAGCCATGACTATTGGGTGAATCAGAATAGAAGAACGGCTTGATGTGTCTTATGCAAGTTGTGTCTATTTAATGGGGCGAGCACCTCCATTGCTCTCAGTTGCATCCTGGCTCTAGAGAGATGCTTCCATCCAATTGCCTTGCCACTCGCTCTCAGCTTTATATTTTGGCTTGGCTTGGCCACTCTCTAGCATTGAATCTTTTCAATTTTCCTTTATTTTCTTGATTCTTTCTACTTAGTGGGGCTGGGAGTTGGGAAAGTGCAGGGTGGATGGGAGGGGTGCATGCGTGTGTTTGGGGACTTGGAAGAAAGGGAAAGCATCTCTTTGCTCTCGATGTGCTTTTCTTTAAAAAAATATTTGGGTGGCTCTGAGCATCTTGAGTCACCCTTCAGCTTTTTCTCCTGCCTCCTCCCCTTCAGAAAATGATTTTAAACTATTATTATTATTCCGAGCAAACAAACAGAAAAGCCTAATTCTCAGAAAACTATTACTTCCAGTAGGTTTTATGAGAACGAGAAATGCAGAAGCGTTGGAAGAAGTTGCTTGCCCAAATACACTTATCAACGGATGGGATCAAAGCTTTCTGAGACAAACCAGGAAAGGGATCTTGGGGTTTTGGTGGACAGCTCAATGAAGATGTCAACCCAGTGTGCAGCAGCAGCGAAAAAAGCAAATTCTATGCTTGGCATGACCAGGAAGGGAATCGAAAACAGGTCGGCAAATGTTGTATTGCCTCTCTACAAATCTATGGTGAGGCCACATCTGGAGTACTGTGTACAATTCTGGTCACCGCACCTTAAGAAGGATATAACGGAACTGGAAAAGGTACAAAGAAGGGCAACAAAAATGATCCAAGGGATGGAGCAGCTCCCTTATGAAATCAGGTTGCAACGCCTTTGGTCTTTTCAGCCTTGAAAGACGGCGTTTAAGAGGTGACTTGATCGAAGTGTATAAAATCATGCATGGGATAGAAAAGGTGAATAAAGAAAAAATATTTTCTCTGTCACCCAACACTAGGACTAGGGGCACTCCCTGAAGCTCCAAGGTAGGAAAGTTAGGACTAATAAAGGGAATATTTCTTCACCCAGAGGGTCATTGGGTTATGGAACTCACTTCCAGAGGAGGTTGTGACAGCGGTCAGCCTGGACAGCTTCAAGGCAGGATTAGACAGATTCATGGATACCAAGGGAATCAGTAGTTACTGAAATGGACATCCAAGTGCCACCTCTGTGTTGATGGAGGCAGGCAGGATTTTCCCGGGTACTGGTTGTGGGGGTCGGGAGCAGGTGAGGGTTTTGCCCTCCTTTCTGCTAGAGATCCCTGTGTACAACTAGTGGGCCACTGTGTGACACAGAATGCTGGACTAGATGGGCTGAGGCCCGATTCAGCATGGCTCTTCTTATGTTCTTATGTTCTGTTATTTTTTATTAGTAAAGAAAAATTGTAAATAGTAAGGCATTGGGCTGTGTGATGTGGAAGTGCTTCTTTGACATTTGGGAGGAAGGAATGGTGCCCTGCTGCTCCACTGGCCCCGCCCTGGAGAAGTTACTGGGCGGGGCCAGTGGGGGGATACTTTTTGGGGAATTTTTAAGAAGATTTTTTTTCTAAAAAGAAAATAAATTTCTAAAAATCAGTGGATGACTCAAATGTAATGAAACTTGATGGGCTAACAGTGGTTGATGTGTTCTCCAAGTATGATAATTTTTATCCCAATAGCCTTAAAAAGCATGGGAAGGGGGTTTGGAAAGCCACACACACACACACGGCATTGCTGCCAATGGGCCGGATCTAGCCACATTTTTCGGCTGCAGATTGAAAACAGCTATTTAGCTAACCACCTGTTTTAGGAGGCAGGCGAAAATGGATTTTGGGGCCTCCTGAAATTCTGCCAACAGAAGCAGATCAAGGTTCAGCCAAAATACACAAGCCTACAAAAGGGACATACACCATATATATGTGTGTATTAGTCAAGAACAGCCTTTTTGATTTAAAAAAAAGAATTTTGATATCACCTATGGATACATAGAGGGTATTCTCTGGAGAGGGCAAAGTGCCAGTACTGTGTCAAGGGTCAGTGCCACTGGCCACTGCCATTTCCCACTCAGACATTTAAACAGACCTTTTGCCACCCAGTTCATAGAAGAGTATGTTTCCTTTTTTTTAAAAAAAAAAGGTACACTATCAACTCCTATTCAAAAAAGGAATTGTTTCCTTCTCTGAGTAGGGTGGTCCATCCCAGAACAACCTAAAACCCTACTACTTTCTTGATACTCCTTTGAAAGAAATTGCCAAAAAGCTGTTACCACTGACATTTATCTACTCTGCATTCAAAAAGCCCAGATGTGTTACCACAGCAAATTAAATACTTCTAGACATATGCATGACACATGCAGGCATTTAATGAATTGTTCTAGACTTTTCAGAAAAATTTGATACAACAGCTTAACAAATCTTTATTGACAACTTCTTGACTATTTATAATTTACAGTGGCAAGGAAAATGGAATGAATTCCTTCCAGTTATAATTAAGATGGACTCTGTTTCACTGAATAACTCATGGGATAAAACAGATGTTGAAGGAAATTAATGTCATATGGTGAGCCAGCCTTATGTTTGTACATCCACAATGTGGGGAAAAAAAGTAAGTCAGTAGTTTTACTCTTAAGTAACATTGTTTCCAGAGAATGGCATTAAGCAACCTTTCTTTGTGAAATTGCGGGGAGAGACTATACATTAATTCAAAATGAAATGGCAAAGCCAAAGATAGTCCAACGTGAGTGGTCCAGTGTAGATAACCTCAAGACTGGATTATGCACAATATTCTATGTGCAATTTCTTTCAAGGCTGACTGGGAACTGCAGCTCAATGTGGCCTTTTATCTTTCTGTTAGATGCCACATCATATCAGCCTCTAATATAGGCTATCTTACTACTATCAAGAAAGCTTCCAAGTTCTGATACCAATGTTCAAAGCGCTGGACCAGACTTTCAAGCTATTTCTCATCTAGCCCATCAGCATTCTTGGATTCAGCATGGAAATGAGTAATCAGTCGGTAGGTGCCAAATCATATTATTAGTCACAATTACTGTTAAGAATCAACTTACATTTAAAGTCCTTACATTGTCCACTGTAACTGAATAAAAATTATGTTGTAGTAGTAGTAGTAATTGCATCACAACTCTAAGGTGATCCAGTTACTTAGCATTATTACTCTTAGTCCCTTTCAGTTACTTACTGGGTTAGCTATAGCTTTTGCTCTCAGACCACATTTGTGCCTCAGCAATGTACTGGGGGCCCTTCCACACAGCCCTTTATCCCAGAATATCAAGACAGAAAATCCCTAATTATTGGAGTGTGGACTCAGATAACCCAGTTCAAAGCAGATATTGTGGGATTTTCTACCTTGATATTATGGGATATAGGGGAGGTGTCTATGGATGGTGTTAAGACAGAATAATGGACTTTCTTCATAAAGATAAGCATACTATGGGGCACTTTCCCACTATTGTTCCCATTTTTTCCCTTGTGAAAAGGAAAAACAAAGTTCCAGTGTTATACCATCTATAAGATAGTTTAAAATAATGCTTATTTGTCCCACATTCATGGTTATTGTTGTTGGGGTTTTTTAATAAAAAAAAACACCCAACAACAATAACCATGAATGTGGGACAAATAAGCATTATTTTAAACTATCTTATAGATGGTATGTTTTTGTCTGCTTGCTTTTTTGTTATGTTTTATTAATACACATACATATTGTTTTATTGTAGCCTTGGTTTTAATATTTTTGAAGTTATGTTTTATTGATTTTTAAGGGGAAAATATGTTCTTACAAAAGGCAAAAGGCCATAGAGACAATGACTATAATATAAAACCTCCCAGACTTACAAGTGTAAGATAATAGAATATAGACCTTTATGTATTACCAAATAAACTCCCGTGCTCTTCAATAAATGACTTTAGATTGCTCAGATTTTCCCAGCATTTATCATCATTTCCATAATGGGCTAAGAGAATCAGTGTTTAAGAAATTAATTCTTCTTTTTATTCTTCTTCTGATGACATAGAGCAGCTTGTATAACTGAGTTAGATGTTAGTTGAAAAAATTCCATTAGCTTTAGCATAGCTTCTGTATCTCATTTATATCAACATTCCATCATTGAAGGTTCTTCAACATGTTTTTTTTACAGACTTAGAATGCATCTACACTATAGAAACTGTGTCAGTAGTAACTCATAGGATTTAGATGAGGAAGGCCCCAGGTTTAGGGTACACTTACACTATAGAATTAATGAGTTTGATACCACTTTAACTGTCCTTGCTCAATGCTAAGAAACCATGGGCGTTGTTTTACAAGATCCTTAGCTTTCTCTGCAAAATAGTGCTGGTGCCTCACCTAACTACAACTTCCATGATTCTTTCACATGGCAGTTAAAGTGGTGCCGAACTGCATTAATTCTATAATATAGATGCATCCTCATTCACATGATCAATACTTTACACAACTTTGTTAAACATACTCAGAGTGCAGCTAAAATATATCAACAAGTAAGGAGGTATGTTTCTTCAAGTTACATTGCACTTATTTCTTATTTACATTCTTGTCCTGACTTTCCTCTAATGAGCTCAATGCAGCATACACAGCTCTGCTGATTCCTATTTTATCTTCATAACAACTTTGTAAGGTAGTTTAAGTCAAGAGGCTCTCCAGTCCTGGAATAAAGAATGGGAGAGGATAATACTCTTTGGCACAGCCTTGATTGTTATATCTCCTGTGTAAACTCCCTTTCACATTACACAATAATAGCACTTTGATACCACTGTAAAATTGCAATAATTTCATCCTATGAACAAAAAAAATATTTTAAATTCTCTTGTTTTCTTTGATGCACAATAACATTCATGTAGAAGCCATTTAAGTCATTCACTGTTCTCTAATAGTCATTATTACTTCATTGACCTTACTATTTAATGAATATTCTGTTTTATTGTTAAATGCTTTGTATATAACCCACTATCTAAGAAGAACACATAATTTACCCCTTTTTTCTAGTCACTTGTGACTGAGAATTCTGCACTGCAGAATTAATTCAGTTTGTCAGCACTTTAACTGCCATGGCTCAATGCTATGGAATCTTGGGAAGTTGTAGCAAAGAAGGCTGAAGGCTGTTAAACTACAGTTCCTATGACCTAGGGATGAAAAGAATGTTCAGACTTTGATGGTTCAAAACATGTTTTTTGGTGTTAAGAAACCCTGGAGATAAGTATTTTGGGCTGAAGAAAATCTTCATTATTTCAGGCGAATTGTGTGCAAAATTCATACATTTTTCTTTCTGTGGAGAAACAGCACTTTCTGTGCAGAGAAAGGCAAAAAATGCACAGAAATTACAGTACTAGCATGTGCTGATTGTGCTGATTGTTTAAAAATCTGATTCTTTACAAAAGTGTTCTGCATGGATTTTGTGCAGAATTAGTTCCAAACTGCAAATATTGTTCAAAGATTGCATAATTTTCAAAGAGAATGAAGAAAATTGGTAAAAATTACTTGTTTCTTCCTTTCAGAAGAACATTAATAAATACTTATAACCCTATATTGCCCTAGGAGGGAATTTAATATAGTGAATGAAATCTACATGTAACCATTTCTATTTATGAAAAATCTTTTTTAATGAGACAAAGTTTTATTTGTGGTTGGATGAAGGAGGAAAGGAGCTTATATGTGTTTGTGAATAATTCCATTATTCTCCAGCTGTATAGAATTATGAGTGTGTTAGAGAAAGAAAGAAGCAGAAGAAGCCTTCTTCTGCGTGTTGCATGTTCCTATATCTGAGTCCAAGCTCATGTTATTTGAATGACTAACCAAAATATTGGTTGTACTTCTACTTGTGAACTATTTTACTTGTTTTAGCTATGTAGTATTTCCTGGCCTGATCTCTCCTCTCCCCCCCCCCCAATCCTGACTTAGGCAGCATCCATCACAAGTAATGTAGGGGTCTGTTTTCTCACAAGCGAACTCCAACGTGATGCATAGTTACAAGAGGGATCTTGCTTCTGAATATTGCACAAGAGATTGTCCATGGGAGGGAGTTAGGGACATCCATCTTTTATTCTGGTCTTCAGGAAAATAGCCCCCATCACTTGCTACAGCTGCTACCAAGTAAATCAGGATTGGAGGACTTTTACAATCCCTAAGTATTCCCCATATTATTGAATATGTAGGGATTGGGAATATAAATTAGTTATGTACATGTAACACTGGGTTTTGCATTTTGACTATGATCATGAATTCTAGCCACTATTTCTAAGGAAAGACTAGAGGAGAATTATAAGTTTCTCTAAGATGTACTAAATGCAGACAAATACATTTATTTCTGAGGTTTTCCTTGTTCACAAATACAACTGACTTGCTGTATTTAGTTGATGCACATGGGCTACTCAGCCATGCTAAGCATTCACTACATATATTAAAGAATCTATGGAAGTCTATCTGCATTCAAGAAGGCACTCAAAATATTTCACAAGAGAAAGAGCAAATCATAACAAATGAGATGAAAGACTGAAATTGTGGTAACTGGCTGCTCATGCGTGTAGATTCTGCTTCATTTACTGATGCAAAATTAATACAGGATTTCCTTCTTCCAATACATAATTAATATACTGAATCAACTTTTTTGTGGAAATAGATGCAGTGATGGTCAGTAGATGAGATGTGTGAGAAATAGTTAGACAAAGTTATGGAAAGTAAATCTGCCATGTGCTATTAGTTATGACAGCTACATGGATCTCACATTTCCAGAGGAAATAACACTCTGGATTGTAACACAACGTATTTGGGATAAACAATGAATTGTTGTCATCTTTGTCACATCTGCAATACATGAGAGACAAGCATGTTACTAGCTCACACTTGGCTTCAAATGTAATTCCTGTTGTCCTCAGGAGACATGCATGCCCCTAGCTTGCACTTGCCTGCAAATGTAATTCCTACTGTCCTCAGAAGACATACAGGGAGACAAAGAGACAGACCTCCTGCAGCTACTGAAACAACATCCTCTGTGTGTCCATGATATGAAACATTTCAGAATATTGTCATTGCCTTAAACTCTCTTTCAACAATCTCAGTTAAATTCATACTAAACTTTCCTGTATACTCATTTTCATTAGAAGTGGCTAATTGTTTTCACATCAGTGCAGTGGTGAATACACCCTATGTCAGGCATGGGAAAACTTTGCCCCTCCAGGTGTTTTGGACTTCAACTTCTACAGTTACTAACAGCTGGTAAGCTAAATGGGATTTCTGGGAGTTAATGTCAAAAATATCTGGAGGACCCAAATTTGCCTATGTCTGCTCTAGGTTATAGTCCGAACTTCAAAAGAATTATGTAAGGCTCTATGCCTTAAAAGGTTCGCCACTAAGGGTAGCTCCTTTAAATTTCATTTTTTTAAACCAGAACATAATCACATGGAAGACAGCAATCATCAAGGAAACAGATCTTTGCTACAGATTTTCCCAACAAATCATGGTCATGTTTAGTAATAGATTGAGCCAACTGCCCTGCTTCCAAAACATTCAAAGCTCTTTTTTTAAAAAAATCTGGAAAATAATAAAATGCAATGTTTCTAGGCAAATAAAGAAGACACAAAAGCCCTATACTGTGGGTCAAGAGGAGAGAGAGAGCCCCCAGGAAAGGAGATTCCACCATATTCCAAGACAACATATTCCATGGCTGAATACCTCATACTATCAAGAAATTCTGTCCAAATGCCCAATCACCGCCTTCCAAAGCAGTGACTATATTCCCAACTCAAGAATGGAAAACAGAATGATTGTGGACAGGAAAAGATATTTAAAGTTAGGCTTTAAGCCAACTTTTAAAACTGTGGCATGCACACGGAGAACTGGGAAACTCAGGCCCTTGAGTGTTCTAACTAGAGATAAGCTGTGACCAACAGTACTGTGGAATTCGAAGAGGCATGAATAGAGGACAAAAGGGAGAAATGTGTCGAGAGGAAGATGCATAAAGACAACTTTGACTAGAACCACATTTCATCTGGAAATCAATGCCATCACTGCAGAAGAACATGTAGATCAAGAATAGATCTCTACAATCACTAACGGACACAGTGCCAAGACCCTACACTTGGAAGCCAATCATATTCGGACACAAGTGATCACCAATGATGATGATTACACCACTGAGCACTTGTTGGTGTTGCTGGAACTTATTTGTCTTCATTAAACCATCTGGAAACCCCCTTCAACATTTTCTTTACTATGAGAGAAGGTGCCGCCCTCTCTCCCACCTATGGAACATTTGCACAACTACTCTTCCCTCTCCTTCCTTGTCTCTCGGCTGCATGTGCAACCAGCTCCAACAGAGCTGCCTTCCAGGTGTGAAGCCACAAGCTAGGTGGCAAAGATGCAAAGCCATTTGTTCCGTGGCTCAGGTGACCCACCTCAGACTCTGGGGCCCATGTCATGACAGTGGTGAAGGTGACTCCTCACTCCTAAACAGATAATCTTAATTTTATTTGGCAGTGTAGAAGGAGCCTGAGATTCTTGCTTGGTATGTTGATTGTTCCAATCACATTAGCTAGCTATCATATCTATTCTCAAGTCCTCCATTATAAAACTTAATCAAAACTTCAAAAGAGAGTGTATGTAAGTAGCAATACTGTTACAAGTGAAAAATCTTCTTTTACACACATTCAAAGATATCTGGAAAGCTAGAAAACTGAGCCAGCACTGCACTTAAGCTTATGGGGTGAAAGACTTCTCAAGTCCTTACAAAGATCTTGTGCCAATTCCTGGACACTTTCCCACCACATGATAGAACAATTCTTTGATTTTGCCATCTCTCACAGAATGCCTTCAGTGATTTTTATTCTTTCATCATTTTCAATTATGTTGTCATGCCTTGGAGCAAGGAACAGCCAGGATGGGTAGTCTAATTGCTGGTAGAAAGTGAAGTGATTGCTTGAATTCACAGTCACAAAACTTGTAGCCTGAAAACCTGCAGGTATCAACCCACAATGCTTTTGTGCATTATATTCCTTTCATCACAAAACTTAGTGGGAGTTTAACAACCTTTTCATACAAACAATATGCATCAATTGTGAATGAATTTCTCAAAATATGTTAGCTAGATGTATTTTTAATGGAACAGGTGGTAAGTATATAGGCAAAATAATCTAGGGTAGATGCGGGGAGATTTTTGTCCTCTATATGTTGTTTTATTATTTAACTATTCTAGCAATGGCTACAACATCTTGTCTTCTATGCCCTCTTTGTTGTAATGAAACAATATCTAGTCCTCAGCATTGTAGCAAAACAACATCTAAAGTACTAGATGTTATAATAAAATATCAGCCCTAGCTAAAATAGTCAAATAATCTAGTTCTCTAAATATTGTTTGATTACAACGTAGAAGACTAGATGTTGTAATAAAATATTAGCCATAGTTAAAATAGTCAAAGATCGGGTATTATAGGAGTTTATAGTTGAACAACATTTGAAAGGCAACAGGTTCTCCTTCCCTGATTTAGTTTGTCTGTGTGCATCAATTGAGGTCAAGCCAACTTTCATGCAACGTTGACTGTCTGCACCCAAAGGATGCTCACCAATGCGTCCTGTTCATCCTGGAGAGAAGTGGATAGGTTTCTGTCCTGGCCCCAGTGCTATTTAGCATTTTTATAATTGACCTGGATGGTGAAATAGGGAGCATGTTTATCAATTTTTTAAGATGACACCCAATTAGGATACTCTAGAATACTTCATAAGATGTGATCACAATTGAAATTGACTTTTAGCAGATAAGAGAGCTAACAGAATGAATTTCAACAGAAAGAAATGTAATGTAAAAAAAAACCCCAGGATTATAGTATGGGTGACACCTGGCTACATGTACATGTCAAAGGGATCTAGAATACTTAGTAGTCTACAAGCTGAACATGAGTCAATAGTGTGATGCAGCAGCTAATATAGAGACTCTATTCTGCTTTAGTTAGACTTCACCTGTAATATTGTGTTCAGTTTTGAGCATCATGATCCAAGTAGGATATTGACTAACTGGAACATTTCCAGAGTAGAATGAAAGGTCTGCAAATCATGTCTGATGCTGCTGGGTATGTCTAGCTGGAGAGAAAGGTAGACTGGATGGCCCTTGTGATGTCTTCCAACACTATGATTTGATGATCTGATGAATTATCAGTAACAACTGCTCTGGAGGGGAAAAAAGAGAATAAGAAAAAGACTGTGTAATTTATTTTTACATAATCTTTCCTATTGCCTCATTAAACAATTAAACATAAAACATCCAGAATGATAGCTGGAGTCCACCATGTCAAATCAAGTTTTGTTATATTGTATTAGATTTTTATATTACAAAATTAAAAAAGGAAGACAGGAATAAGAAAAACAGAGAATTCTTATTTACCCAGAAAGCAATCTGTCACTTGAATAGTTGTTTATACTGTGGCAAGTCTACCAAATTAAGTTTTAAATAACATGCTTGCTGTCTGTACTGTAGACCAAAGCAACATGGATGAATCCTGACTTAATTAAAGATCCAAGCAAGCATTTGAACTTCTTTGATTTAGGCTTTCTTTTTAATGAAATGCCATAAGTGAGTGGACACTAAAACACTTTTGTCCTAGTTCAGAGAAAATTTAATTAATGTTACAAGAGAGAGAGGGAGCCAAGTACAACCAGCATAATATAGTAGCATGAACATTAGACTACAATTCTGGAGAGCAGGGGCTAGATTCCCCACTCAGACACGGAAATCTACTGGATTGTCTGGGACAAGTCACACTCCCTCAGCCCCAGGAAACCCCATTATATATTCACTGTAATTTGGCAATTACTCCAAAGCGCATGATAAGAATATTATTTATTATTATTTATTACTTAATACTTATCTGCCCCCCCCCCCCCCCAAATGGCTCGGGGTGGCTCACAGCAATCCAGAAAACACAGTTAGCAAACAAATCATAAAGCTACAGTAAAACACCATTAAAATAGAACTACAATTAAAACAGCGGATAAAATCACAGTAGGCCACATGTTAGGCAGTTGCAGCAGCGAATACATAGTGCAGGATGGCAGCGAAAAAAAAGGAAGCTGTAATTTAGCCAACCCCAAAGGCCTGCTGAAACAGCAGAGTCTTAACTGCTTTCCTAAACGGAAGAAGGCACGGATGCCGGCGGGCAGGGCATTCCACAGTGTTGGAGCCACAACGGAGAAAGCCTGCCGACGAGTTACAGACAGATGACAAGTCTTAACATTTGGAACGACCAGGAGATTTTGCTCTTCAGAGCGCAATGATCTAGTGGGGTAGTATGGGACAAGGTGGTCCCGCAGGTACACTGGCCCCAGACCATGTAAGGCCTTAAAAGTCAAGACTAACACTTTGAAAGTAATCCGGCATTCTACTGGAAGCCAGTGCAGTTTGCGCAGAATTGGCGTGATGTGAGGAGTACTACTTAAGCTGCTGCTATTCCAATCTCTCACTCCTCATTTACTGAAATCTCCGTTACTGCCTGTAGTTCTGACTCTTTCTATTCCACCAGAGCAATCACAACTGACACTCGGCCTTATCACATGAGTGAGGCAAAGTGTCTTGCTTTGCCTGGCTTTGCTAAAAAAAATTGAGGAGCAGCGGGGTAAATCCATCACCTGTGTTCCACTACCTCATGGCAATGCTTCCCCAGCACACATGGGAAGCATCGCCTGAGCAGCAAGGATGTGTGCTGGCTCCACTGGACGAACAGAGACTTCGCCAGGAGTCCAACGACATTGTAAGATGGGCAGCATGCCCATCCGTTGCTGGACTAATGGGGAAGCATCCTAGGATGCTTCCCAAACCCTGTCTGATGAGGTCCTGTAGTGTTTGCAGTAATTAGGGCTAACTTAATCAAAAAAAGTTTTATCTCTATTTAAACATCTACATTGAAATAATTAATCAGAACTTGGTTGGCTGGTTCATTTGTAGGTTATCTGTGTGTCATTTATATAGCAGAAAGCAAAACAAACTTGCTGTCAGTTGTGTGCTTCATTTTTCCCTAATGAGTTCTAAAGTTTCTAAATTGGACAACCCAGGAAAGTAATGGCAGTCTGAATTTATCTGAGCAATGTTTTGACTAAAAGAAGATATATAATCCACGGGGCAAATTGCTTTTACGTGCCAACATTTGTCAGTTTGTTTTCTCCACAGCTCTGCCAAAGGCTATTGCCACTTTTTAAAAGACACGAGGCTAGGGGCAAATGCAACGTTTAGGCACAAAGCAATTAATAATGTAAGTACAATGGAGATCAGTTTATAGGGGAAAGAGAAGTCACATGCAAAGCTACAGCAGCTGTAGTACTTGGCAAAAATAGCAAATGACTGTTATGATTTAGTGTCATGTAAATCTTTGCCCTGTAAGTATTGACTGCAGCAGTACTTATATATTACAAAGCCGAAATTATACTACAAATCTATTCAGTACAAGTTTTGCATAGAATTATTCGCATCTCCTTGGCCCAGTCCCCCGCCTCCACCCTGTAGGTTGCTTCTAAAACAGTTCTCTGTCAAGCTGACTTTCAAAGAGGTAGTTATTATAAGGCAAAAAAGCAGTATAACATCAATTCATATGATAGGTACAGGGGAATAATTCAGATCATGACAGTGATTTTTTCCCTTTTGGCTGCGACTGCTAACACACTTTTAAGTCTTCAATTGCATGCCAAGATCTTTCTCTTAAAAGCCTACGCAAGAATTCAATGCAAACTTTAAAACACGACCATGTAACTGACACTGATTTCCAGTTTGTACAAATTTAAAACTTAAAAATATAATAGCCTATTGTTCCAGATAAAAAGAAACAATGAGCTCTTTGCAGATAACTTATTTTATGCCATGATTTTAGCACAATAGTCAGGGTTAGTAACCAATGACGTTCAGAGATGGTATTAACACAATAAGTATCTATAATCAATATATTGTATGGTAGAGTTTCACTTGGTACAAATAATCATAAATCATATATTCAACATGTCACATACATATTACCGTGTCTTTGGCGCAAAACTGGTCTATATATCTCAGTCCAGAGTGCGAGAGAATGAAATTCCAAATATAGTGTCCAAATAGTCCTTCGCTGGGTAATCCCAAAGTTCAAAGTCATTTGAAGATTTGTAATCCAAAGACAGCAGGTAAAGAAACCCTTTCCAAAAGTAGGAATCGCATTAAAGCAGAGAACCGGAGCCAAACATCCACGCTCCGTGAATTTCAGTAAGGCAAGCCGTTCCACATGATAGATAACACTGTGATCAGAATGGCCTTATATGAATTTTGAGTGACCATTTTTAAGAATGTGATTGCACACAAGTTTTTATTTATTTATTTCAAACATTTATACCCTGTCCTTCTCAACCCCGAAAGAGGGACTCAGGGCGGCTTACAAACTGGCAACAATTCAACCTGCAACATACAAACAAATATAACAAACAAATTAGAACAATAAATAAAGCATTAAGTTAAAACAATTTAAAACATCATTATCAAACCATGTAGCCATTTCCAGTCCAATTCAACAACCAAAGACCCAATTCAGAGCATGTCCATAGTCAATTCCTCAAACATTAAAAGTGCTGTCGATCCTGTTGTCCAAAAGTCTGGTCCGAGAACCATGATTTAAGCTACTTTCTAAAAGAAAGGAGGGATGGCGCCAACCTAATTTTTCTGGGGAGTGAGTTCCACAGGTGGGGGACCACCACCGAGAAGGCCCTGCCCCTCGTCCCACCAAATGAGTTTGCAAAGTTGGCAGGAACGAGTTCAGGGACTCCCCAAAAGATCTTAAACTGCGAGGCGGGATGTAGACGGAGATATGTTTGGACAAGTAAGCTAGTTTAATGCAGTTTGCATATGTGTGCTGAGAACCTTAGTGTATAATGACATTATAACAAAAATATTTTTGGTGGAACTCAAGAAACACTACCTTTCATTCTATAAGTCTTCTTTCTTTAGCTTAAGTATAAGGCTTGTCACAGATCCCTGCATTTTTCATGTGCTTCTAAATAATATTTCACACTGGAATGAAGGGCCATAGCTCAGTTGTTAAGCACACCTTTTGCTTGAAGAATGTCCCAATGATCCTGATATCTCCAGCTGGAAAAGGCCATGGCTGAAACTATGCTATCTATCATCAGTCACTGTAAGGCAATTTTGAGCTACAGAACCTAATTTTCTATGTATCATATATCCCATCCTCACATCCTAGTTTTGCACTGAAAGCATTCTGATGATGGAGATGACAAAAATAACAAAAATGATTCACACTATTCTCCTGTTGGTTTGCTCCTTGCATCAGAACAGGGAAGCCCATGTGATCTGAAACTCTCTTACATTCCTAGGCCTTTCTTTTTCTTTTGATTACTATTTTATTGAGTAATACATACAATAAAAGAAAGAAATACACCACACAACATAACACAACACATACATAAAACAGAGATCACATAAACTACTATAACTGCTATGTACCTCTACAAGCAAACTACCAATATTAAACCAAACACTAAACTACCTAAAACATAAAGAAGAATAAAAATTAGCTTCCAGTTTTTCTGCTGGTGGCAGAAATGTGTATCACAAAAATTGCAGTGGGGGAGAAACAACAAAAAGTCCACTCTTTTAAAACTACCTATTAACTTTTGTCTTACTCAAGTTTCCTTTTTATCAATTTCTGCCAACTGAAACAACTTCAGTATTCAATTTTCAGACGATTGGTTGTCACTGATGGTTGTTTTTATATTGTGTTTTGCTCTTGTTTGTTTGTTTATGATTTATTTTGCTTTATGTTGCTGTTTCTGAATTTTAATGTATTAAAAGATTTCTAGTTTCCCAAAGTACAACGTGTAACCCAAAGCAGACAAAGGGGGCTCCGATGTAAATCACCCCGAGTCCCTTTGGGGAGATGGAGGCAGGATACAAAATAAAGTTGTTATTGTATTATTATTATTATTATTATTATTATTTTCAACCAAAAGAATGTTCATATTCTTCAACATGTGAGCATACAACAATCAGACCATGTAACATACGATGAACAAGGTTGGCCAAAGGTCACCAAAGATTTTCAATATTCAATAAGTCCTTTATTTTTAAATTTTTACAATATTATAGCATCATATACAATATATATTGCAAATAAAATTACATTACATGTAAAATATTTTCACCCTCCTCCCAAACAAAGGTAGTAAAACAATAGATGCCTTTGTGACTTTTGCGCCATCCTGTACAAGTGGCTTAAGTTTCCAGAGTGGTAGTAATATTTGCAGGCTTAGGAAGTGGGTTTCCAGCATTTACTCCAGGCATGGTCAAGAAGAGTATGGCAACAAGAGACAACTATTTCATCATGTAAAATGCTGGTTCACAGAAAACAAAGCTGAAAACACAGGACAGCATAGTAGCACAGGACAGCACTTTAGTAGTTTTAATGGAAAGCTGGTGAATAGTGCTCAATGCTTTTATGGACGGAACACTGTTTTTAACATAGGTGAATGCATAGGCAGAGGCGGCCCCAGCGATTCCGCGATGTAAGCGGCCGCGTAGAGCGCCACCGGCTGGGCGGGGCGTCACCACCTCGCTTCCGCGCCCCCGCCCTGCCGCCGCCGGTGCCACCGCACAGCCATTTCTGCGCATGCCCAGCGCCTGTAGTTTCTGGGCATGCAGGTGCGCTTCTGCCGCCGCTTCCGCCCCGCCGCTTCCGCCCGCCCGCCGCTTCGCCGCTTCTTCGCCCGCCACTGCTTCCACTGCCGCCGCTGCTTCAGCCGCCGCCGCCGCTGCTTCTTCGCCGCGCCGCTTCTTCCGCCCGCCCCGCCGCCGCTTCTGGGCATGCGCAGAAACGTAGTGCCCGGGAGGCTGCAGCACGCCTCCCGAAGCACAGACATTTCTGCGCATGCCCAGAAGCGGCGGCGGCGGCGAAGCAGCGGCGGTGGCGGGCGGAAGCGGCGGCGGCGGAAGCAGCGGCAGCGGTGGCGAAGTGGCGGCAGCGGCGGCGAAGTGGCAGCGGCGGCGGCAGAAGCGGCGGCGGTGGCGGGGCGGCGGCGGAAGCGGCGGCGGCAGAAGCGGCGGCAGAAGCGGCGGCAGAAGCGGCGGCAGCGGCAGCATGATGCGGCGGCCGGGGGGGCACCAAAATTTACTTTGCGTACTCCCCCGGAAAAGGTCAGGCCGGCCCTGTGCATAGGATGTGTGAATATAATTGTATTTTAATGTATTTTAGTGCCAAATGCTGGAGGGTTTTATATTGTGTTTTATACTGCGATTGTGATGTAGGCATCAAATTATGCCTTTTGGAAGCTACTCTGAGTCCCCCCCTCGGGGGTTGAGAAGAGCGGGGTAAAATGCCATAAATAAATAAATAAAACTGTCAGGGTCTAGGGTACCTGCCATTGCCAATTTTATGGAGGATCTGTAGTACTGGTAGTATAAGTAGTAGGCATGGTTAAATCCAGTTGGAATCTTCGTACTTAGGATTCAATTTGGATCAAATTCCTTTTTTGAAGCAATTTCGAAATGATTTGGGAACCCAAAGGAATGTGTCTATCTATCCCACTTCCTAAGCCAGAATATGAAAGTAGATATCTGAGGATGAAATTGCCTATTAAGCAAATACTATACCAGTTCAGGTTGGGGCTGGCTATTTCCGAGCAGAAGAAAGTGAGTCAGAAAGAAATTGATTCATCCTTTCCATCCTGACTCAAATCATCCTTCTCAAACTACTTTCTATATTTTATTGAACACAGAAACAAATATTTCCTGTCCTCCCAGTAGAGATAGAGGCAGGAGAGAAAAGTTTAAAAAGTTCAACACTCCTCCCTACAGAATTGAACCATAGATTGTATGATGCTATTGATCTTATATTGATTTCTATGGTCAGTTCAACAGATTCTCAAGGCAAATTCTAGAGAAACCCTTTGGTTAGACTTGCTGTCAAAATGAATTCACAGGAATTTCTTCAGATATAATGTAGTAGCAGCAAAATTCCCATAACAAAACTGTAGACAGCTATATGCTATGAGACTGTACCAAACAACCATGACATTACATCTATGAATTAGCAAGAGGTAGCCAAGGCAAGCTTCCTATTAATCCTACCCATCATTCAGCCCAGACAAGGAGTTTTCACTCCAGGAAATTCTTTCATACTGCACAATTGTAACAATACAATTCCTCTATCCTTGCTACAAAAACATCCTATGAAACCATGGGATTTGTAATCCAATAAACCATTAGAGCTATCTAGCTGATGATTTTAGTAGACCACCCTAAATTGAAAATCCCAGGATGCCTTAGGATGGACTCTAGAGAGTTGAAGTGGAATTATAGTACTATCATTGTGTGTCATGAAATGGTCACAGTATTATTGCAATAGCCATAACCCAATGGAAGACTATAAGTTTCACCATTGATTTAGTAAGACAACATGTAATGACCATGGGAAAATGAAACCCAAAAGTTGTACTGCACAGCACAGCAATACAGATGATATACTGTTTACTCAGATGTAAATCCCATGGGATTTAACTCTACCCTTAGTGTTAAATGCCCAAGAAAGACATAAGAATATCAGGTTATTCCCCTTGATAGGTGAAAAAGTAGGATGATTCGGATGTGGAAATGTATTTCTTTTATTTCGCACCATCACTGTTCATAGAGATTCACAAGTATCATATTTCACCATGTAATAGTCACATCTTCCCTTTTTTGTAAAATAAATAAATAAAAATGAGGTGAAACTATTATGTAAAGAAAATTCCCTATTTGTTTTCAGAAAGAAATTCTTTGCAGGTCAATGTATTACTGGAACAGAAACTGTACACAGTCTAGGAACGAGGATCTAGACTGGGATCTCTCATGGGACTTTCTCAGGAAGCCAGAGGACCCGGACCCAGAGGGCCTTCCCCTCAAAGGTCCTCTCTCATTTACCAGTTCCCCCTTGTTTGCCGAGCCCTCTCCAGGGAAGGATGAGACCTTACCTGGTCAGCTTTGGCAGAGCTTCAGTGGATTGCGGATTGGTGCTGAATCCAGAGAGATGCAGACGAAGCAGAGGCGGGCGTGTTGACCGCCACCGAGTGGATCTCTGCATCCGTCGCTGCTGGCCAGGCCCTGTGTGGATTCCTCAGGCCAGGTGAGTGACTGGAGCTGTCTGTTCAGAGGTTGCTGCTTCCTGGGCCAGGACTTGGCTTGCCCTTGGTCAGAGCGGCGTGGCTCGGCTGATTCTGATCCCGGGGTTGGCGCCGAGGCCATGGCCTCTGCCTGTGTTGCGGGGGCCTCTGGAGGGGAACCTGGCATGCCACGTCCTTTGTCTGGGGGTGAGGTCCGCCACTGACGCTGATGCCTGGCTATCGCAGAGAGAGAGGCCTGGAGGGAGATGTTGGAGACCAGGACACTGGGGTGCAGGCTGGAAAATATGGCGGATGACCTTGGGGATGCACCCAACCATGCCACCCTATTGAGCTCCCCATGCAGGCACAGTAGGAGCCACAGTAGGAAACGCAGGAGGACCTCACAGCTATCGCGAGTGCTAGCCGAGGACGCTGTTCCCATTTCAGTTCCAGTTCCGGATCAGGGAATTTCAGCCTCCGAGAGGACAGCTGCTCACCTTCCCCCATTGCTCCAGCAGGGGGCTTTGGCACTAGCCGATACTGCTGTTGCTCCTGAGGCCCAGTCAAGGTACCTCCCACCTGCAGCTAACCAACTGGGGTCTTTCAAGTTAACCAAGAACCGGAAGAGGTTCCGCACCAGGACTTTCTGGAATATTAGCTCCAGGAGCTGGGAGCATTCTTCAGTGAATCCCCAGCCCCAGAAACAGGACAATACAGGACTTATCTCTCAGTCAATGGGACCACATGGTCGAGATGGTTCTCTCCCCCCCCCCCCACCCGGACTGGAGACCGTTGTGATTTTCTGGGAGTGCCTCAGCTTCCCTCTTTCGACTATGTGATAGATGTCACAGTTGGACAACCCCTTTGGCAGCACGTCTAACTTCACGGGACTTGAGCTTTACCCCAGCCCCACGCTTTGCTGCTGAATTTCTTTAAGAGTCGTATACCCCTTCTTTTTTTCCCCTCCTCGGTCTATGTAACCACCTCTATTCTACCCTGTTGTTCTTTGTTTATGTGTTATATTCTGTAAACCGCACTGAGCCCTTGGGGAGTGGCGGTATATAAGTTTGAAGTATAAATAAATAAATAAATAGGTAGGGCAGGGAGAATCCAGGCTTTCTTTATCACAAGACTTACTGTACCAATGACAGCTTCACTTGGGTGCCCACTTCACTTGCAGCTACTGCTCTTCATTGGGTAGAGTCCAAAAGCTGGTGTTGTTACTCCCTTCAACCCAGTGAAGAGCCATAGCTACAAGGGGAGTGGACACATAGGTGAAGCTGTCATTAGTACAGTAAGTCATGTGATGAGGAAAGCCTGCTTATTCCTGAAGTAGTAGTTTGTTTGCCAGCAGTACATTGGTGTAAATCTCAATGTGTGAATATTACACAAGGACAAGGGGAAGGCTAATTTTGAGACCTAAAAGATGGGGTGCAAATATTATGTCGTGGCAACCATTATGTGATAAAATACTGTAAAAAGAACAAGAAAACAGTTTCCTGCCCTCAGGTTTAAAACCCAAACATCAGACTTACAAACAACTCAAAATTAAGAATGGGGGAGGGGGGTGAGACAACAGAAAGTGAGAGAAAGCTATCCCTCAGAAGAGAAATTCACTCCTAGAAGAGTTATTTATTATTTATTTATTTATTTATTCATTCATTCATTCATTCATTCATTCATACTTGATTGACCACCCTTCTCGAAAGGCTCAGGGCGGCTCACAGCATATATAAACAGTCAAGGTAAAAACACATCTAAAAATACAATAAAAACACAAAGCCATATGCTAAGCAAGGTGAAGTACACAACTGAGACAACATATGACCGTGCCTGTAGTTCATCCTACTCCAAACGCTTGCTGAAAAAGCAGGGTCTTCACCACTTTCCGGAAGGAGAGGACATTCCACATGACATGTACATCAGCGGGCAGCCAGTTCCAGAGTGTTGGGGCTATTATGGAAAAGGCCCGCCGGTGAGTTGCCATCAGGCAGTACATTTTAGGCGAAGGAACAACCAAGAGGTTCTGTTCCTCAGAGCGCAGCGACCTGGTGGGATAATATTGGATGAGGCGGTCCCTCAGGTACACTGGCCCCAGACCATGTAAGGCCTTAAAAGTTAGAACTAACACTTTGAAGGTGATCCGGCATTCTACTGGCAGCCAGTGCAGTTCGCGCAGAATGGGCGTGATGTGAACGCTCAATGCACTCACTGTAAGGAGGCAGGCTGCAGCGTTCTGCACCAGCTTAAGTTTCCGGATCACCGACAAAGGAAGGCCAATGTACAGAGCATTACAGTAGTCCAGTCTGGAGGTGACCGTAGCTTGGATCACTGTGGCCAGGTCGCCGCGGGACAGATAGGGGGCCAGCTTCCTCGCCTGGTGAAGATGGAAAAATGCCACTCTGCTGACGGCGGAGACATGTGCCTCCATCGACAGCAGAGGGTCCAGGGTCACCCCAAGGCTTTTAACAGAGGACAACGGGCATAGTGCCACACCATCCAGGGTCGGAAGCTCGACATCCCTACCGCTCGGACGCCCGGGTTAACAAGGGGGGAAAGTGTCTACACTGAAGCTTTATCACCAGTCCTTGCTTCCACAACAAGACACATTTTTGAAAATCCAATTGTCACATGGATAGAAAGAAAGGGGAAATCTTCTGAACAGGTTCACAAACAGCAAAAGAAACACCACAGGTGTCTTAACCCTTCTCAATGCTATCCAAACTGTGTGTATGTTTGTGTGTTTGTGTTTGTGCGTGTAGCCTTGAGTTACACTGAAAAAAATGTACCTGTTCCAGCTTACAAACAAATTCAACTTAAGAACAAACCTACAGAACCTATTTTTTTTTGCATTAATAGTTTTTATTGAAGAGTTGTTTTATACATATATTAAGAAGAATATCAGAAAAGGGTATAAGACAAGTAGGATCATGGGGAGGGAGGGAGGGGGGATTGGGGACAGGGCGGCTTGGGGAAGGGGATGCGGTGAGGTAGGAAGGGGCGTGGGGGGTAAAGAAAAAAAAGGTATACAGAAACACATAGTTGCTGGCTTCCTGTCGGGTCCGCGGGGGTTGGTATAGCTTGATCATCTTTTCGAGCCTGGACATCCAGGTTTGATTTCACATGTAAAGTCAGTCCCCACCTTCCCCCTCCTCCCTTGTGAGATTATAACTTTAAGCTGTTATCTTTCTTTTGGGAGTGCAGATTTCAGGTACGCCAGTGTCTGCTTCCAGTCTATTCTGCTGGTCATGTTCTGGTCTGTAGCTATGTTTTTTAGAATATCAAGATCGATCACATCTTTTAGACTACTCAACCAATCATCCACCTTTGGGAGGCTTTTGCTTTTCCAGCCTCTTGCAATTACAATCCTCGCTGCTGCCGCTGCATAAAAGAGGATTCTATCCTCATTTTTCCCAATTTCAAAATCAATGATGTTAATTAAATAATAATCTGGCTTTAAATCATAATTGAGTTTTAGCATCCTTGTTAAGTGGGTGTGGACCCCTTTCCAGTAAGCCTTAATTCCCTTGCACACCCACCAGCAGTGCATGAAGTTAGCCTTCCGCTCTCCACACTTCCAGCAGCTGTCTTTCACGTTTTTATAATAGCCAGCTAATCTCTCCGGGGTATGGTACCAATGATGGAACATCTTGTACCAATTGTCTGTTATATGTGTAAAGCCTGAATATTTTATTTTTACCTTCCAGAGGGTTTCCCAGTCTTTGAGCAGGATAGTATGGCCCAAATCCTGGGCCCACTTCACCATTGTGCTTTTAATCAACTCCTGTTCCGTGTCCCACTCAAGAAGGTTGGTGTATATGAGGGATATTGTTTTTTTCAGATTTCATAATCCTGTCCCAGTTGGTTACTTTCACTTCAAAGTCCTTTTTCAAGTCCTGTTTGAATATTTCCTTTATCTGCATATGCTGAAACCAACTGAGTTCTATTCCCTGGGTCTGGAGGAGTTCCCGCGTCTTCAAGCACCACCCCATTGGAGTTTTCTGGATGAGCTGTTTGTATGTTGGCCAGTTGGACAGTGGGATCTCCTTCATGTGTTGGGCTTCCAGAGGGGATACCCATTGCGGCGTCTTAGAGAGAAATCGATCCTTATACTTTTTCCATACTTTCATGAGGGCTGCTCTTATAAAATGATTGGAAAAGTCCCCTTCAATAGTAGCCTTATCTTGCCAGATATACGCGTGCCATCCGCGACGGAGATCCGCCCCTTCAGAACCTATCTTGTGTGTAATTTGGGTACTGCCTGTAACACACATCACAAAAGAAAATAGGTAGTTTGGTTGGGGGTAAAGTCCAGCAGACACAATCTCTTCCTTCTCAGGCCTGGGCAGTGACAGTTGGGATGGATGGAGGATCTTTAATCTGCTTCTGAACTGAAACACGATGACTAGTAGAAAGGATTATAGCAGCTTCACTCTCTCTATGCTGTTCTTCTGCACAGATGCAGCCTACCCCAGCATGCTTTAGGTTTTAAAAAACAAAGTATAATCGTGAACTCTGAATAACATGTCATTGTGAGGTTCACTTCTAAAATTACTTTCATTCACTACAGGACGAATTCAAGCTTGGCTCAACATAAAGCTTCACAGCTATTTTGAGAAGATATAAAATCAATAGCAAAGCAAGATTCTGTGGTGATGTTACTGACCTTTTAAACCCTAACCCTTTACTGACCATTTTTACCATGAGTATTTCCTTCCTTACATTTTGAAAGTCTGATTCGTCAACTGGTCTCAAGAAAGCATCCGAATGTTTTTTAGTGTATAAATTCTTCAGCAGATAGGAAAGGGTACTTTACCTTCAGGAAAAGTACTTGATCCCTTTGGATTGGGAAGGTATGTTTCACTTTCTCTCCCAATTAAAAGGATGATTAAATACTATGCTTGTGTTTCCACCAGAAAAGGTCACAGTAGCCCAGTGTTTGCTGAGGCCTTTTTTCTGGTAATGCAGTTGATTGATACTACTTCTTAGTTAGTAATATTTCCATGCCTATACTAATTCCTGGCTTGCATGTTTGCAAACTACTTGTTTGTTTTTCTACACACTTCCTTCACCTAGATCAGTGTTTCTCAACCTGGGGGTCGGGACCCCTGGAGGGGTCGCAAAAGGGTGTCAGAGGGGTCGCCAAAGACCATCAGAAAACACAGCATTTTCGGTTAGTCATAGGGGTTCTGTGTGGGAAGTTTGGCCCAATTCTAACTTTGGTGGGGTTCAGAATGCTCTTTGATTGTAGGTGAACTATAAATCCCAGAAACTACAACTTCCAAATGTCAAGGTCTATTTTCCCCAAACTCCACCAGGGTTCACATTTGGCCATGTTGACTTTCATGCAAGGTTTGGTCCAGATCCACCACTGTTTTGAGGCCACAGTGCTCTCGGGATGTAGGTGAACTACAACTCCAAACCCTTCCAGTAATTTCTGTTGGTCATGGGGGTTCTGTGTGCCAAGTTTGGTTCGATTTCATCATTGGTGGAGTTGAATGCTCTTCGATTATGGATGAACTTCAAATCCCAGTAACTACAACTCCCAAATGACCAAATCAACCCCCCCCCCATCCCACCATTATTCAAATTATTCAAATTTGGGTGCATTAGGTATTTGTGCCAAATTTGGTCCAGTGAATGAAAATACATCAGATTACCTTTCATAACAGTGGCAAAATTAAAGTTGTGCCTGTAGCAAGGAAAATAATGACAGTTGTGGCGTAGCAACGAAAATAATTTTATGATAGGGGGTCACCGCAACATGAAGAGCTGTATTAAGGGGTTCCGTCATTAGGAAGGTTGAGAACCACTGACCTAGATCAGTGATTTTCAACCTTTTTTGAGCCGCAGCACATTTTTTACATTTACAAAATCCTGGGGCACACCACCAACCAAAATGACACAAAATGACACTCTAACTCAGTAATACATATAGTTAATATGTTTTTAAATGTATTTATACACTCACTTAGTGTGAAACCTGGGCCTGTTTCGATGAACACAAAATAGATATCCTTTTTTCTTTTGTCCACCACTCATATTAGGGCCTTCATCTGTGTCATAAACCTTGTCCAGGGCCCTGTTCGGCATTTGTATTTTCCCTTCTCAAAAACTTCTCCATCACTGTCACTCACTTGTCTTGCTGTGATCCCAAATTGCCACTGTCACTTGATGCACAGCTGCAGCACTAACTCTAACTTTAATTACTTAGCCACGTCTGAGTGAATCCAAGATGGTGTGACCATAGCACTCTTGTGTCACTTCTTAAGTGACGCGAGAGTGCTATGGTTCCATTTCTTAAAGGGACAGATGCGCCTTATAGTTTATATATGAATGAAGTTCAAAAATAATTTCCCACGGCACACCTGATGATCTCTCATGCCACACTAGTGTTGAAAATCACTGTCCTAGATTACTCTAATAGTTAAGAGAAAATCCAACCGTTTTCTTTTCTTTCCACCCCCTCCATTAGGCCATGCACTGAATGTGCACAAGTGTTTGTAAGTAAAGCTACATTTATACATTTTACAAGGGAAATATTATTTTCTTTTCTCTGCTAGACCCTGGAGGAGGTATTGTCCATCTTCTGCTTTGCCTGGTTGATCATCCAGTTTGAGAGATCCAATAATCTCTCACGTTTCCCAAGATAATTGGTCACAAATGCTGTCTGTCCACAAAGAAAGTGGATCAATAGAATACATGACCTAGTGGGCAAGAAGAAATAATCACTTCTTATATATACTCTCCAACTGTCTCAAATTGATACAGATAGCCCTGCTTAATCCTGTCACACACACACACACACACACCCGCCCCACCACTGTTTTCAGCTGTTTTTAAAAGGTTCCAGGTTCTCTCTGCCCACTTTTTCATTTACCCTCATTGTGCTTCAGTTGCTGTAAAAGTAGTTTCAAAATACAGAAGTACTTTGCACTGAATGAATTCAGTGGAGAGAGAACATAAAGAAGTTGATGTTCCTCATATATAGTCTCAAGCAATGTCAATTTGCTGCATCTTCGCTCAGTTTCTGTTATTCTTCACCAATAATATTTGCTACTTTGACCACACTCTGATGTTGTTTGGCCATGTATGTCCCAGTTGTCATCTATAACATGTTGGAGAGTTATGTTCCTAATACTATGTGGCAAATGATGCTGCAGGTGAGAGCTGATTTTGTGGCCTCCATGAGAGAGATTGGGGGAAAGCAGCTTAGCATAACACACCAAGTCTTGGCACATGTGGGAGATTGAGCTGTAGGTTTTTTTAAAACCAGTTCACTCACTCGGTAAACCTCTTGCTTAATAATGACTGTTCCACCCTCCTGTCCTCAGTGCAGTGAGAGCTTTACCAGTTTCTTCTGAGCCATGTAGGAATTTTCTACTCTTTACATGAGGCTTTCTTGCCTACTCCATACTATATTGGAAGGACTTTGACAATTGGTAGTACCAATTAATAGGTTTTCATTAGCAGGTATTGGAGGTAGAGGGTGATGGTGTTTTCAACCCATGCCACCCCTCAGCAAAGGTTCCTGGACATTCCCAAAAGATCAGGAGGTGTGCTAATCTTTCTGAAACCTGGCAGGAATGATACCCTGGTTATGTTATGTAATTGTAAAGAAATTCGAGTACATAGCTCTTGAAAGGTGTTTTTACATAAAACCTAAACACTTCCCCAAAAATCAATAGATGAGTGAAACGTTCTGAAACCTGGGGGAGGGGGGGAGAGTAACAGTGGTAAATACGTTCTACCATTGTAGTACATTTCACCCCAATAGCTCTAAAAATAAGTGAGAAAGATGGCCCGAAAGCCCCCCATGCACAATTACCTAACAAAATAGTAACGAATAATTTGCTACCAAGATGGAGAGATACACCAAGCTGATGCAGAACCTGAGACAAAAAAATGGTAATGAGATTCTTTAAAAGGCAAAAAAGTGAAGCAGCTTCTTAACAGTCCTAATAAGGAGGGGAAAAATATGCCCACTCTGATCTTATAGGCCTGTGATGTATTGATGCGGTGAAGTACAAGCTATTGATTCATCCCTATGTAGTCATTGTCATCATCTTATCTTCAAAGCTAGCAAAGATCAAACAAGGGTTAACTAGCAAAACATGCAATTGAAGTTAAATGACCTACCTCACAAGTATCTCAATACGTGTATCCCTTCATGATACACTGACTGAAAAAGGAGGTTGAGGGGAATTTAGAAAAGGAAGCTTCTGGTTACAGAACAAAAGCGTGGGTGTAAAGTCAGTTGTTTTGGAATCTAGTCCTGCAATTAAAATGCAGATGTATGAGCCTACGTGTAGGCTTCACTCAGCTTTTGTGCATTTCATCTAATCTGAAAAAGAAAGGACCTCTTGACCCTTATAGGACATCAAACTATCCTCTGAATTCTTAACTCTTTTTCCCTGAGGCAACATCTCCTGATTTTCTATTCCAAGTAAAAAATAGCTTATCTTAATTTGGTTTCTTCCCACAGAATGGCAGGCACACACATAAAATACTCCTACACTACATGTCTGAGAAATTTGGAGAGTGAATATCAGGATTCAGAAACCAATATATTTCCCAAGAAAACTGCAGTAGGTTCGCAATCGAAATGAATTGATGTTCCACACCAAAACACTATTACACACAATTTATTGTCCATAAATGTGTTTTCAATTCATTTCAAATGAGCCTACAGCAAGTGGTGTATAATTAGAACAATAAAGGCATGGATGCACAAATTTGTTTCCTAAATACAAAAACCATATCAAGGTTTTTCTTTCCATTTTAGCTCACATACACTAAAAATTATAGTCCCCCCTTACTTTTTATAATTGATAGTTGCCATGTTCTAAAAAAAATAGCAGCAATTTTTAAGAGGTAGTAATTTAACCAACAGTTTTCAGGAGGCCTCAATTTAGCCACATGGCGGAAATGACAAAAATTGTCTTGTGACAACAATTTCTCTTTAACTGTCATTATCTGAATCCCACCTGAGAGAAACTTCAAACAGCTTGGCACTCACCAAATGTACTGGATGACAACATCCAGCGTGCCATCCAATGCAGTGATTTTGCTTGAGGATGACAGTAGTTGTACTCCTGCACATCTGGAGGTCAGGAGAGGTTTCCTTCGAGACTACTTTTTATTCAGTATTATAGAAGAAGTCAACAAAGCCCAAACTGAAATATATTTCACGCATACATATACATATATGTTTGGGGAGAGAGAGAGCAAGAGAGAGATAAAGTAAGAAATAAATTCAATTTCTAAACTGCCATTGAGTGGCACATTTTTGGAGTGGACAAAACCAAAGCCTGTGCACTATTCCGGTTGTAACCAATCTGAGAATGCCAGGTAACATGATAAAATTACAGATAACTTCTTCCAGAAAATATCAGTTGATTTTTTTCCATTAGATTTCAGAATATAGCAACTATAATAAATCTTAATAAGTAGAGGTGCCCATATGATGAAGAGCACATTTCCGTTACCTTGCACCAAAAATATTCAGTTTTATCAGCTCAACATTTCTGTCATAAAATCACCATAATACAGATTCATAAAGAGGGGAAGTTGTTGTTGTTGTTGTTGTATCATCTCTTGCCCTACTCTCTTGGATTGATGGACAGCAAAAAGCAACTAAGAAAGACAATATAAAGATAATATTTGAAAACACATCCAAACATTCTTTTAAAATGCAATTTAGAAGTCATCAAAATATAGTTTGGAAAAAGCTAAACCAGAGCAATTTCAAATATCGAAAGCTATGTAGAATAGGGATGTCGCTGAAAGCTATGGGATTTGCAATTTGGTGAGGCACCAGAACTCTTTGACAGAGAATGCTGAAGACCTTGTAAGACTACAATACCCATGATCCACTTTATCTGCATTATAGAGGCAACTTTAATAACCAAAGGGTTGTGCATTTTTAAATCAGAGCGTGATGGTAAGGACTGAGTTGTGGGTTGAATTTGTACCATTACATGACATGGTTAAGGAACAAGCATCTATATAATTTTGTAATATTTCAGCTTCACCTTTGGTAATGACACTGACTATTCTTTTTCTTTTTCTCAGGCCTGGGAATTCAAGGAGGTTTTGTCACAGAGAACATTTCCTAAGCAACTATGGCCAACCATGCAAAAGAACTTGGCTTTGAGAAGTTATTTCCAACTTTGACAGCACCATGTGCAGAAAGAAAAACTCACCACACTATAAGAAACAATTATTCCAAAATGCCAAGCATAGTTCAAACCTCTTGCACTAAAGGGCTATCCCCAGGCTGTTCCTTCATGCCACTAGGCATCCATTTCATTCAATTCCTTTCTTTTTAAGCTTTGTATTCCACCTTTTACTGTACCTTTTGAATGTTACCCCCCTTTCCTCCTAGCTCTATTCAGTGCATATTTTTGACATAAGCTCTTCCCTTAGTCTGAAAATAAATGCTGCATGTCAAAACCAATTGTGAAAGCAATGCCAAAAGGCACAAAGTCACTTCTGCATCTGTTATAAACTTGCAGGCCACTGCTCTTTGCATCTCAAAAAGGATGATGTGAAGTTGGAAAAAGTGTACAAAATTATCAAAATAATTAATGACCTCATCACATGGGGCTTTTGTAGTGTCTTAGGATGCTTCCAAACCAGTCCAGCAATTTATTTATTAATATTTATTTATTTATTTATTATTTGTATTTATATACCATTCCCTTAGGTTCCTTTAGGCTTGGACAGCTATAAAACTACTAAAACTACTGAACAGCTGTCCAAGTTGTCACAATACCAGAGTACCAAGATATAGGACAGTCAGGTGGGACCATTGATGTTAAATGCCTGCCAGAACAACGTTGTTTTACAGGCTCTTCTAAATGCAGATATTTCTGTAAGAGCCCGAGTGCTACCCGGAAGAGCGTTCCACAATGTCGGAGCTACAATAGAGAAAGCTCTTTGCCTCGTAGAGGACAGGTGGTAAGTTTTGACCAAGGGAACCACTAATAGGTTTTGATCTCCAGACCGCAGTGATCTCTGGGGAATGTATGGAGACAGACGATCCCTTAATTAATGGGTATGCTGCCCATCACATGATGTTGCTAGACTTCTGGCAAGAGCTCCACCCACAAATGGAGTAGAAGCATTGTACAATGCTTCCCTCACAACACAGGAGTCTTTCTGTGTTGTGCTGACTCCAATGGAGCCAGCATGGATCCATGCAGCTTTGGCAACACTTCCGCCATGTGATGGGGAAACGTCACCGTGAGATTCACCCTGCTACCCTTCAGTTTGTTGGTGAAGCCAGGTGAAGTGGGATGCTTTCCCTGGCTAATATAATAAGTTTCTAAGTATCCAAAATGATGGAGCAGCTTCCTATTCAGGCATGTTCACAACACTTGATTTTTTTTCCTGTTTTATGTAGTCTTTTTAAAGCCATTGAAAGGGATCATGATAGAAGTGTGTATAACAGAACAAGTAGACAAATTCTTCCATCCATCTGTAGTCCAACAGCTTGGGATCATTCAGTAAAGATTAACAGTGCAAACAAAGAAACAAAATAATATTTTATTATGATTATTATGTTTATTTTTATCCTGCTTTTTCTCTTCATAATGAGAATCAAAGCAGCTAACATTAAAGCATTACAATACAATTTAAAATATACAAATATTAAAACAGTATTAAATATCATTAGTATTAAAAACAATTCAGATTAAATTCATAAAAACATATAAAACTGCAGCAGCTGACAGGATCTTTAAAACCTTCTTCTTTAAAGGCCTGTCTAAATAAAAAGGTTTTAGCCTGCCACCGAAAGAACAGCAGGAAGGGGGCCATTCAGGCTTTCATGGGCAGAAGGGAGTTCCAGAGTCGAGGGGCAGCCACTGAGAAGGCCCTCTCACTTATTCCCATCAATGAGAGCTTGTGAAGGAGTTGGGACTGAGAGACAAGTCTTTCCTGAAGATTTGAGGGCCCGACAGGTTTGTACAAAGGGATGCGGTCAGTCAAATAGCCTAGATCTGAGCTGTCTAGGGCTTTAAGGTTCATAACCAGCACTTTGAACTGTGCCTAGAAACAGACTAGCAGCCAGTGGAGCTCCTGAAAGCGGGGGATTGTCCACTCTCTGTAGCCAGCCCTAGTTAGCAACCTGACTGCAGCTCTTTGGACCAGCTGGTGTTTCCAAGCACTCTTCAGAGACAGTCCAATGTACAACACATTACAGTAATCCAGATGGATGTAACTAAGGCATGTACCATAGTGGCCAGATGTGACTTCTCAGGGAACTGGTGTAGTTGGTGCACAAGTTTTAATTGCACAAAGGCCCTCCTGGCTGCCTCTGATACCTGGGCCTCCAGGTTCAGTGCTAAGTGCATGAGAAACCCCAAACTACAGACCAGGAGGACTGTGACTGGATCCCTATTCCCTGATCTACCTTCCGACTAACCAGGAGTACCTCTGTCTTGTCTGAATTAAGTTTCAATTTGTTTGCTCTTATCCAGTCCATTATTGATGACAGGCACTGGTTTGGGGTCAGGAAACTTCTTTGGCATTTGGTCGAAAGAAGTAGTAGAGATGGATGTCATCTGCATATAGGTGGCACCATACTCCAAAACTCTGGATGACCCCTTCCAGATGTTTTCATGTATATGTTAAACAGCACAGGGCACAAAATAGAACACTGAGAAACCCCACAGGTCAATGGCCAGGGGCTCAAACAAGAGTCCCCCAGCACTACTTTCTGGATATAATCCTCCAGGATGGATCAGAGCTACTGTAAGACAGTTCCTCCCAATCTCATCCCAGAGAGACAACCCAGAAGGATACAATGGTCAATGGCATCCAAAGCCACTGAGAGATCCAGGAGAACCAGCAGGGACAACTTCCCCTATCTACTTCTCTTCATAGATCATCCACCAAGGTTCCACAGCCAGGCCTAAAACCAGATTGAAATTGATCTAGATAACCTGTTTGGGAGGGTTTTCATCACATCAATCAAGTATGGAAAGTGCTACTGGAAGATTTTAGAGGAATTTAAGATCTACAACTATTATTCACCTTGGATATATATTGTCACTAATATCAGAAGCATGTGACTTTACTTCAATACAAGAGAAATATGAATGGAGTTCTTGCATGAATGCCCTACTATGTCACATTTCCACAAATCTCTGGTAGGCTGCTATTGGAACTGGGAAAGGGAGGGAGAGAGGGAATAGATAACCCTTGGTTTGATCCATCACAACTCTTGTATTCTTGCAATCAAAGATTCTATAGTTTCATATGATACTGTCATGATTAGAACTATAGAAAAGTCATAGTTCCAAGAGTAAGATTTAGTCTTCCTGAACACATTAGCTACCTAATGCTAAGGAAAGTAATTCATAGCAGTACCACAATGCATATCCAGTTGTCCCCTAGTTACGAACAAGATAGGTTCTGTAGTTTTGTTCTTAAGTTGAATTTTTAAGTGTGACTCCAACTAAAATAACATTTATTTAACTTTAGATAGCATAGGGAACGGATAGATTTCTCTCATTTCCTGTTGTCTTGCTTCCATTCTTAACTATGAGCCATACATAAGTATGATGTTTGCAACTCGAGGACTGACTTTACGGATAAATGTAAAATACATTCTTTTCTGCTAGCCTTATTGCATATATTCCATTAGAACACAATGTTTTCTGTAGTCGTCTGAACGATGGTATAGTGTGATGTAGGACTTTGGGAGACCAGTGATCAAACCTCACTCAACCATGCAAATCCATAGGTTGATCATGAACAAATCACACTCTCTATGTCAGAAGAAGACAATAGCAAACCTCCAGTGAATAAATCTTGGCAAGAAGACTTATTCAGCTTCCCCATAATTTGAAGTCAACGTCATAACAACACATCACAACAGCATTTAAAGCCCCTTCTACACTGCCATATAAAATCCAGATTACCTGATTTGATAATCTGGATTATATGGCAGTGTAGAAGGGGCCAAAAGAAACAGGGAATAGTCCTACATATGTTTGGGACAGAATTTTCATCACTGCCAACAGTAAGGGATTGTTGAAGCTGAAAGCCAAAACATCTGACATGCCAAAAGTTCTCCAGTCCTAGTTTAGAGCATGAAAATTGTTCTTCATCTCTGTCTGTTTTATTTCTGTATTGTTTGCCACAGGCTAACATTTGACTTTAAGGTCTTGCTTGTTATAATTGATGGAGCTACTGAAAACCAGCTTTCCTCTCTCAAAGAACCATTTACTCTTCTAAACCACAAAAGAGTAGGTCAGAGAAAATAAATGTGGAGGCTGCTACCTAACAGATATGAGCCTCAACTCAGATTTTTGGAAAGCAAAAATAATATAACACTTATTTTTCCTGTCTAGGGAACTGGTATCATGCACAGTTCAAAAGAACATCTTCTCTTTTACTCAGAGGAAGTGATCCATCAAGATGAAATCAAATTTATATCCCCAAAGGGTTTCAAGGACAACATTTCTTCATCAGGACAAAAATTACCTGGGCAAAAAGGATGTCGACTGTGGTTCTTTCACCCGCTAATCTGTGGGTTACCAATCCAAATTTAATAAGCAACCTTCTCCATTTATTTTCCTTTTATTTAGACTGTCTGCTATTTTCTATGTTCTTAGATGAACTTTTTCAACCTGATTATTTTCCACCCATTTCACCCTTGCAATGAATGCCAGCTGAGTAAAAACTTACTAACATTTCCTCTGAGCATGAAATTTTCCCACTGATGTCCATTCTTTTCTGTGTGGTGAAAAATCCAAAATATGTATGTATGTATAGAAAGAGAGAGAGAGAGAGAGAGAGAGAGAGAGAGAGAGAGAGAGAGAAGGGGGGGGACATTGAGGTGAGATGTCTTCTTTTTCCATTTTTTCCCAATCAATTTACTCTTAAATGGCTTTCATTAAAACTTACCCACAAATTAAAGCATACAATGATATAATGCTTCCATGGTTTTGTTTGTATGTTTTTGTTTTGCACAAATATAAGTACTGGTGGCTTTCTTTTTTGACAAATATTTTATTGAAAATAGGTGATAGGGGAGGTAGGAGGATTACAGAGTTGTGCATCTAATGTGGTATTTTTATATATAATAAAATGGAATAAAATAAAATATATCTTATATGGTGAATGAGTGAATAGAGAAGATAACAAGTGGAAAGACATAAGGCTGATAAGAAGAAAAAGGAAGGGTGTTGTGACCTCCTCGTTCCAACTTTGGAAGTTTGTGTTCTTTTCCTTAGATCAGTCTTTTCTCATCTGGCTCTCTGTCCTATTCTGATTCTCCCTGTGGCTTTCTTTTATAAAGTTTTCAACTGTGGTCCAGTCAATCTTTTCTTGGATTTTCTGTTGTTTAGATCTTATTTATTGAGTAAGGATGTCCATATTCTTAATGTCCATAATTTTGAGTAACCAGTCCTCTATTCTGGGTTGGTCCTGCCTTTTCCAATTTTTTGTGAATACTCTTCTAGCCGATGTAATCGGATAATTAATCTTTCCATTCTTTTTTCCATGTTGAAATCAACTATTCCTAGAAGAACGTACTCAGGTCTCGTTTCCATATTTAGCCCCATAATCTTTTGTATTGAGTCGTGAACTGACTTTCTTGCAAGTCCACCATGAGTGGAAGACTGTCCCCATGTGGGTTCCATGCTTCCAACATTTGTCCGAGGTATTCTTATAGCATTTCACTAAAATGCTTGGGGTGATGTACCAATGGTACATCATCTTATACCAATTTTCACAGTGGCCCACAAGGTCTCCTCCAACTCAAGGGTTCTATGATACTATGATTAGTATTCTTTGCCTAATTTTTTTGTACCAGATGGGATACATGTTTTTGGACTGTATGCATCTCCTGGAGCACTAACATCTGGTACAAAAAATTTAGGCAAAGAATACTACTCATCCATGATTCAAGCAACTATAAGATCAAGCCTCAGGTGTCAAATACTGGAAGATGACACCACAGGGCTGATACAATGTACAACTGGAACATCTTAAGCTAGCAAACTGTGCGATACAATGTCCAATCATTGGCCTTGAAGAAACATTTGAGCACCTGTCCACTAGTTTCTGCATATTGGATGGGGAAAGATTTAAACATTATTTCAAACACACACAAAAATGTTCCACTAAGTGTTGTGGTATTTCCTCTCAGTAGTCCATAAACAGTCCATCGTAATACATGTCTACTCAGAAGTTAGCCCTATAGGTTCATCGGAGCTCACACTCAAGGAACAGATGTAGGATTGCAGCCTTACAATGTGTGTGTGTGCAGCTTTGTTTCCTCCCAGTCAAGTGAAGTTTTCATCCTATTGGAACTAATATGAAGTTGCATTTTTGCAATGTTCTCCAGGGCAGATTTTCACTATGTCAGAAATATGTTATATATACTTCAGAATCTACTATCATGATTTTTCAGGCTTAAAAATGCCTCCTCCCCAATGGATGTTTTGATCACAAATATACTCTTTTGCCTTAATAAAGTCAGGTCATGCTAAACGACATTTTGTGCCATAGAGAGTTAACAACTGCAGTTCAATGTTTTATTCAAGGATGGCATGCCTCAGAAGAAAAATGACTGACACCATTTCAATATTAACAAATCTAACTGGTTGACTTTATTTTTTACTTTAACCACTGACCCTGCTTGCTTCAAGTCTTTCCCTTTGCCACTTTCCTTTCCTCCATCATTAGAAACGGCTCCAGAAACTGACAAACGGTTGAGCAAGCTTTTGCTCTGTTTCCTTTATGCAAGTAAATATCCACCTTTCATAAAACATGGGAGGGGAAAAGGTCAAAAACCGAGCGTATAGACTGCAGCCAAGCCAAGAAGCAAATAAATACTTGCATTTTTGCCATCAGCAATCTTTCAGCTTGGGAAAACTTTTTTCAAAGAGATTTGTTCTTTAAACGGTAGCTGTGTTTTGTTTCTGCCTTTTGCATATTATGTTTAAATAAGCCTGCCAGTTTCATGAAGGAACTGAATTATTATTAATCATTTGATCAGGGCGATTCTATTCAGGTTTGTTTAGAAACAAGTTTCATTTTACCCAATGAGATTTCTCCCAGATAAAAGAGTTGCAACTTTAACTATTTTTGGAGCTCCTTTACCTCATTTACCAACACGCTATTATATCAACTTCTACATTTTTGTTTTTTCACATGAGAGGGGAAATCAACAGAGAATAGCTTGGGTACAGAGAAGAGGTGAAATACTACCAGGTCTTTATCCTGCATGCTATCCACTCCATTGGCTTAAGAAAGCTGCCTTCACTTGAGGAGTTAAGTGTCAAATCAGTTTTATAAAAGGCAGCTCCATGAGACCATAACAGCAGAAAACAATAAAAGCTGTCATGTTATACAGCTTGCTATGGCTTTAGGGATAAAAGATGCCTATTTGCAATGGAAGTTTTCAAAACCTTATGGACAAAAGCTAAGGATGTGAACTAACCGCATGATTCGGTTCAGACCCTGATTCAATTCAGCAAACAGCCACCACATTTTACTTGATTGCAAATCTGACTCAAAGTTCAGAAATCCCTGTCTTTGTGCTTCTATTGAATATACTTAGAAATGTCATTTCATTAGAGCAGTGATTTTCAACTTTTCAACCACGGCACATTTTTTACATTTACAAAATCCTGGGGCACACCACCAACCAAAATGACACAAAATGACACTCTAACACAGTAATACATACAGTTAATATGCTTTTGAATGTATTTATACACTCACTTAGTGTGAAACCTGGGCCTGTTTCGATGAACACAAAATAGATATCCTGGCAGGAATGGTAGAAAGACACACACTCAAAGAATTTGCTTGTTTCTCATTGTTTGTACATAAGTGTACAAAATAGTCCGTCGGCTTGTTTTGAACGGAAGGGTGTTTTGTTGGAGATAGCGTTTAAGCTTGCTTGGCACCATGGCGCTATTGGACAGCTTCTCACCACACACCAAACACCAAGCACAGCGGAATCGATGCCGTCACATGAATCCAAATTAAAGATAGCTTTCACTGTATTTCCTCGAGCTCACCGTCTTTTCTTTTTTTCATCACTCATATTAGGGCCTTCATCTGTGTCATAATTTTGTCCACGTCCCTGTATGGCATTTGCATTTTCCCTTCTCAAAAACTTCTCCATCACTGTCACTTGCTTGTCTTGCTGTGATCCCAAATTGCCACTGTCACTTGACACGCCACTACAGCACTAACTCTATCTTTGTTTACTTAGCCACGTCTGAACGAATCCAAGATGGTGCGACCATACCACTCTCGCGTCACTTCTTAGGTGACGCGAGAGTGCTATGGTTCCATTTCTAAAAGGGACAGATGTGCCTTATAGTTTATATATGAATGAAGTTCGAAAATTTCCCACGGCACACCTGATGATCTCTCACGGCACACTAGTGTTCCGTGGCACACTGGTTGAAAATCACTGCATTAGAGGTACGACATTTGCAGGTAATGGAGCCAAGTAGGAGGAAATAACACCACACAGCTTATTTATTTATATACTTTATTTATATCCCGCCACCATTTCCCCAAGGGGACTCGAGGCAGCTTGTAGGCAAATGCATATGCTCACAAATGTGTGTGTATTTGGTTGAGATCTGACTGTGAGTGTGTGTACAGGAACTGCCCATTACTTTTCAGAACATTTCTTCACAGATCTAGAAGACATTTTCAGGCTTTGTTGCCTCTTCTAAGGAAAAGAATCTTACCAAGGGCCCTTCTGGACAGCTGCTTAATCCAGAGTAAGGAAGTGGGATTAAAAATCCCAGTACCTCAAGGAGAGTCCACACACACAACTATTAGTCCCAGGAAATGGTCCCGCGGCATCCAGAAAGGTTTGATTAATGCAGATTAAAAGGAACTGCCAAAAGTATGGCAGAACATCCACCAGAATTTTCCTTATTTTTCTCTCAAATTACTATTTGACATGTACTGCACCTCATAAACATTTTGCCAAAGTTGTGCCACTGATGCAGATATAACAAAGAGTGCACAAGCAGATTTTCCATCATTTCTCCTTATCCTCCTTCCTGGTGCCTCCGGGTTTATTGTCTTAACCCCCGTTTCCACTTAAGGTCACTTGCCTGCAACATGCTGCTACCTACTGTGTAATTTCAAGTTCCATACATTTACACCCCTTAATAAGCTGTTTTGGGATTTTAAAATAAGAATAAGCATTGGAGCAGTCTACACCAGCATATCGCAAGAAAATCTTGCTTTTTGGGAAGCGCTGAGATATACAGTGCTCCATAAAGCACATTTTTCATTTGATGATTGTCCTACAAACTGATTGAATGCATCAGTTTCAACAATTGTGAATAAGTGTTGGACTGACTTTGCAAATGGGAAGTGTTAACACATCCATATTGGTAGTAATAGCAATAAGGTCACTACAAGAAATGATTACTATTTATTAACTAACTTGGTCCCTATTATTTGTAATGACAAGGTATTTCTTCTATACTCATGGCTGAAATGTCAATACAATGAAAGGAAAACTGTTGTTGCGTATTTTCAAGATGTTCCTGACAAGTAGCAACCCTAAGGCAAACCTATCATGGGGTGTTCTTTGCAAGATATGTTTGGGGGATGGCTCTGCTTCTTACTCAGGTTGAGAGAGCGTGACCTGCCTAAACTTACCCAGGGAACATCCAAACTGCCCCTTTAATGTGGGAGTTATTGCAATTAAAAGAGGGCTGTCCAGATGACATTCTGGACAAACCCGAATTAATTTGCCACAAACCAGGAAAACCCTGGTGAGTTAATTTGTTAGTGGGTTTATTTTGTGCCTTCTTGGAAGGGTGCAGGATAAACCCACTACATCCAGTGTTTGGGCAGCAGTCCAGACAGTAGTCCCATGGTTTTCTGGGATAAATTAGCACAGAAACAATGAGAACAGCAACCCCTCACCAAAAGCCCTGTAAAAAAAACTTTTCCAGCCTCCATTAGAGGGTTGCCAGAGCTTTCCTGACATGTAAAAATGACATGCAAGGAGAAGGGGGGGGCAGGAGTGATTTTCCTCCTCTTTCTCCTGGAGTGTCATTTTTGCGTGCCAGGAAAGCTCTGGCAGCCCTCTAATGGAGGCCAAGTAGAATTTTTTGTATTTTACAGGGCTTTGAGGTTTTTTGAGTAGGAGGTTAGAGTGTCCGAGTGTTTTCCCAGAAAGTTGCAGGAGAACATCTGGATACACACCCCAGAAAGCACGGGTGTTCTGGTGTGTGTGTGGATGGGCCCCCAGGAACATTGACATTTTTTAAACGCAGTGGGTTTCCATGGTCAAGTGAGGATTCAAATACTGTTCTTCAGAATCATAGCCCAAATTCTCAAACTACTCTCAAAGAAAACTTATTAAGCACAATCTTCATTAACACACATTTTGTTTTGGTATGGCACGGTTCTCGAAACCCTTTGAAAGAGATGCTAACACTATATTCCTTGGTATTGCAGTTAAAACACAAATGGAATGACCCTTTGGGAAATAGAAAATATTTTCATAGGCAATATCATAAGCAAAGGTCTCCTGTCACTCTCACATAAGGTGATGTTTCCATCATGTAGTGCAAAATCTATCTCAGCAGGAAGAGCCCATGAAATGTATCCAAAGCTAATCTAGAAAGTGTTTCTGACAGCAATTTAGTTTCATAGAAGTGGACAAGGAAGAGAAAGCCTGGGGGAGAATTTCAGCCATTTTTACAAAGCACTGCCAGATTTTTAAAGCATGCCTTCTGTAATACTTGGTCCAAGGCCAACTGGCCAAATAAGAGGGAATATAAAACACCCAAATATCATCTTCTGTCCTGTCAGACTCTTCAAAGTACTAAGGTGACAGAATACTTATTGTGCCTAGTTCTTTCTCATAAGGATAGGACCATGAGAAAGATACACTAGAGAGTCTTAAGAGCAGACTTGTGAATTGGGTTTACATTTTAACATGTAAAGGTAGTCAGTACTCATTTCTGGGCATGTGAGATAACAAGAAAATTCAGAATGTCTCTATTAAACTTTTTCAATTTTGAATCATGAGTACAAAATGTAAGATGTGCATAACTATGACAGGCTACTTTCCCCTTTAAAATATACAGAAGTAGCAACAAGGAAAATATTATGGATTTCTATATAATTGAAGTGAGTGGAAATTATTTGGGGGGTTGGCTCGGAAAAGTGCAAATAAGATGTGATGCTAGTATTAACTATTATGCATTGTGTGGAAAAAGTGAATGCCAGATGTCATTTAGGGAAGAGTAATGATGAGAGGCTCAGTCCCCATGTACACTGACATGTTAAATCCAGATTATCGTCTTTCAACCAGATTATATGGCAGTGTAGACTCATGAAATCCACTGCAAAGCAGATGATCTGGATTATATGACTAGAGGTCAATGTAGCCTCAGAACAGATTAAAATGTACAGCTAAACTATAGAAATTGCAAGCCAACTTGGGCAGCTTTGGAGAGGCATTTAAAAAATGACAGAGGAATTGGTTATCAGTAGGTTCTAGTCATGATAGTTATATGTTACATTCAATATGTCTCTGAAGACCAATTGCTAGGGAAGAACAGCTGGAGGCCACAGCTATACCCATATACTATGAGTATTTGTAGGTTTTCACAGATGTGTAGTACTTCAGAGGTTCTCTTGAGAACTTATCATCTGAATTACTATATTGCCAAATGGATGTGTCCAGATGATGTTTCAGGCTAATTCATTTCAAACTGGAATAAACCAAATTTACTCGGGTTTTAAAAACACCTGTAAAGATCCAGAACTTATGTGACAGTGTAGAAGGGGCATAAGTAAAAAAAAGCTATGTGAATTTCTTCATTGGCCCTGTTTATTTAATACACATATATATCTACTTCTTATTAACATAAAATAAAATGAATCCTGAAAATGTCATCTCCTTACCACACTTTCACATAAATCGCAAAAAAGACTCCACAAATTCAAACAGTTCCAAAATCCACTCTTCAATTACTGGAGTCTTCTTATGTTAGGAATTAAGTACTGTGTTCTATGTAAATTTTCCCTTATTTTTCTACTGGAAAAGAAAGCATTTCCAACCAACTGAAATATTTCATTATACCTGAATTCATAACCAAATTGATGACTTCTCCCAGGCTATTATCAAAATCATCCGAGCTTTTAAATAATATCATAATAGTCTATGGAAGCATTAATTACAAGATCTACCAAATTAATAATAATAGTAATAATAATAATATTTATTTATACCCTGCCACCATCTCCCCGATGGGGACCCAGGGCGGCTCACATGAGGCCAGGCCCAAACAACAAATACAATAAATAAAAATAAAAAACATCAGCAGCAATACAATAAAAATACAGACATATAAATAGAAACAATATACAGATAAATATCTCCAATCACAAATCACAAGGCGGGCCGCATGCACAAGATAAAAAGTTAAAATGTTAAATGCTCTCCCTGGATTCGAACTTTGAACCTGCCAGTCTTCAGTCCTGCCGGCACAATTACTCTTTCAGACTTCTACAAAAAAAATGTACACTATCACTACGGATGCAGAAGTCCAGAGCAAATATCAGACGATGGAAAGTTCTAAACTAGCAGCATTCCAGGAACCATTGGAAGTTGTTTGGGAGCTATACAAATATATAGGATGTAAACAAATAGAATGAATCAGAGAAATAGGCAAGGAAAAGAATTTTCAGTTACGACAATAACTGATATGGCCTCCTATACTCCCAGAATTTGGGAATGTAAGGGATCCTTGAGTTGCATATGGAGTACAACAGAATATAAATCTAATAAACAAATGACTTCGGCAGTCGATTGGACTCCCCAGGCTTATGCGGCATCCAGACTGCATATTCTGTGTAGATAGCCATATAGGAATGGAGGAGTAATAGATGATGAAGGAGAAGCAGGAGTGAATTGTTCTTTCATAACAGTCTTTCATCCCAACTTTGGATGAAACGTGGGCTATAAATAAACCAAGAGAGTGTCATTCATAAGACTAACCAACTAGGCTTAGAAAACATTTTTTAAAAATAGATATTTTTCCCCTTAAAGAAGGGAGACACCCTACAATGCAGCAAGTGCACCCCTTGAAATATAGAATATCATTTCCATGTCATAAAAATGTGCTAGAATTAAGAGAAAAGGCACATATTCAAACTCAATCCACCAAAAAAAGAGAGAGACCACTACTGTATAAAATGAAATTGTTTTCAAGCAGAGAAGTTCTCTCTTGCTTTTACTTCTTTTGCTCTCACTCTCATGCTGCGTATGTGTGCGCCTGTGTGTGTGTGACTACCGCTGCCCGAAGGCACAACAAAACTAACAGCGGCAAAGCGATTTGTTTCCATTCTAAATAATATTCATGCAGAGGCACTGACGTACACTGCCAAGAAGGGTTTAGCCTAATGTAGGAAGTATGGACACCTTGGGAATGTTGGCATGACAGTGTTGTTAAACGTAATGAGTTAACATTTCATTGGACACAAAATTTAAGGATAACCTAAACAATTTAAGGATAACCTAAGCTCCAATGCCCCTTTCCCAAACTATTTTTAAAAGAAGAAAGTCTCAACTTTCTTGAGATCAACACTACAAACAGATGTTAGCCACAGTTGTTTAATTGAAGAATATTGGATCCGACAATGTTTCTATTTTAGAACTAAGCTTTCATGCAGAAATTACCGTGATTGAATGCATAACAATTCGTCCATTCCACATCATTAAAAGGCTGTTTTCGTCATAGTAAAGAAGAGTTGGAATAATATTCCTTTGTGTTTAAAATCTCAAGATTTTTTAAATGGAAGAGCTTGAAATGTTTTTTTTTATCATTTACAGAACTTGAAACATTTTTAAAGTATCCTATTTATTTTATCTACATGCCACTTTTCTTAAGTTAAATTTAAGTGTAAATTTTAGATATTTGCCCAAATTTGATAGAAAAGATGTATGGAGAAGGAAGGAAGGAAGGAAGGAAGGAAGGAAGGAAGGAAGGAAGGAAGGAAGGAAGGAAGGAAAAGTCTAATCTCAAATGCTTCGTATTCTTCATATTAAGCAATTGTTATCTCATTGTATAAAGGCCCAGGAGATGTGATTGACGGGAACTAGAGACAGGGCCTTATCAGCCGTGGCCCCTCGGCTATGAAACGCCCTCCCTAGGGCTATCAGATTGCCCCCCTCCCTCTTAACATTTCAAAAAACAGTTAAAACCTGGCTGCTTGAGCAAGCATTTGCATATACAGCGTAACAGACTAATTTAGATCTACGGAACGATTGGACGATGCGACAGGAAAATGATTTTAGTAATGAGATACCGAGGACTCGTGTTTTATGGTTATATTGTTCTACTGTTTTTATATGGTTAATGTTAATGTGTTAGTGTTTTCAACTATGTTTATGTGTTGGAGGCATTGAATGCCATTTGTAAACTGCCTCGAGTCGCCTTCGGGCTCAGAGGGGTGGTATATAAATATGGTAATAAATAATTAAATAAATAATGCTTCCTTCTTTCCTTCCTATTTCCTTCTCCCTTCCTTTCTGACAATTGGGAGAGATAATATTAAAAATGGAGTTTGTGCCCCACTTTGTGCTGATCATGAACCATAATAAAGTTTTGTTGTTGTTGTTGCAATAATAATTAAACCAAAATTTTCCCAAGTTCTGAAATATATATTGACATTTCCTTTTTTTGTTCACAAGGGTATGCTTATGCTATAATGTTATTATCTCCAAGAATGTTCTCTCCCTTGCAGATATACAATTTGTGTGTGTGTGTGTGTGTGTGTGTGTGTCAGGAGCGACTTGAGAAACTGCTAGTCACTTCTGGTGTGAGAGAATTGGCCGTCTGCAAGGACGTTTCCCAGGGGTCACCTTGATGTTTTGATGTTTTACCATCCTTGTGGGAGGCGTCTCTCATGTTCCCACATGGAGAGTTGGAGCTGACAGAGGGAGCTTATCCGCACTCTCCCTGGATTTGAACTTCAAACCTGTCAGTCTTCAGTCCTGCCGGCACAAGGGTTTAACTCATTGCGCCACTGGGGACTCCTAGATATACAAAATACAAGACTGCTGAAGCCCTAAATAGTTAATATTTTACTCAAGAATAGTGACACTCGAAGTGTTGTGATGTTCCATTGTTAAATCATATGAGTTAGGCCTTTTTTCTCAGTTTGTCAGCAGAAAATGGTTTGCTTGTTTACATTTGATTTTAAAAAATGGGTTATAGAGAGAAAATTCTCCAGAGTACTCATTACTGTTAGGGATAATTCACATGATCTAGTTCCCTAATACCCCTGCTTCAAAATGGTATCCACATTTATTATGGGAAAACTCAAATCTACTGCATATTTTGCCCATTTTGGGACACTTTAAAGATAAAGAAAAGCCAGAATCCTAAAGGGGGTCGTAGTTTTGTTGGTTTTGCTGCAATAGGCTAATGCAGCTACACAGCCATTTGATCGTACTGCCTCTGGCATATGCATGAACTGGGATTTTACTCATATTATGTTATTACCCTCCAACATTTCAGAGATTAAAAGTTGGGAATATATAGCAAAGAACATGAGAGTGTTGTCAAAACGGCAAAAACTATTATAATGAAGAACACAAAAGCAAGGAAAGGCTGCATCAGTTTGGTTTTCCATGAGTCTCTTCCTAAGATAACTGAGTGCAATTTTAGGTTTGCAGCATCTGAAAACAAAGGAGATGAATGGGAAGGGAAGAGAGAGTACCTGGGACATTATAAAAGCAGTTTAGAAAAGTGAGGGAAGAGAGGCTCATTCAAAATTGACCCTGCTTAGTTGGAGGTGTCCATATTACTGCCTTAAGCCCCATCTACATAGCCATATAATGCAGTTTCAGAATGCAGATTAACTGCATTGAACTGTAGTGTTGAGTTTGGGTCTGGAGTTTCAGCTACTACTGGTAGTAGGGAACAGGGTGGGTCTGTTTCTCCAGCGTCTAACTCTGGCTTGGAAGTGGGTGGGACAGCTGATGCTAATTCTATGGGTCAAAAAAGGTGGGGAAAGGCTTCCTCACAACAATAGTGAAGAAGATCTTTTGCAATGCAAACAAATCAGGCAAATACTTACAGAGCCTACAGAGAATGAGTCCTTTGAAGGCTTCCCTAGGAAAGAGGGAAGCCAAGGTGTGGAAAGCATGTCAGAGAAAAGTGATGCTGACTCAAGTGCGGGAGATTCAGAATATCTGTAATGAACCTACAAGCAGTGACACTTTTGTGGGGTTCTCTGATGACAACGAATAGCCTTCAGGGTACCCAGAGGATTGGGGTGACCTAAGTTTTGTTAGAAGATGGAAAAGCTGGAGGGCTGGGCAAGAGTCTGCAGGTGAGTCTGGGGCAGCAGCTTATGCAAGTGGGGCATTGTCTGATTTGGGTGGAGCTGAGGACTAATATAATGTGGGCTTTTGAGGCTTATCTTTGCGGTTGGCAAGGTGTTACCTGTATCCTGATATACGTGAGTTATGGGCTTTGCTGCTTTTTGCAACTGGTACTCCAGTTGGGGACGATGGGTGGGTCAATGGGATCCTCAATGTTATGCTTTTTGTGTTTAGCTACGCCTGCCTGACTTTTCCTTGTGGCGTAATTTGAAACTCTACAAGCTCCTGTGAGTGAGAGATGCAGCCTTTTTGTGTTTAGCTGCAGCTACCTGACTTTTCCTTCTGCCGTGGTTTGAAACTCTACAAGCTACTGTGAGTGAGAGATGCAGCCTGTCTTTGAAGATGGGGTATTGTATAGGGAGGAGAGCTGGAAGGTGGGGACATTGCAGGGTCTACGTTATGTGCTATCTCCATGCATTAGCTCCGGTTTTGGGACCCTTGGACTGTCTTCACTTTTCTCCGCCTGCCTTCTCCCTCTTGGATGTGTTGCTGAATCCGGCTGTTGGTACAGCATTCTGGGATTGCCTCTTTGTGTTGACCTTTGTAACCACCTCCTGACTTCGTCTGTATCTTCAGCCCCTGTGAATGACTTCCGGCCCGGCCCACGATGATGTCATTGGATTCCAGCCTCTTCTGTGTGTTGCTCAGCGTTTGTTGGGGCGTTTGGAGTGCTAACGCGCTTCAAACGCCAGGAAGATCCGCGTTTGGCGGAAGTTGCTTCTTTTGCTATTTTTTGTGGATTGTTGCTGGCTTTAAGCATTTTTATTTGTGTTTGCTGACTTAAGCACCTTTTGCGTTGTATTTTTGCTGAGTTTAAGCCTTTTGAGTTAAATTTTACTGTGGACAATAAACTCTTTGTTTGATCCTACTCCTGGCTTGGCTATTACTGGGCTTCTGTCGCAACAGGTAGTGTACACTCATATTCAGTTCAATCTGCATTATATGTGTCTCCACCTACTGCTATAATGCAGTTCAAACTGCATTATATGGCAGTGTAAATGGGGCCTTAGAAGTTTAAAAATAGCATGCAATACTCAATCCAATATTCCCAGGTGGAAACAGAACAATACGCAGATTCTCGTTGATTATCATAGCCACATAATGGTCACCTATTGCTGCTACCATTGCTACTATGGCTGTTTCTACACAAATGCATAATGGAGAACTCAACTGGTATGCAAAACACTGGTTCAGGCCCGCATTGTGGCCCAAAAGGGGCACCCTGAGCCACCTCGGTGAAGGGAGCATGTCTACACTGTCCAGTCATGCTGAAACCGGTTCAAGCCCATTCCAGGCCCTTCCAGACAGGCCAATATTCAAAGAGGAATTGGGATTTTAAATCCCACTTCCTCTCAGGATGAAGGCCACAAAGCTGGCTTGAACCGTAAAGGTGTGCATTTTTTTAACCGTAATAAAGCAGGTTTGGTACTTTTCCGTGCAAAAAGTACAGTCAGAGAGTGATGCTACATACATGTTTAGCTTTGAAATGCGCGTTTCTGTGCCAAGAATCAGACAGGCACCTGCAATATGAAAATAACACTGTGATTGAAGCATTCTAATACACCCTGTGCCTGACTTGAGATAACATAGGCTAGATGGGTGAAAGCAGTACAGATTGTGCTATGAGAGAGCTTAATGCGAATAATGAAAGCACTGCGCATGACAGAGAGTCTGACCCCCTCCGTTGCTGGCACGGAGCCTGGAAGTCAATGTTTCAACTTAGGGAACATTAGAGACTCAGGATTGATAGCTGTACTGTGAGAAAGAACTAACTTATAACTGACTATTGTTCTCATTCAGAGGTGTGACTTAAAGATGTGATGCTAATGAAAATGCACTGTTTATTGGATTAATGAAATGTCATGAAAGCAACAGTAATCACCAGCCAATTATGATTGTTTTTATCCATGAAGAAGGGGTGGGCCTAACTGAAATGACTCCATTGTGGTATAAATGTCTTTGTATGAGAAGTGTCTTTTGCCCCTGATTGCAGCGAGTTCTGCTGGCAAGAGCCCACCAGCTGGTGCCAGAAATAAATCTTTTTGATTTTCACCTATTCCACAGTTGCCGTGTGTTCTTCCTCACCCTTGTGCCCGCACGATCAGGTAGCTTGGTAAAGTTAACTTGGTACTTGGAGTTCCATAACTCCTTAATTTGGCTGCTTCATTTGGTGACCCCGACGTGATCTAAAAGGTATTTAGACGGGTCTGTGGTGAGGAAAAACAAGCACGGTCCCCATCGAGGACAGCGTCCGCTCCCAGGCTAGTAAGGTGAGGCGACCCAGGAGGGCTGGGAGGGGCCCCGCCTATTTTTCCATCTTTTTGCATTGAGCCGGCCGCCTGGTTCGCCCCAAACGAACGCCTGTGGACCCGGGAGAGACTGCAACTAAAGTTGTAGGTGAACTCAAAGCCTGAAGGAAGGGGCAGCTGGGAAGCAGCCCCTTTGAGAGCCGGCAGGTGTAAAAGTCCGGGGACACAGTAACAAGGTGCCCAGCCGTTGTAGGCTAGCAAACCGGCACAAGCGCGCAGAGAGTCGGAGGCGACGTCAGGTCCGTTCGCCAAGAGCCGACGCAAATCGAGTGGTGACGCGGGAGGCGAGACGCGAGTCCCGGGGTCTTCAGGAGCTGGCAAGTATAGTTTCTTTCAAGCACTTAACACTGAGGGAACACACATTGGGGTTGGGGAGAGCACTGAAGTGGGGTTTGATCTTAGGCAAGAGAAATGGGGAGTGCAGGATCAAAACAGAAGAAAGAGACCCCTTTGCAATGTGTGTTAGATAACTGGGATAGGTTTTGCCTGTTGGCAGTAGAAGGAAACCTCCAAGAGATGAAATCTTTTGAACTTAGTAATCTGTGCACAGAAGTTTGGCCGGCCGTCCGTGGGATCGGATGGCCAAGCACAGGGACTTGGGATTGGGATAAGTGTCAGCAACTTGAGGATTATTGTTACGCAGTCCATCCAAACGACCAGTGGATTTATTCTGCCACTTGGGAATGCATGGTCGCACAAGGGGTTTGGTGGGCTGGCCCAAAGATCCGTGAGAAGAAAGGGTGCTTTGTGAAAAGGAAGGTAGAAAGAAAGCCT
>JARBWK010000010.1:102786134-102798892 GCA_030556195.1 Anolis apletophallus | reverse complement strand
GACTCCCACTAGTCCAGCCTATTCCTCGTAGTGTATTGCTTAGGACAGACTGTCAGTCTCTGTTGCCAAGGCTCTGGTGATACTCCCCCAGAAACCTTGCTCAAGACTGCCTCAGGCGTAGATGCTGAATCTACAGCCTGACTCTAAACAGCAGAGGCTGGAGATGTGCGTCTGCACAGCCTCGCTCTAAACTCCAAACTTCCAGACTGAAACATTTCTCTGACAGGATTTCTACTCTGCCAGCTCCAACTCCTCCCCTTCTACTCTAGCCAATCACAGCCTCTACACTGTATCTAGGCACAGGCCTGCAAGGCCACGCCCCCTTGCTCTGGCTTCCCTTCCCTTAATGGCTGCCGGCTGCAGCCACCTCTCCAAGATGGAAGCCAGCCCGACCAAAACAGGATTTCTAAACCCCTTCTAAGCAGGCCTCGGCCCTGCTTAAGGCAGGTGAGTCCTTACAGTGTGTAATCAGTTTAATGCGGGATGGATGAAAGTGGCTTGCAAAGTAAGTAAAGATGCTGCTTCTCCCACCTCCTGCTCTCCCGCGAGAAGGAGGTGGGGGAAGAGGCGTCTCTCTTTACCCACTTGGCAAGCTGCTTTCATCCATCCCACATCAGGCTGATGGATGAAAGCGGCTTGCAAAGTGTTTTAAACGTGTCTGCCGTCAACGAAGGACTTCTAAAACTTACAAAATGTCATTAATTTTGAAGTTTTTCAAAGAAAATTTCGGAAATCAGTCCATAATCGAATCACCAGCACCCCCTACAGCTGAAGCGAGTTTTGAACCAATTTTTTTGTGAACAACCAGCCCTAATGGATAGCATAAAATAAACCAATCACACTGGGTTTTCTGGACCTGGGAGTGTGTGACTTGTCCAAGGTCACCCAGTGGATTTTCATGGCGAAGTAGGGAATTGATTCCAGGTTTCCAGGGTCAATAGTCCAACTCTTAAACCATTATTCTATGTTAATAATATTCTTTAAACATTAATTTCCAGTTTCAAATAAGGCTTCCATTTACATTTTTTAAAACAAAGGAATCACAAATTAAAAAACATGACTCTATTGCCTGCTTGTGAGTATGTTGTCACTCCCATCCCCGTTTCTCTTTTAAATGGAATATACTGATTTTACTATCACAGTAGATTCAATGAGGGCAGGGAAGTTGTGATTCCTGGTGGTTCATGGGAAACCAGTATGACTCTCCTGACCTCAATGGGCCCAATGGTTGTATATATGTTGATCACAGTGAAAATTTAACAGCAGCTCAGTTAACAGCACATTACAAAATCAGTTAACAACACTTGTTCAAAATCACAAAATAGTGTTTCTTATTTAGGCAGTATAGAAATATAGTAAATAAATAAATAAAATAAATTATGTATAGTACAACATATTTTAGGGGATAGCCCTGGAAATTACCATTTTTGTCCTCAGACATATACTATTGATACAGATCCAGAAACATTATTTTACATAGTCAGTGCCAAATCCCCAATGTTCAGTTATGCTGGCTTTTAGCAAAGCATGCCCATCAAAATTTTCTAAAAGGCACTACAAGGAGAATTGTTTGTGTACTTTAAAGATTTTACCCAGTCTGCACTGAGAAGTTTTGCATTATTTCTGTAAATACAGACAGAACACAAACTGTGATAATGTCTGAAGAACCTACTACAGGATGGTTTTAACACTTACCAGGCTCTCCACAGAAAGTCCATTCAAGCAATGTTTCCCACATGCCGATTTATTCATGTTTTATGGTCTGTTTTCAACGATAACAATAGGCAGGCTAAGCTTCAAAAACAGACAATCTTGAGCTTTTGTGGTTGCAATCTATTTTGTCATTGTTGTTGTTCTGAGTAGATAGATAGATAGATAGATAGACAGATAGATAGATAGATAGATAGCTCTAAGTACAATTTAAACAGATGAAGGCAGGGTAGATGTTTAATGAATACATACATTAAAAATTCCCTCCGGTCTGTAATGGATCAGTCTACAGCTTATGTTCGTTCTTTCAAGAATTTGGGCTCTCATTCACATAGACAAATGATCCACTAAATTAAAATAGTTTACCAGAAGCTAACTGAACATATCAGCAGAGAAAGTTCAAAGCAAATTATTTTATTCTCTTTTCAAATGATTGCATTTTTCTACTTCGGGTGCATTTGTACTGTAGAATGAATGCAACTTGTCATCATTTTTACTACCATGGCTCAATGCCATGAGATTCTGGGAGTTGTAGTTTGGAGAGGCACCAGCAGTATTTTAATTTTTATTTATTATTTATTATTCAGTGTTATATGCCGCCACTGCCTGAGGGCTCAGAACGGCTTACAACACAGAAAATAAATAACATAGTCAGATGACTCCAAAATACAATTAATAATCACACAGTATAAGAAAAGTTACAAACTACATTCAAATGCCAGCCGGAACAAGTGGGTTTTGCAGGCCCTGCGAAAAGGCAGCAGATCTTGCAGGGCACGGACTTCGGCTGGCAAGGAATTCCATAATGATGGTGCCACAGCAGAAAAAGCTCTGCATCTAGTAAACGCTAAATGGATGGTTTTAAGGCTGGGAGTTCCAGAAGATTTGAGTCCTCAGAACGGAGTGATCTCTTGGGTTGATAGGGGGTAAGACGGTCCCTCAGATATGCCGGCCCTGGACCATGTAAGGCCGTGAAGGTTAGAACCATCACCTTGAAAGTGATCCAGTGCTCTATTGGTAACCAATGAAGCTGCTGCAGGATAGGTGTTATATGACATCTCATAGGAGCCCCCATGAGAAGTCGGGCAGCAGCATTCTGAACGAGCTTAAGTTTCCGGATCACGGACAAAGACCGTGATATTTGGCAGAGAAGCCTAAAAACTCTCATGATTCCATAGTATTAAGCCATGGCAGTTAAGGTATTTTCAAACGGCATTAATATACTTGTTCAGCAAGCCTACCCAGTCAATTTTCAAAGCTTAAGATCATCAAAGGGACCCTGCTATCGATCCCACCATTCTCACAAACTCAGTTGGCGAGGACGAGAGACAGGGCCTTCTCAGCAGTGCCCCCCCCCAATCTGTGGAACTCCCTCCCTAAGAACATCAGGTTGGCCACCTCCCTCCTGTCCTTTAGAAAACAATTGATGACTTGGCTGTGGGACCAGGCGTTTGACTAGTGGACAGCGGCAATTGGAAAGGAAATTTAGGACATACGCGACGTTGGTTTTAATCGGCTTGTTTATTGTTTAATGAACTGTGAATGAATTTGTATAATGTTTTTAATGATTTTTACTGTTCTAACTGTAATCTTTGTTGTTATATGCCGACACCATCACATGATACTTATGTGAGGCTGCCCGGAGTCCCCCTTCGGGGAGAGAAGGGCAGGGTAGAAATGCATGGAATATATAAATAATAATAAATTTTAAGGTATAAATTTTAAATTTCAATTTTATTAATATTGCTGTTTTGAACCTTGTTCTATGTTTTTAATATATTGATGTTTATGGTTCTTTGTTTTATCTATGTATTTTAAATATCTTGTATCCTGTTTCAAGTTGTGAGAAGAGGCAGATAACAAAACAATTGTTGCCATGATTATCATGATTATCCTAATCATCACAGGGTAGATGCACCCTCTTCTTTAGACAAGAGGAGGGGAAATTTTGGTCTTCTGGATGTTTTGGACATAGGCTATCTGAAGGCCAACCCAACATAGCTGATTCGAGCTTGCGTGGAGGGGTTACGAGGCCCTCTGTTGAAGATAGTCAACTGCTCCCTTGAGCAAGGGGCTTTTCCAGAGGAGCTAAAGAGGCGGTGGTCAGTCCATTGCTGAAGAAGCCCGGATTAGACCCTGCGGCTCCCTCCAATTACCGCCCAGTGTCGAATCTTCCGTACCTGGGCAAGGTGATTGAGAGGGCAGCAATGGACCAGCTGCAGACCTTCTTGGATGACGCAACCTGGCTAGACCCCTTCCAGTCCGGCTTCCGTTCAGGCCATGGGACGGAGACTGTCCTGGTCTCCATCACAGATCTACTCCGCTGCCATTTGGACCGAGGTGGATCGGCGCTGCTCCTGTTATTGGATCTCACGGCAGCGTTTGATACCGTCGATTACCAACTTTTGATACACCGCCTGGCGGTGGCGGGGTGAGGGGACAGCCCTCAACTGGCTGTCCTCCTTCCTCCAACGCCGCCAACAGTGTGTGAAGTGGGGGGTGGTCTCCGGAGGCTCCCGCTGAACTGCGGGGTGCCTCAGGGGGCTATCCTCTCCCCGCTGTTATTTAACATCTATATGCGACCACTCGCCCAACTGGTACGGAGTTTTGGGCTGGAGTGTCATCAGTACGCTGATGATACCCAGCTCATTCTGAGGTTGGACCCCGGGGCAGTCTCTGTACCCGATAATTTCCATCTTTGCCTTGAAGCCGTTACTGGATGGCTGCGAGCCAGTAAGTTGAAGGTGAACCCGGCGAAGACGGAGATCTTGTGGCTGGGCCGCCCGGGGGGGGTAGCGACCCAGTTGCCAACTTTCGATGGTGTGGCCCTCTGCCCTCAGCCATCGGTAAAAAGTCTAGGGGTCCGACTGGATGCCCACCTGTCCATGGAGGAGCAGATCGGCTGCACCTGCAGGACAGCATTCTTCCATCTCCGGTTGGCTAAACGTCTGGCTCCCTACCTCTCCCAACGCGACCTGGCTACGGTGATCCAAGCCACAGTCATCTCGAGGCTTGATTACTGTAACACGCTCTACATTGGCCTTCCCTTGTCGATGATCCGGAAGCTTAAGCTGGTGCAGCACGCCGCAGCTCGCCTCCTCCTGGGTGCTGCAAGATCTGACCGAGCGACTCCACTCTTGCGCGAGCTGCACTGGCTTCCGATTGAATTCGGGTCCTCTTCAAGGTGTTAGTCCTCACTTTCAAGGCCATCTATGGTTTGGGGCCAGTGTACTTGAGGGAGCGACTTACCCCCTATATGCCTGCGAGATCACTACGCTCCGAGGAGCTCAACCTCCTTGTGGTGCCTCCCCTCGGAACCTGCCGACTAGCCACTACACGGCGGAGGGCATTCTCTGTAGCCGCCCCAAGTCTCTGGAATGGCCTCCCGGAGGAGATCCGCGCCATCCGCGCTCTCCTGCCCTTTCGCAAGGCCTTGAAGACTTGGCTTTTTAGGAAGGCGTTCGGCTCTTAATTCAACCACATTGCCCGCTTGCCGCCTATGGTTCCCCACAGGTTTTTATCCCGTCCCCCAGCCTTTGCTGAGGGTTGTGCTCTTAATATGTTTTAATCTGTTGTGATGTGTAATATGTTTTTAACTGCTTAATTGTTTTATTTCTCGGTGTTTTTGCTTCTTTGTAAACCGCTCTGAGCTCCGGAGTGAGCGGTATACTAAATCGAAGTTAATAAATAATAATAAATAAATAAATAGCCTTGTGAAGGACTTTGGAGATTGCAATCCTGAGTCCCTACCCCCCGGGGGGTTGAGAAGGGCAGGGTAGAAGAATTGCAAATAAATAAATAAATAAATAAAGCACTTGGTATACCAAATATTTATGACCTTTGACTTATTGCTACCTCCAGTTTTAGTTCGTATACTCTTAGACACAGTAAATGCATTCATTGTTCCCTCATTTCAGGTACAGTGAGCAACTTCTAATTGAACATAGACACAAACTTTACTGCTGCTTTTTAAAGCTTACACTGATACTAGACAGCCAACCTTGATTAGCGAGTCTGAGTTTCACTCCAGGAGGTCATGTATAAAAAGCACACTGCAGAGTTACAAATTAATCCTTTCAGTTATTAACTCAACCATGCTGCACAATTTATGGCCTGTTCTTTATTAAACTGAAGAGTTTAAGGGTTTAATGGCGAGGAAATCAAAGTATTTGTCAAATTACATGATCTTTCCTGCCTCTTCTGTCCTGAGACTTCAAAGCATTTCTATAGAAATGGTGCATCAGCACATAAAATAGCTATGATGGTGGACCCTCCAGATCCATGGACTCTGGTCCTGTGGGGTCAATCACAGATCTAAAATAATGTTTAAAAATTTCTTTAAAATAATAAAATAGTATTTTGAAAAGCAGTAGAAGGCATCTTATCTTTTCCTGCCCCACTTGATACCACACAAGAAGATCATGCCAGAAGGTGTCTTACGGCATCCTCCTACTAAGGGTGAAGAAGCTACTGAGGTAAAGCAGGAGAGAAAGTGAAAGGGAGTAAGAGAGAAAGCTGGTTGTCAGGATGGGGTGGGAAGGGGAGGTTATGGCTTGCATGAGTGCATGGCTGTTGGTGAAGCAGAAGGAATCAGGTGAACTATACATTGTTTCTCTTTATATAAAGTCTCTTTATATAAAATCTCTAATGAGAAGTCCAAGAACCAATCCCCTCCACATACTTACTTATTTATTTAAAACTTTTGTACCCCGACCTTCTCACCTCTATCGAAGGACTCAGACCGGCATAACAGCAAAATTTCAATGCTATACAATTTAAAAACAACTACAACAACATATTAAAATACATAAAAACCCAGCATAAAACCACAACGCGATTAAAACAATTCCACCTAATCTGTAAACGTAGTCATTCATTCAGACCAGTGCTGTCCAACTTCTAACCGGCCAAGGGCCGGACCCCAAGTGACTGATGACCTGGGGGGCCGTTCGGCCCCGCCCCAGGCCCCTCCCTAGGCCCCTCCCCATCCCCGCCCCGCCCCCATCCCCTCCTACGCTGTCATTCTCCCTCCTCCTCCTCTTTCTCCGGCGCCGCGGCGCATGGGACACCAGCGGCGCCGGGAAGGAGGAGGCCCACCTCCTCGCACCCTCCCGCCCTTCCCGGCGCAGCCGGTGTCCCGTGCGCTGCGGCGCCGGGGAAAAAGGAGGAGGAGGAGGGAGAGAAAGGAGAAGGCAATCAGCTGACTGCCCTCTCCTTTCTCCCTCTTTCCCCGCGCGCGCGCCGGCGCCCAGGGTCCCCGCGCGCACGGGGAAAGAGAGAGAAAGGAGAGGGCAGTCAGCTGGCTGCCTTCTCCATTCTCTCTCTTTCTCCGCGCGCGCGCCAGAGCCCAGGGTCCCCGCGCGCACGGGGAAAGAGAGAGAAAGGAGAGGGCAGTCAGCTGGCTGCCTTCTCCATTCTCTCTCTTTCTCCGCGCGCGCGCCAGAGCCCAGGGTCCCCGCAAGACGGGAAAGAGAGAGAAAGGAGAGGGCAGTCAGCTGGCTGCCTTCTCCATTCTCTCTCTTTCTCCGCGCGCCAGAGCCCAGGGGTCCCCACGCGCAAGACGGGAAAGAGAGAGAAAGGAGAGGGCAGTCAGCTGACTGGCTTCTCTCTCTCTCTTTCCCGCGCGCGCGACGCCTGGGATCCCGCGCGGGAAAGAGAGGGAGAAAGGAGAGGGCAGTCAGCTGACTGGCTTCTCCTCTCTCTCTCTTTCCCCGCGCGCACGCCCTTGCCCCGATCCCGAGCGCCGGGGAGGGGAAGGAGGAGGGGCGAAGGAGGAAGAAAGCAGCCAGCTGACTTCCTCCTCCTTCGCCCCATCTCCTCCCCCGCGGACGCGCCGCGGCTCCAATCGTGAGCCGCGGTGCAGGGAGGGGAAGGAGGAAGGGCGAAGGAGGAGGAGCCAGCTCTCTTCCTCCTCCCTGCCCCGCCTCCCCCTCCCCCGGCCGCCTTTTTTAAAAAAATCAATTTTTTAAAAAAAATTTAAAAATGGCGGCTGAGGGCATAGGTGGAGCCGTGTCCAACAGGCTACGGGGCCGGATCCGGCCCCGGGGCCGCCAGTTGGACAGCCCTGATTCAGACAATAGCCAATCTCAGCCTATTCTGGGAAGGCTTGGTTCCACATCCAGGTCTTCACCAGCCTCCTAAAGGACAACAGAGAGGGGGCAGATCTAGCATCACTTGGTAGAGAGTTCCACAGCCAAGGGGCGACCACAGAGAAGGCTGGGAGGGCTGACTATAATAATAATAATAATAATAATAGGAATGGAAATAATAATAATTTATAAGCTGCTCTCTCTCCTTGAAGAAACTCGGGGCAGTTTACAAAAAAGTGGCAAACATTCAATGCCCAAAAGCAAATAGACAATCAAAGCAAAACATAAAATAACATAAACTCAATACAATTTATAAGCTAACTTCTAATACTTTGTATACATCATTGTCAAATACTGTCCTGAAGTATGGACTGGAATTCTTGCCCACACTATCGCATAAGGGGACTCACCTATCAATTTCATAGACAATGGTTTTTGTTTAAACTTCAAATAGGAATATGCTTAGATGAACCCTGGACTCACATGTATCAAGGAAGTAGAGGGAAGGGTGTGCATACTAAGTGACCTCTGATCTGGAATGCATCAAAGAAGGAGAGGGAAGGAGATACATCTCTCCCCCCCCCTTTTCTTTCTCAAAAAAAGCTGAATTATTTTGGAAGTCATTACTTCCATTTTTAAAATTAACTTCAATTCATTCCTTTCCATTGCTGTAGTGAAATCAGAGGTCATAGTTGTAAAGGTACTATGACATCACCTGCTCACCCTCTTCAGACTCTTGATTTTTCTGAGTTTAGCTGCAGTCCCAGTCCCTGCCTGTTCAACATTGGCTGATGTTTAAGGTTTCATACTTAACTGATTTCCCCAAAGCCTGGTTCATTCCTAGGTTTCAGGTTTGAGCTTTTAATCTCAGGGTGTAGGATCATCCTGATCTGGTAGCTACCACTTGCATACTCTCCATTATTTCACAGATGAAAACCAGGCTAAGCCACATGAGAATGTGATTTAAAAAAGATAAAGTTATTATTGAGGAAGAACACACAAAATAAAGCAAAGTTTTTTATGCTCCTCAAAACATAGCCACACAAATCCACATCAAGATTCCATAACATTTAGTTATAGTCTTTGGGTTTTTTTTAGTGGACCACATTAACTAACATAGTACCTATTTATTTATTTATTTATTATTCCAATTTCTATACTGCCCCTCCCCAAAGGCTTGGAGCACTTTACAATATCCAAATCCATACACAACAGTAAACAATACATTTAAGACAGTTAAAATAGAATTGAATATTATGGATAGCTGAGACCGAAAGCCTGCCGAAAAAGAGTTTTTTTGCAAGCCCTCCGAAAGGAAGGCAACTCTCTAATTGCTCTCACCTCTTCAGGCAAGGCATTCCAAAGATTTGGTGCCACAACTGAGAAGGCTCTTTGCCTACTTGATGATAAATGGTAAGTCCGGACATTAGGGACTGCGAGGAGGTTTTGATCTTCTGACTGTAGTGATCCCTGGGGAGCATAGGGGGTAATGCGGGCCCTCAGGTACACCGGCCCTAGACCATACAAGGCCTTAAAGGTTAGAACCAACACTTTGAATGCGATCCGGTACTCTATTGGAAGCCAGTGCAATTGCTGCGAGATTGGAGTAATATAACATCTCGCCAGAGCCCCAGCGAGCAGTCAGGCAGCAGCATTTTGCACTAACTTAAGTTTCCGGATCACGGACAGAGGAAGGCCAATATTAAGCCCATCTTGATTTGATTACATGCTTGTTCACAGTAACTGTTTTATATTTTAAATGAAATATTTTTCTACTTATAATCCTTTTTAATACATTTTACAATGTCAATGCAATTATCACATCAAGAGTATTTTAAGAACTGTAAAAAGCTTTTTGACCCATGTATCATATTTTAAAGATCTGCAATCTTCTTGTAGAATGACTCTGTATATGTGGTGATAAATAATTATGTAGGTGATATCTTAAATTCTTAATGTCTATATTAACAAATACTTTTCTATAATGAGCCAATTAGCATTCTGAATGTTAGAAAAAATGTATCATATGTATTCAATTTTTAGAGCCATATGATACATTTTGGGGCATATCTGAAATGGTCTGTGTTCAGAAACTGATCCAGAAAAGTTCAAAAAGGATTTTTAGACAACAATAATTATTTCCATCACAATGATGACTGCATGGTAAGGAATTGGATTAGATAGCCCTTGCGGTCCTTTCCAATTCTAAGGTTCTGTGATGCCATGATTATGTGATGCTCTGCAAAATGAATGCTAAAAAGCATGAGAAACAGCAAAAATCAAAGAGAGAGAGAGTGTGTGTGCGTGTGTGTCATGATCTCTAGCTCATGCCATGCAACTGACACAAATCACATGGCCATGCGACATTGGGCCAAAAGGAAATGCGGGACAAATGGACCAGCCACAAAACTCAATGGCTCAAAGGTGAGGGGAGAAGGGCTTTGATATCGTAAAGGAGCCAGGCTTCCTGAATGAGTGATTGATGGCTTTGTAGTTAGTACTACAGTATATAGGAGACCAATAGTTGAAGCTCTTGTATTCCAAACAATAAACGTGTTGATATCTGCTCCACTGGTGATTGTCTGTGTGTTTTCTCCAGAGCCACACAGCTTGGAATAGAGAGACCTGACAGAGAGAGAGAGAGAGAGAGAGAGAGAGAGAGAGAGAGAGAGAGAGAGACCTGACCATGTTTTATCAATCTCCAGTGGCTAGATCCAAACTTACTTACATTTCAGTTAGAATTACAGTAGCCTTTAGGCATGTTTTAGAATCCTAAATTCGGGATTCTAAAATCAAATGGGGGTTGATTAGTATATCAAAGACTTACAAAAAATTTCCCAAAAATTTCGGAAATGTAACTTAATTACTTACGAAATTTCGTTAGTAGTTCTAAAGTAGGCAAAGCAGGGAAACAGGACTGATACTGTTTTAAACACAGGCAAATCAAGGGGCAACATTTCCCTTGGTTTCCTTGCTGGGAGATATAAAGCATTAATATATTATTATTAATATTATTAAAGGACAGGGTTCCTTTGCAGGGACACATATAATGCATTAATATATTATTATTATTAATATTATTAAAGGACAGGGTTCCTTTGCAGGGACACATATAATGCATTAATATATTATTATTATTAATATTATTAAATAAATGCCTAGGCCTACCTCTGGTGCAGGCCTTGCTAATCTGTAGAGTTCTCCTCACTCCATCTTTTTTTCCCCATTCAGTTTTACCATAGCAGTCTAGGACCTCCGTTGGAACTCTATGGCTTTTCTTGATTCTGAACTCTTAGTTCTCCTCTCCGTGCTCTTTTCACTCCTGCTGCCCTTCTCTCAGCAGTTCTTATGTCCTCCTACTCTGTTCTTCTATCTAAACCCCCTTCCTGGGTGTTTAAATCGCTTTTTTCGTCAGTCCTCCAGCCCCTCTAGGAGTCCCGATTTCGGGCTCTCTGTGGTTTCTGGCTCCCTTTTCACTTCCTGGAGGAGGCCTTCCACTCTAATTAGGCTTCAAGCATGGAAAGGCCCCGATTTCACTGTGAGTTATGTCTGCAAAGCTATTTTGGAGGGGAAAATTTTCCTGTTTAATAATCTAACGAAATATTTAATAATCTAACGAAATTTTGGGCCCAGGGGGTGCGTAAAAGAAAGTCCACTTCTGGGATTGGCCTTGCGATCCGTATAAACTTGAAAGGCCCATTACATACGAATCACTTACGATTTCTTTTAATTTCCGTTTCATTTTTCTCATGCCTAGTAGCCTTGACTACAGGTAGGAGCATGTAGCTCTCCAGATGTTATCATACTTAGTCCCTATAGTCCTAGCCAGCCTAATAGCCCTAGCCAGCATAGCCAAAGGTTAGAAATACTGGAAGCTGTAATCCAACAATATCTTCTTGGTTTCCACTACTAGACAAGATTAATTTAAATCCACTGTTTAGGATCTTATGACACACAGTTATACCCCCTCCTTAATGCTTTTTGCCTACTGGAGCTTCTGTGGCCCTATCACATGACTCAAGATCCATTTCATCTTACAGTCATAAGCATTCATTGGCAAAGACTTTGCTGCAGGTAAATTTGAAAACAATCAACTTTCATCATATTTGATTTAGTCATGTGTGTCCAAAGTAGCTTTTTATGTGTGATGGATAGAGCAGTCTGCATCTTGTCTTCTGTGACTATGACTTTCAGGACATGCAGTTATTTCTTCTCTTTCAATTTTCCTTTACTGAATTGTAGTAGTACACTTCCAGTGGCAGTCAGAGAAAGACTGTGAGTAAAGCTACAAATATATTCTGCTTTCCCATTTATTCCTTTTAAAAAAAACAGAACTGCACGCTTAAACGCTTTTTTCGTCAGTCCTCCAGGCCTCAGTAGAAACCCTTGTGATTTCAGCCTCTGTGGTTTCTGGCTCCCTTTTCACTTCTCCCTTCTGGAGATGGCCGCTTCCACTTACCTAGTTTCGCTGATGCCGAAGAAAAAGCACCTCAGATTTCCACTGAGTTGCGAAGTCTGCAAAAAGTTACTGAGGGAAATTTTCCCTGCTTAATAACTGAACGAACAAGGATTAATAATTAAACTAAAACTGGCCCAGGGGTGGTAAAGAAGTCCACTTCATTGGCCCTTGCAGATCCGTATGGGCACCATGTAGAGTGCCCATTGCTATATAATAACTCAATTTTTAAGTACGAAGATTTCTTTTTAATTTCCCCGGTTTGATTTTTTCTCATGCCTATGTGTGCAGCCTGATCTGATAGGCGCGTGTAGCTCTGCAGATGTGGTTTGTACATTTGGGTCCTCAGGCAACTCAGCGCCAGCCTAATAGCCCAGCCAGTACAGCCAAGAAGTTAGAAATAGATTTGCAGCTGATAATCCAACAATATCTTCTTTGGTTTCACCATTAGACAAGGCAGGACGATCACTTAAACTGTTCTGTTGAGATCTTATGACACACAG
>JARBWK010000010.1:102557748-102786034 GCA_030556195.1 Anolis apletophallus | reverse complement strand
CACACTTGCGAGGACGTCCGTTGGAAGAAAGAGGCCGATACACAGGACTGCGCTGTGGACAGGGTTGACGAGAGGAAGGGAAGGCTTAATAAACTTCCAGTTTTCTTAAAAACTTCAAATCGCTTCAAAAAGCAAATCTTTTGTGAATTTATTCTGAATTAAGATTCGACTGAACCTAACCAACTCTTGCACAGTGATTTTCAACCTTTTTTGAGGCGGCATTTTTACATTTACAAAATCCTGGGGCATACCAACCAAAATGACACAAAAATGACACTCTAACTCTCATTTTACTAACTGTCACCCCCTCATGACGCCACTTCTTCCAAAACCCTCCCGCCCCCCGGGAGGCCCACGCGCAGGAGGCCCGTCACCGTCCCGCGGGTGTGGGCTGCGCTGAGTGGCCAAAGTGCATGCAGGCTCAGCTGAGCAGGACAACAGGGAATTGAGCACATGGGGTGGCTCCGAGCCTTGGAACAAACTGCGGCGGAGGCTCTGGCCGTCGCCACCCCCAACTCTCCTTCCTGAAGGGATTCAGCTCCCCAGTGTAGTGACTCCCTCCTCCCAGGCCCCTTTGGCTTGCTAGACCCCAAACTTACTTACATTTCAGTTAGAATTACAGTAGCCTTTAGGCATGTTTTAGAATCCTAAATTCGGGATTCTAAAATCAAATGGGGGTTGATTAGTATATCAAAGACTTACAAAAAATTTCCCAAAAATTTCGGAAATGTAACTTAATTACTTACGAAATTTCGTTAGTAGTTCTAAAGTAGGCAAAGCAGGGAAACAGGACTGATACTGTTTTAAACACAGGCAAATCAAGGGGCAACATTTTCCCTTGGTTTCCTTGCTGGGAGATATAAAGCATTAATATATTATTATTAATATTATTAAAGGACAGGGTTCCTTTGCAGGGACACATATAATGCATTAATATATTATTATTATTAATATTATTAAAGGACAGGGTTCTTTGCAGGGACACATATAATGCATTAATATTATTATTATTAATATTATTAAATAAATGCCTAGGCCTACCTCTGGTGCAGGCCTTGCTAATCTGTAGAGTTCTCCCTCACTCCATCTTTTTTTCCCCATTCAGTTTTACCATAGCAGTCTAGGACCTCCGTTGGAACTCTATGGCTTTTTCTTGATTCTGAACTCTTAGTTCTCCTCTCCGTGCTCTTTTTCACTCCTGCTGCCCTTCTCTCAGCAGTTCTTATGTCCTCCTACTCTGTTCTTCTATCTAAACCCCTTCCTGGGTGTTTAAATCGCTTTTTCGTCAGTCCTCCAGCCCCTCTAGGAGTCCCGATTGAGGCTCTCTGTAGTTTCTGGCTCCCTTTTCACTTCCTGGAGGAGGCCTTCCACTCTAATTAGGCTTCAAGCATGGAAAGGCCCCGATTTCACTGTGAGTTATGTCTGCAAAGCTATTTTGGAGGGAAAAATTTTCCTGTTTAATAATCTAACGAAATATTTAATAATCTAACGAAATTTTGGGCCCAGGGTGCGTAAAAAGAAAGTCCACTTCTGGGATTGGCCTTGCGATCCGTATAAACTTGAAAGGCCCATTACATACGAATCACTTACGATTTCTTTTAATTTCGTTTCATTTTCTCATGCCTAGTAGCCTTGACTACAGGTAGGAGCATGTAGCTCTCAGATGTTATCATACTTAGTCCCTATATCTCCTAGCCAGCCTAATAGCCCTAGCCAGCATAGCCAAAGGTTAGAAATACTGGAAGCTGTAATCCAACAATATCTTCTTGGTTTCCACTACTAGACAAGATTAATTTAAATCCACTGTTTAGGATCTTATGACACACAGTTATACCCCCTCCTTAATGCTTTTTGCCTACTGGAGCTTCTGTGGCCCTATCACATGACTCAAGATCCATTTCATCTTACAGTCATAAGCATTCATTGGCAAAGACTTTGCTGCAGGTAAATTTGAAAACAATCAACTTTCATCATATTTGATTTAGTCATGTGTGTCCAAAGTAGCTTTTTATGTGTGATGGATAGAGCAGTCTGCATCTTGTCTTCTGTGACTATGACTTTCAGGACATGCAGTTATTTCTTCTCTTTCAATTTTCCTTTACTGAATTGTAGTAGTACACTTCCAGTGGCAGTCAGAGAAAGACTGTGAGTAAAGCTACAAATATATTCTGCTTTCCCATTTATTCCTTTTAAAAAAACAGAACTGCACAGTTCTGTATAAGCAAAAATACGTTTTTACATTTCTCCTATGAAATGGAGGTTGTGAAAGATCTGGCCCATCTTGATTCGCTTCAAATGAAGACTGTGAGGACAGTGGGGGACGATATCCCAGAACCGACAGGTCTGGATGTGGACCTGTTTCTAGGTCCTGGAATTTTAACCCCACTTTTAAAATTTGGATTTTGGCATTGTCTGGAAGGTCTCATCTACATTGCTATATAATGCAGTTTCAAGCTGTATTATGTGGCTCACCTATCGCCAACACCTACGACTCCTCGAATGCTTTCATCAGCGCTGTCTTCGCACAATCCTAAATATACACTGGACCGACTATGTGACAAATGTTGCTGTCCTTGAGCAAGCAGGGTTCACCAGCATTGAGGCCATGCTATTGAAAACTCAGCTGCGCTGGGCAGGGCACATCTCTAGGATGGAGGACCACTGCCTCCCAAAGATACTACTCTATGGTGAACTCACCATGGGTCAGCGCAAGAGAGGTGCCCCCAAAAAGAGATATAAGGACTCCCTGAAACAGCATCTCAGGCTCGGCCAGATTGATCACCAACAATGGTCCACCCTGGCTTCACATCGGGAGGCATGGAGATGCACTATCCACAAATGCTGTGGCCTCTTTCGAGAAGGCACGCCGAATGGATCTCGAAGAGAAACGACAACGCAGAAAGAACCGCAACTTGGAAACAACATCACCCAAGGAGACTTTCTGCTGTGCTTTCTGCAACTGAACTTGCCTATCTCCGATTGGCCTTTTTGGTCATCAACGCTCTTGTAGAAAGCGTGGGATGAGTCCTTCCTAAGAATCTTTGTTCGCAAAGTAATGCTGAGATGTAGTAGTGTAAATGAGGCCTAACGTAATAAACAAATTTTGGGGCAAAGTTTTCTCTTCAAGACATTGTTCCTCCTGATAGGTTTGTCCAATTTTCATCTGTAGAAAGCCTCAGAAAATAAATACACATTGGCTTCCTTCATGCTTTAAGCTTATTGTTTCCTATAGGGAGAGAAAACAAAAATATTGCAGCATGGAAAATTATTAATCCAACTATATTCTTGTAATCAGAGCTCATTGCTTCATTATCCCAAAGCCTCATAACTCACTCAGAAACCTTATTTTGCTTTTGATTGGCAGCTGGGGGGGGGGGAGCCAATGCAACAGGTGTTCTTTCTGTTTAAAATGCAATAGTGGCAATTTTATTATAGGAAAGAGAAGATGAGAAACTTTCATGTTCAGTTGCAATCCTATCCATAGGTTGGAAGGATGTTTCAGTGAAAACAGTGGTGGTTGTTTCCAAATAAAGAGAGATAGTACCAAGCAGCAGAAGCAAAAGTCTGTCAATGCCGGAGTCAGGCTGGTTAATAATCTGTGTTCATTCAGGTGGTGCAGAGCAGTGCTCAATTTCTCTCAGTCCTGCTGTTCCACTTGTCTTTTGTGGTGTCACATCTCCTTGCAATTAAATGTAACAGCTGAGGTGCTAGTTTTCCAGAACCTTTAAATAAATAAAGCATATATTTCTTTTTGTTGTAGAAGAAAACAATGCATTTCAGATTCAACTTGCTGTTCTTTCGTCAATTTCTGAGCCTAACGCCACACAACAACATTTCCATAAAGCATTAGATGTGTAGAGTACATGCACATCTATGATTTTTGCACAAAGAGTTTTTGATGAAGTTCAAGAAGTTGTAGCTTTAGTGTGCAGATTTTTTTTTTAAGGAGTAAGCTTATTACTCCAGAAAGCTGTCAGGAAATGGACATGCTGTAGAGATAAAAGCAATTTTAAGGTTGTCAGGAATGTTTTGCTTTTGCCAGGTTGCTTAAATTCTCCCTCAGGCCTAGAAATATAGAGTGCTGAAAAAGTAAGAAGAGAGATTGCTAAATCTTACTTATTGACAAAGTACCATAACATATACAAATGCATAAATCTAGGAGACTGTTATGAAATCCAAAGAGTCAGCTTATATCTTCAGTTTCAGTTATCTTTCTCGTTATTCATATTGTTTATGTAAATTTGTACACAGCTTTACTTTTACATCAGTGTGAAGTTAATAAAAGTTAAAATGTGAATCATGTATGCAGGTTGAGCATCTCCTATCTGAAATGCTTGGGACCAGAAGTGTTTTGAATTTTGTATTTCTCAGTTTTTAAAATACCTATTAGCCTGTGTGTTCAATGAAAATAAAAATGTTTCAGTACTCATTACTACATTAGGGGGAGAGATGAATCATTTTAAAACTTTTTTTCTAAAATATTGTTAGACATATAGTTATGTTGCCATAGCTATAATGAGATAATTACATTTTTGTTACTTTTTCTTTAAGTAACTGTGCAAGGGGGGGGGGAGCTTCCGGGACTCTCTTCTCCCTCATTTTTAGAGATATTGGGATGAAACTTGCTACAGTGATAGAACACATTTTCCACTGTTCCCAATCATTCACAGACTCCCGCGCTGCTGTCTAGAAGACCAACTTTAAAATGCTGCCCAATCTACTTGGGCAAACAAATTAATCCACTCACTGAGATCATGTGGAATACCCACAGAATACCTGCGCAACAACACCACCAAAGTCAGAGCAGAGGTGAAACAGAGAATCCTAGACATCCAAGCCCAAGAGGATCTCGCGTGCCTTGCCAGTGTAGGCTCTTTGAAATGGCTAGCGGCACTGAATTCCAGCTTCAGTCGTGCCCCTTACTTGATGGCCAACCTTCCAAGACAGTTAAGAGTAACTCTGACAAGGGCAAGGTTTGAACAGAATGAGTCAATGGTTAGATACGGTAGATACCATTCCATCCCTTACACAGAGAGAACATGTGTCTGTGGGGCCCAGGAGGTGGAAGATTTAAATCATATCCTCCATCAATGTGCAATTTATGAAAAGAAAGGAAACCCCTTCTTGAAGTCTATTTGCTCAACAAAGCTCACTGGTCTCTGACTAATAGAACCATATTCCTCCTCTCTAATCCCAACCAGTTAGTAATTTCAAAAATAGCAACATTCTTTTATAAAGCCAGTAAAAGTAGGTAACGATTCATTGCATCAATTGGGATTGATTATAGAGGGGATGAGGATACATGAGGATCAAATAGAAGGTTATACACGCCAGGATATTTGACCAAAAGAATCAGTAAGGTAGAGGTGATAGGAGAATATTTGCTACTTCACCATGGAACGGCTGTTTAATGTACTGCTGCACATTATGGAACGATTGTTTAATGCCTGTAATATGTGTCTTTTCTACATGGTTTGTTCTATTTGATATGGCTTTGCGGCTAATGCAATAAAATTTGATACTGAATTCAGAGAAAGTTGATACACTGTTCCCAATCCCCCAAGTTTCAGGATATTTCATTCATCCATTGGCTTTTTGGAATTTTAAAAAATGAACAACATTTTTTAAAAAACTACAAAAGCTACCTCCTTGAATTTCTATTTTTCATGATACAACATAACCAGGGCATCATTCCCCCCAAGTTTCAGAAAGATTTGCACATCCACTGATTTTCAGGGAATTTTAACCAATATAGACTTAACACTACTATTTCACTGGAAGACCCCAGGGGCCATCCAGTCTAACCCCCTTCTGCCAGGCAGGAAAAGAATAGTCAAAACACCCCCAACCGATGTCCATTCAGTCTTTGAAATAAAAAGAAGGAGATGGAGAAACCTACTAGGTAAACTTTGGAGTTATTGCTTCTCAACTTTACCTATCTCACAAAGTTGATTCAACTACAAAAATTCTGCTTTTATCTTGAAATCTCTTTAGAGAATGAAAATTGGTTTTTTTCCCCACCAAAACATTTGAGGAGGAGGCACAAGGCAGTAAGCATAATTCAGGGAAATGTAGTTTGGGAGGTGAGGATCCCTGTGGCAGATAATTCAAAAGGCCCCATTCTAAACTACATTTCTCATAATTCTGCTCACTTCCTGTCAGAGGCTATTGCCCTCTAGGACCTTGGGCAGGACCTCCCTTGATAAACCACAGAGACCAGCTAAGGTACAACAGGTTTATTGAGAATATAGTTTATAGGAAAGAGGTTAGAAGCAATACTATAGCGCTTCCAATAGCAGCAATTCTCAGGAACAAAGCATTGAGTAAATAGTCCTGTGGTAAACCAGGAATCAAGCCGGATGCAATCAGGAACAAAGCTGGATTAAAATGCAAGGAAGTCTCTTTAGAAAGCAGCCGGTGTAAAGGTAATGAAAAACCTTTCAGGAACAAACAGGAACTTAGCAAAGAAAGTATACTTCACCCAGAAGGGCAGAAATCAAGGTAGCCAAAGCTGACTGGCAACGTCTTCCTGGAAGGCCCAGTGGCCTCTCTCACAGGAGCATCATCCTGAATGTGGTGTTGGCACGAGATACCGCTCCGGGCCAACTCTACACGGTTATACTGTCTCAACCCTTTGATCTAAGCGACGTAGGTCTGCGTCGGACGTCAAAGTGGGCATGATGGATGGCAGCTGTTGTTTAAGCTACCTCAGCTCCTCGAGAATGTAAACCTCGTTAGCATCTCCAGATGTAAAGGGGAGTCAAGCCTGTCTCCGGCCTGGGCCTCCCCGCTTATCTTCCAGGCCTGCTTTGCTAACCTTGACCAGTTCATCCCGCATTCTTGGTGCCAGGCTCTCACGAGAAAAGCAAGCAGGCAGATCTTCATGGGGGAGACGGGCTGGCCTGGAAGGGATTTTAAATCCTTCATGGCTGCAGTATTGTTCATGGGAAGCAAGGGCTTGTGGGGCTTGTGACGTGACAGGGGCGGATTTTGAAGATATGCCAAGTAAGCGGCCGCTTATGGGCACCACGTGGCCAGGGGGTGCATCCGGCCGCGGCCGCCAGGTTCAGCCCATGCCGTGCCATTGCTGCGGGCCAGAGCCGGCGCGTGGGCATGACTCCAGGTGGATGGTGACACAAAACGCACTCCACGAGGCCGAAAAGGAGGACGTTTTGCAGCCGGGGTGAAGCCTCCTGCCTCCGGCTGCAAAACATCCTCCTTTTCGGCCTCCTGGAGTTTGTTTTGCATCACCATCCACTTAGTGTCGCTCTGCAGCAATGGCGTATGCGCCGAACTAGCTGCCCCTACGCATGCACACACCGGCGTGCGTGTGTGGATTTGGCACTGCGCATGCGCAGAAGTAGCTGGCCTGCACATGCACACACTGGTGCACCAGCATTGCGCATACACACGAAGCGCGAAGGGGCGCCAAAAGAAGGTTTGCGTACCACTTGAAATTACCTTCATCCGGTCCTGCTTCCCGTGTTAAAGTCTCAATGTGGGTGCGGTCTCTGCCTGCCTCTCTCTGGGCTGGCCATGTGCCAGTGGGGCTTCTTCCTTGCCCAACCATCCAGCCATGCATCCCTCTCTCCTACCTACCCAGCCCCCCTTGCTGTGGGACTTCTCCTTCCACTCCAGCCTCACCAGTCTCCTCAGGACCCTTTGTGGGAATCAAATCCAGAACTTTTGGGGGAGAAGTGGTGCTGGCAATGGAGACTTGGAGCTATTTACAAGACCTACATAACTCTTTTGAAAGTCATAGGTCAGTGTTTTGAATCTTATGTTTTTTGCATACCCGCTCCTCCTGTATCTTAATCTTGCTTCATATGTTATGAAATATATGTGACAAAGAAATTACAAATGAAGTTTTGCACAGTCCTAATACTTATATTTACATATCTGTGCATAATGGCATTTCAGATAAAGGATGTTCAACCTGTCTCACTTCGAGAGACATCAACTGTCTCATGTTTATGAGCTAAACCTTAAAAGTAGAAGAAATCAGCTTCTCCACAGACAATAAGACCTTCTTATTTTGGTGTCACACTCCCATAGCAGCATTATTGTAGTTACTAATTTGGGGATGTTGTTACAGCTGCTGAGATGGATATATGCATAAACTTCAGTATGTAAAATTATTCTGAAATAATATGACAGGGCACAAATATATTGCCATTTCAAGGTGAAAACAAGTGAAATCTACTTTGAGCGTCAGCTTAATGTAGTGGTTTGGGTATCAGACTACTACTCTGTAGCCCAGTTCAATCATGGAAATCCACTGTGTAACCTTGGGCAAGTCACATACTCTCAGCCTCAAAGGGAGGCAAAGACCAAAAAAAAACCTGATTGAGGCATGTAAAAAAAAGCCTTGTGGGTTTGCTATAGGGCCGTCATAAGTTGGAAACAATTTGAAGACATGCAACACCATAAAAAAAGATTGTTGCACTTCGCAAATACATTATCTGAATTCAAAAAAGTTACTTTTTAGACTTCAAAAAGCTCTCAGCAAGGGACTCTGCTCTTTGTTAAAATTTGCTCTTAATGGAAATACAAAATAGTGATTTAGAGATGAAGTTTTTGTGGCTTCTGCCTAAAAAGGATTGTGTCTGATTGTATCTCATCATCATTGGCGAAATGGATTACTACTTCCTCAGAAGTATCTATGTTTATTTAACTAATTTATATCCCACTTTTCTCCCAATATAGAACCTCCTATGGTGAACTTGTAGTATAAGTTAAAACAATATACAACAAAAATAATATATAACTGAAATGTTTGTAAAACAAAACCCATTAAGTACAGAATGCTATTAAATATCCATTTAAACAATAGTCTGGGAGTTAAAACATGTTTAAAATGTAAGGATAAAAGAACACCACGTCTCATTACAGAATCCTTCTGCAGAACCACTTAAAAACTGAAGGCCTGTCAAACAAAAAAAGGTATTTGCCTGCTGGTAAAAAGAAAGCAGAGGGGACCAACCGAGCCTTCTGCAGAAGAGAATTCTATAATCTGGGAATAACTACTCAGATAACTATTGATCATGACCATCAAATCTGATCCAAAGAACTAGAGGACATTCTGAATCAGACTCTGATTTCTTTCTAATGCAGGTGGTAAAAGTATGGTTATATGAAAAGTATGCTTGCATGAACAGAAATCAACAAAGCTAAAATAGTATGCTAATTTACTTTCTGATCCTTTAAATGCACTATGGTCAGACTTGTAGTAACAACAACAACAACAACTTTATTTTTGTACCCTGCCTCCATCTCCCTGAAGGGACACTTGGGGCAGTTTACATGGGGCCAAGCCCAACAGTACACTTAAAACATAACAACACATTAAAAGCATATCAACAAAATTTAAAAAAACAAGATAACAAGATAAAAGCAACATTAAGCAATATATAAAACAAACATCTGAGCCAACAACCAATAGAAAAATTCAATGACTCATGGGTGGGCGAAGTGGTGCTACAACAATAGAGCTAGTGCAACCGAGCAGCGGTGCGCCCGGGGGGAAAGAGAAGAGACTTCGGAGAAAGAGGCGGCCGGCTGCCTTCTTCCTCCGCAGCCCCTCCTCCTTCTCCCCGGGCACACCGCCACCCGGGAACCGAGCAGCGGCGTGCCCGGGGAGGAGGAGGGGCTACGTGAGCTAGCGGCCCCGCCCCCACCCTGCCCCCACGAGCAGCCCCGCCCCCTGCTCACTGATCACCTGTGGCCCCCCAGGTGATCAGTGACACTTCTTCCGACCCTTGGGTCGGAAGAAGTTGGACAGCCCTGAGCTAGTGAGTAAAGTGCATATGTCATAAAGCAGCAATAAGGATAAGAACGATTTATCATTAAAGATTTGGATATAGCAGTAATATACTGCTTGAGGATAAGATTTTTAGGTCCTGGCTGGGGCTAGCTATCCAGGGAATTGCCTAGTCAAAAGCACAGTGGATCATCCAGGTCTTTAAATCCTTGCAGAAAGTGGATGGGGGGGGGGGGGTGCGAGCCTAATCTGCCCGGGAGGCCACAACTGAGAAGGCCCTTTCTGTCATTATCCAATTACAATAATGTAGCAAATCAGGTAGTTCAGTCTAGTGTGCCACACGCCCGTAGTGCTGTTTTCATTGCTGTTCTTTTTTGTACAGTAATTGATTTATTAAATTTTCTGATATTTTTGCTGCAATATTGTAGTATTTCCCTGTTTGGGAGAAGTCCATGGCGATGATACCATTAATTACTGCATTGGATGACACCAACTCTAGTGATACCACTGCTACCATACTTTGTTTCCTCTTCGATACCTCTCTTCTTTTGGTGGCAGACCCCCTCTGCTGGCTGATCTTTGAGAAGGACATTACATCAGCATAAAGTCAATATACCCATCATAAAGTCAGTTAAGCCAGCAAAGAAATCTAGTTAGACCTGCAGAAACAGCTTTTTCCTACTCCTCATTGTTGCATGAGCAGAAATCAACATGTGTCGATATTGAGTGGAGCATCAAGTAAGGATATGGAAACAGGGTTAAAATATCAGAACTAGAAAGCTGTTGTTGTTTTAATCTCTCTTTCAACTCATTAGCATACGTAATTGTTTCTTCACTGAAAAGTTCCTCAAGCTACACCTGACTTTCAGAGCTGCAGGCATGTTATGAATGTAAAAACTCACTGTACTGTTGCCAAGGTAATTATACTGCCTCCTGAATTTGTTTGATCAGCTTCAGTTTAGGGGGGGAAACAACAACAGTCATATTTATTTAAGTAATTTACATCTTATTTACAACGAAACTAAGCTGTGCATGCTGATTTCATGACTACAAACTACAACAATGTTTGTACAGTTTCCAAGAAAGCAACGCTCCTGTTCCCATTATTATGATCTGAAACACAGCCAAACAGTATAGTAGTGCCAGAATAAGTCTTGGCTTTAGTATACTCGTGATTGCATCCCCAAACTTTTTTGGGGGAAGATAGACATAAAGTGGTCCTTCCTCCATAAATGGCCAACTTCAGAGTACCTGTCTAGTATGGATATTGGATAACACCAAACCAAGGGCTCCACAAAAAACAAACAGATTGGGGCCCATTAAAAGAATATTTTAAGCAACAAAAACTGGAATTAAGAATATAAAAGACATATAGACAATTTCCAAAACAATTATGAGTGAGGTTGGGGGTAAGAGACTTTAAGAGATTAATGAAAAAAGAACAGAAAAGTCACTCGACCACCGAAGTATAGAAAGCAGTCAACATTTTCTTTTGAATTTTTTTCTATTTCTATTTTTATGTTTATTTGTCGATTTTTTAAAAAAAATTATTATTGTGTGTGTGTGTGTATACACACACACACACACACACACACATATATATATATATATATATATACATATACACACACACACACACCCTTGTCTATAGGGTTCTTGGGGTCGTGGTTCTCTCTTAGAACATCTATCTTTCCCACTTTTCTTCATATGTTATTGTTCCTCCACCACTTTCCATGTTATATACATTTCTATCTATTCAAAATTTAAAAAAAATTTAAAGAGTTTCTATCTACTGCCTTTTCACACAAAGTTCCGACTATTAACAAGATATTTCATATCCAACCCATTCATTTTAATTCTTCTAGTTAGCTAGCACAAGACTATGACCATACAAGTGATAACCTGCCATTTGCTCCTCAAAATGTAAGCTGTTGTTCCAATAAAGGAACACACAATTGAAGAGAGAATGCATCATTACATCATTTTTAGGAGCAGCCATGTTGTTGTTGTTGTTGTGTGCCTTCAAGTTGCTTTTGGTGACCTTAAGGGGATTTCTTGGCAAGAATTGTTCAGAGGGGTTATGTTTTTGACTTCCTTCGAGACTGAGATAGTGTGACTTGCTCAAGGTCATCCATTGCCAAGTGAGGATTTGAACCCTGGTTTCCAGAGTTGTAGGTTTCATCTACAATGAAGAATTAATGTAGTTTGACACCAGTGTAGCTGCCATGGCTTAATGCTATGAAATCATGAGATTGGTAGTTTGGTGAGGCACGAGCATGTTTTGGCAGAGATGTCTAAAGACCTTGTAAAACGACAACTCCCGTGATTCTGCAACATTGCAACTACAGTGGCCATAGAATTTTAATTTGGACACAGACACAGACACACACATATATACATGTCCTTCTCAAAAAATTAGCATATAGTGCTAAAGTTCATTGTTTTCTATAATGTAATGATACAAATTAAACTTTCATATATTGCACACCAACTGAAATATTTCAGGTCTTTTTTTGTTTTGTACTGATGATTTTGGCACACAGCTCATGAAAACCCAAAAATACTGTCTCAAAAAATTAGCATATTTGGTCGGATGGAATATGCTAATTTTTTGAGATATATATGCCAAAATCATCAGTATTCAAACAAAAAAAGACCTGAAATATTTCAGTTGGTGTGCAATGAATCAAAAATATATGAAAGTTTAATTTTTATCATTACATTATGGGAAATAATGAACTTTAGCACTATATGTTAATTTTTTGAGAAGGACCTGTATATATATGTGTGTGTATGTATACTGTATATATATGTGTGTGTGTATGTGTGTGTGTGTGTGTGTGTGTGTGTGTGTGTGTATATATATATATATATATATATATATATATATTAGTATAACCTTAATTACCATGATGTTACTTTTTAAAAAGCCAGCACAGAACAGAATTTATGTATTATTTATTTAAATCATTTATATTCTGCCCTTCTCACCCCACAGGAGACTCAGGGCAGATCACAATGCACATATACAGGCAAACATTCAATGCCATAGACATCCAACATATATAGACAGACACTCAGAGGCAATGTAACATTCCAGCTTCTGGCCACCAGGGGGAGCTGTTGCATTCTTTCATTCTTTTTCATACTTCTGGAGATTGCATGGTCTCGTAAATCAGTTAAATTAACCTCCCCACAAAGTGGTACCTAAATTTCCTACTTGACAGATGCAACAGATGAACACAATATGTAATATACAGAATATGTAATGGAAAACAAAAGTCTCCCTTAAAAAAAAAACAGTTGAGCTTGGCTAAATGAGTTAAAGAGGACAGAAGGAATTGTGTAATAACATCTTGGCTGTATAAATCCTAAGATATAAACAGATTTCATTCTATGGCATTCTGGCTTTCCTTGCCTTTGTTTGCCCCTTGACTTATTTTCAGGTTATTTCATTTGCCTTTTTATTCTTGCTTTGAGCAAACAAGAACAGCCAAGCCGAGGTTCTTTAAAAATGAATAAGGCTTCTTACATTTGGACAGTTTACTCATGGCATGCACAGGGCGCAGAAATTGCTTACAAGTATATTCATTCCTTAGATTTTGAATCACTTTACGGTGCTGAATGGGGCTCTCTGGCAATTTGCCAGTAAGATTAAATATATTGCTTTGAACAAGAAGCAAGGGTAGTCCTGATGAACAACAAATAATGTCAAAATCTCAGCTAGAAGCAAAGGCAGACCCCTGATGGCCTCATCAAAATGATATTTCAGGCAGTAAGCAATGTATGCCGAGAGCAAGAAATAACAAGAATTACATGTAAAAATGTTCCATAATGTGTCAGACAACCTTTTTGGCTCTTGTCAGTGTACATCTAAGTATCACTTTTATTTAGAAAGAAATGGTAAGGTGAACTTCTTGCAAGATTCCCTTGTGCTAATTTTCAACAGGCTGTTCTTTGTATAATGAAATGAGTCAATCTCTTATTCTTTATACTGGATGTTTAGAAAATACCTGAGTCATCCATGCCATAGTATTTCCAATTTCTATGTCTGGTTGTGAAATCTGGACAGTGGAGAACACTACCAGGAGGAAAATCAGTTCATTTGAAATAATAATAATAATAATGATAAATAATAATACACTTTATTTATATTCCGCTCTTCTCACCCTGAAGGGGACTCAGAACGGATTACATCACACATACAGCAGACAATCCCTGCCGGAAGATGTACAGTTACAATACAACACATTCAATTTTTTGAAGGATTTTCTTCTGGCTGTGTCACAGGGTGCGTCATTACGTCACAAGGGGGTGCTGTTGCTTCATCCTCATGATGGAGGGCCTCTGTTCCGCATTCCACCTTCTGACAGCTGATCTTTATTTATTCAGGCACTGTAAAGTCCTTACTGAAAAGAATTCTCCCCGCTTTTGGCGGTTCCCAATTCATCTATTTACAGCTGGGCTGTTTTCGAACTGCTGGGTGAACAGTGGACAGGGCTCACAGCTGGTTGTCCAAGCCAGCTCGGGAATCAAACTTGCAACCTTCAGATTGCAAGCACAGCTGTTCTACCGCTGTGCTATCTCACCACCAATGTAGTGGTGAAGAAGAATTCTGTGGATGCAACAGACCACTAAAAAGGGAATGGGCACCAGAATAATCAGGTCTGAACTCTCATGAGAAGCCAAGATGGGCAAAGTTGAGGCTGTTGCACTTTTGACATGTCATGAGATGGAATGATGCATTGGAAGTCACGTGGTTTCATCTACATGTGCTACAAGCACAAACTATTGCGTTTATTGCTGCTATTGTTTGTTTGTTTTTGTAACCATTACTTTTGTCAAAGTTTCTGGTACTATTTTGGCTTCAATATTGCTGTATTGCCCAGTGGAAGTTCATAGGGGTGACACCATGATGTACTACATTGGGCAACACCAACCCTCATGACACACTACTCTCGTATTCCTTTTCATCTTCAAAACTCTTTTCTTTTGCTAGGAAATCCCCCCTGCTAGCTAATTGTTGAGAAAGACATTATAGCAGCATAAAGTTGTTGGAAGCAACTGAACGAATAAACAACAACAGCCAGTGAAGCCCAGTTCAGCCAGCACAAGTAGTTTCAATCTATTACACATCCTTAATACCAGGTCATTTTTGAATGGCAAAAGCATAACAGTTTAAACATTTATTATTTTTGTTGGGATTTTAATTTTATATCCATTTGTATAGCACATAATTTCTAAAAACTGTACAACATATATTGATTTTTGTTGTCATTCTTTCAATGTAAGGAAGTTTATAAATACAACTGAATATAAACACCTCACATTGAACAGGATCAGAACAGTGCTGTCGTCTACACTTTCATTGTAACTTATTATTTTTCTATAATTTCTTTGGGGTTTTTAAGGCATAATTTTAACAAATAAAACCTACTGTATTTTCTGGCGTATAAGACTACTTTTTAACCCAAGAAAATCTTCTCAAAAGTCAGGGGTCGTCTTATACGCAGGAGTTGACTTATACACCAGGAGACGACTTATATACTGGAAGTCGTCTTATAGAGCGGGTGCTGAAACTTCCAATCCGGATTGGAGAATCTTTGGTTGCCGCATATGGTGAGGGGACTAAAAAATGGCAGTTGCTGCATTCCTGCTGTATGCAGCAACTATATGAAAGCATTAAGGGTGACGCTGTACAAGTACGGTAGAAGAAAATCCATTCATCAGGATTCGTGGACTTGATGTGGCCCTGATGGTCAGGTGAAGAGGCACCTCACCGGGAAGGTATAAGTGAAGGGCAAAACAAGCTGCAGGCATCCAGGGTGCCCAGGGTATGGAAAAAAAGAGATAGAGTGACTCTGGGCCCAGAGAAACATGCCTCTTTTACCTGTCCGGCCCACCCTTGTATCCTATTACCGTACCTCCTCCTCTGCCTCTCAGATCTCGCTCCTGAAGACGGCAGTGAAGCGGTGCAGGTGCGCATGCTCAAGATCTGAGAGGCAGAGAAGGAGGTACAGTAATAGGAAAATTACCATATTGAAATCAAATCTGATGCTTTTTACATTTTTATTTAGTGTGCATTGGAAGAGGAGTAGTCTTATATGGCGAGTATATCCCATTTTATTTTATTTTAACTGGAAAAGTTGGGGGTTGTCTTATACGCCCAGTTGTCTTATACCCTCAAAAATACGGTATCTTCTACTCCCAAAACCCAGCCATCTTATGAAGCTTGTGTTATATAGGTTTTTTAATAAGATTTTTTATTGTTGATTTTCTCTTATTTATTTATTTATTTTATAATGTCAGAAGGGAATTGAGGGCACAGTTGCAATTTATGTAAAAACACAAAGTTAAAAACTTGGCATTATACTACATGTCCTTTGACCAGTAGCTGGCCACTTAGAGTGCCTCTGCTGTTATTATAAGAAGGTCCTCCATTGTGTATCTGGCAGGGCTCAGGCTGCATTGCAGTTGTTTGCTCTTCTCCACACTAGCATGTTGTGGACTCCACTTCGTTGCCCATTTCTTCAGATTGGCTCTACATCTCATGGTGCCAGAGTGCAGTTTGCTCAGTGTCTTCCAAGTCAGCCAGTCTTCTGTGTGCCCAGAAGGGAGTCTCTCATTTGTTATCAGTTCAAGGTTTTAGCCTGCCACTTTGGACTCTCGCTTGCTGAGGTGTTTCTGCGAGTATCTCTGTAGATCAGGGGTGCCCACATTTTTTCAGCATGCGAGCTACTTATAATAAAACCAAGTCAGAAAGATCTACCGAGAGAGAAGCAGGGCGAAGCAGGGGGAAGGGGGCGGGGCTTGGCGCGGCCTGGCTCCGCCCCCTCCCCCCCCACTGGCTTCAGCGCTTCCACAGCTTCTGCAGGCTAGAGGAGAGGAGCAGTGGTGCCACCAATGGCCAAGCCAGTGGTGGCATAGATAGCCACTGCTGGCTTGGCATTAGCCTGGCCCCTCCAGCCTCCACAGCTTCTGCAGGCTGAGGAGGGTAATGAAGCCAGTGGTGGCATAGAGCCACTGCTGGCTTGACAGGCTAGGTGCCTCCTGGCTGGGGCCCCTGGCGCCCCACTGCCCCCTCCCCCAGTGCTTCCACCGCTTCTGCAGGCTAGAGGAGGGTAATGCCAAGCCAGTGGTGGCATAGATAGCCACTGCTGGCTTGGCATTACCCTTCTCTAGCTTGCAGAAGCTGTGGAAGTGTTGAAGCCGGGGAGGGGCGGGGCTTGGTGCGACATGGCTCCACCCCCTCAGAAGCACCCCATCCAGCTGGGATCGACCTCCTTCAGTCCCAGGATCGACCAGTTGATCACGATCTACCTAATGAGCACCCCTGCTATAGATTTTAGAAAGCTATTTCTTGATTTAAGGTGTTAGCGTGCTGGCTGATATCCTAACAGAAGATGGGCTAGAGATGTCGCTGCTTTGGTTCTTTAATTACTGGAAAAGATGAAAGGATTTTCTCTTAATAATACAGAGGGGGGGGGGTGTCTCATGATTGTGGTACACATCTTAAAAGTCATATTTTAGTCAGGCCATTTGATCCACATTTCAGTTCAGTTTATATATCTGTACCTCTGATGATTTTGGTTACAAAATTGCTGGCTGCAACTTCATTCTGCTGGACTTAATGGGAATATGCCTCAGGCTACCCATCCTGAAACAATACATTCCAGCAGTTTTAATAAACTATTTTAATATATTCTGTCCAAGTAGTCACTCTTTTTGAAATTTATAGCAACAAGGTTTTTGCCAATTTCAGAGCTGTGTTACAAAGAGATGACACTGGCCCTTCCCCTTTTTAAAAAGCAAAAACCTCTGCAGATATTTTCAAATAGTAAGGACAAGAGAGCACTGCACCAAATGTGAAGGGTCCAAGAGAGTCTTTAGATATGCTGATTCATTGATGCAATGAACAAATGCACTTATGCATCTGTTCCGTTTTTATCTCACCTTTCGCCCCAAATGGAACTTAACGCAACCTAGAATAAAATACATTTAACACATGAACGGAATAAAAACATAAAGAGTTAAGCATTTTTTTAAAATGTCAGAAAAGATAAATATGTCACTCACCCTTTCTGTAGCAACTGAGATTCACTTGCAAATATCTGCCTGAATGTAACACCTGCCTGTCTATGGAAACAGACTATGAAGACAGACAACCAGTAGGGAGTTCAAAAGCTGGGAGCAACCACCAAGAAGCCCTCTGGAGAGCTATTTAAAGACAGCAGAAACCTTTCTATGCATCACTGCATTAACAAATCAGTGCTCAGCCTAAGGCTCAATACGACCATATCCTGCCAGTGCAAACTTGCTCCAGTCACCAACTGTGTCAGCGCAAGCTATATAGGGATTAATGCATTTTGCTCTTGCTTCCTATAACACCCACATTTTTTCTGCGAAAAAAATAGATTCCATTAAATTTTCCCATTTATGAATGTTTCTTTAACTCCATATGCATTCTTTTATGTAATTTCCCCTAATATTACCATTTTTGTGAATATTTCCCTCTGAAATATATTCCTTTTAGTATGCGATTTTCTGAAACATCTCCATTTTAAAGCAAATGTGCATACACTGTGCATTTTGATGACTAACATGTGAAATAAGATACCAAACACAGTTTGGTTTCTGGAACTAGTTCATTTTATCCATTTATCCTATTTATCATTTCTTCTTGAGAACTGCAACAACTAAACTAAGGAGTGGGGAACAGACCTGGTAGGAAACATCAAAGGGAGAAGATCTCCTCTTAGGACTTCGTCATGTGGAGGTCCTTAAGCTGGAGGGCAACAGGGAAATCTATGAGGCACTGGGCAGAATCTGTGGAGCAGTGTCGGAAATCATCAATCAGTATCCTGCATTGCCCCCTTCCCATCATATGCCATCTCCTGTCTCCCCCGGTCTAACACTGTCCCTGGCTTAGTCAATGAGAACATGGGTTCTCACCCATGTTCTCAGGGCTGCCTCTTAGCATGCTTCCGAGGCACAGCATACATGGAGCCGGGATGGAGCCCTGCCAGAAGTAGCCCAGTATCATGTGATGAGCTCCAATGGGCTACGTTATGGCTAAAACTCAGCAGCATCCTAGGATGGGTTTTTTTCCTCATGTGATATGGTTCTTAGACAGAATTTCCATGGGTGCAAAAACCTGATCCCTGTGGTAAACCCAAAGATAGGTTGCTCATAGCCAGTACACATTTGGAAGGCCAATGGAAGATTACCTACTACTTTAATCCCTTGACCTAAAGTCAGAAACATTATCCAAAGAAAGGCTCTTCTTCTACCAACCGGTCCTATTACGTAAAGTTAGCTCTTGAGACCTATCTTATACCATAAAAGGGTGCCATAGGTGTTCATCAAATTTCAATTCCTCCCTCCAGTCGGCCTGTGATCACCTAATTAAAACACTACCTTAGGCAAAGTCTTCTGCAAACAGTGTGGAGTGGGCAAAAAAAACTCATGAAAAAAGAAAATTATAACCAGTAGAATTCACATTGTGGCAGAGGTGGAAGAGTGTGACAACTCCAAGGAAAAACTGGAATGAGGATGAACAGGGCTTAAATAGTCATGGCTCTGTCCCCAAACTCCCTTCACAGTGCCCTCAGCTTCCCATGAGAAATTAAAAGGGCCCCCCTTTTGCATGGCTTTACTGGCAGGGGAAAACAGCATTTGATTATATCAATCAAAACTTTATTATGGTCACAGACCAGCACAAAGCGGGTCATTTGATTATAGAACGTTGCAATATTTGAAGAAGTATCAGAGAAAATCTAAAGATAATTTTAATCCAGTACATATGTTAGGTTGAGAACTGCAAATTCACTTGGTCCATATCACAATGCAAACCAAATGAATTTCACCCACCCCTATTCCTAGCTTGACATACAAATAGAAGTGCTAAACTACATTGTAAAATTCCAGGAAATATTTGTTTTGGTGTGCTGTAAATGGAAGCCCATTATTTGCTGATCTGTAGTGCAATTGAAATTCTCTCTCCAAATATCAGTATACAAATGCAGGCAGATGGTTAGCCTCGCATTTGTTTTAACTTTTTTTTTTTTGAGAAAAACTGAAGAATGCAACCTAGCTATTTAATGGCCTTTTACCATCCTTTTCTTCTGGAAGAATTCTCCTCCTGGTGGTGTATGTCTTCTTTTGTTTGTTATGATAAAACCAGCATTTTCTATTCACAAGTGTAAACAGTGCTGCAGTACAAGACCTGCTTTGCCTGATACTGGAATTCCATTTTCCATTCATTCTCATTATAGTTTTCTATAGCTTCGGGCTTGTTCTCTCTCACATAGACACACTGAAAGACGACCGGAGGAAGGGGGGGGGGAGATTAGAAAATAAATAATTCCTTCTGCTTTTAAGGGACTACACAATATTTTCATCAAAATATACAGGTTGTTCATCTGAGGACGGATTGCTGTAAGTCTTTCAGTCTGTATGGCCATATTTCAAAAGCAATGCATCTGGAACATGGACATACTGCCCAAAAGACTAACAGCAACCTTGTGATTCCAGCCATGAAAGCCTTCGACAATACATCTGAGGACAGTTCAAGACATTTTTCTGCCTGGGGAAAAAGACAAATGGGTGCATTTTATCCAATCTACATTCCCAAATCAGGAATCAGTCTGGCCACTACGTCTTACTTCATCATTTTAGTTTTCTTTGTAAGCAGCACAGAAACCGTTGGTATGAGGTATATCTTTTAAATAAATACATTCAACGTGAAACATGGCAAAGCAAATATTCTATAGCAGTCAGGTAGGATAACATTGAACTGTTTTTAAATTGTGGGAGATACAATATCTTGCCTTAAGCTTAAATTTTGTTATTAATTCTGTCTACTTGCAGGTACTTTTGGGAGGAGGAGAAATTACTTTTCCCATCCATTATCATGGAAACATTCTTAAACATTCTTAAATAGGAAGACTCTGACGAGCATAATGTGTGCTTAGAAGCATCCCTTGTCTCTTTGGTGGTGCTCAGTCTCAAGTAAATGTGCCTGGAATAGATTGAAGACAACCTTTATTATTCCTAGGGTGGGATAAATTGCAATTGCTATTCTATTATTTATTTATTTCCACTATTTCTACCCTGCCCATATCAGCCCAAAGGCGACTCAGGGTAGCGAACAGTCGGCACAGTTCGATGCCATATATAAATACATACATCAATAAAAATCGAAAACATCACATTACAATATATCTAAAAGCATCAAAACAGTAAACAATAAAAAAATTAAAACTATGTCATTATGTTTAGTCCTTATCCGTTCCTTATTATTTCTTTGACCATTATCACCTAGTAGACTTTTTGAGCAAATACATAGAAGTATTATTTTGCTACATCATTTTGGAGAGGGGTTAGTATCAATCCCCCCAATACATGTTTGATGGTCCATGAATTTAATCCCATGGATGGATGTTAAACTAATCGGTTTTATGAACCTTGAACAAAAGCAGTTTAGTTTGTTCTATTGTGTTCTTGTCTGCAAAGCCAATTTGAAAACAATGCTAGCATCCAGCAGTTTTCCCACCACATTAAATACATGAAAAGATAGTAGTAAAAGGTAAAGGTTTCCCCTTGACATTAAGTCTAGTCATGTTCGACGCTGGGGGTGAGGGGTACTCATCAGCTGGCATTGTCCATAGACACCTCCAAGGTCATGTGGCCAGCATGACTGCATAGATCTACTCACATTTGCATATTTTAGAATGGCTAGGTTGGCAGAACTGGGCCTAACAGTGGAGCTCATCCTGCTCCCCAGATTTGAACCACTGACCTTTTGGTCAGCAAGTTCAGCAGCTCAATGTTTAACCTGCTGCACCACTGGGAAATAATAATAATATTTAGATAGATTTTTACAGTATAGAATATATTATCTAAATGAACAATAGATGTATACTATAATAAATGTATTAGGTTATAAGTGGGAGTTGTTTCAAATATCATTTATAAGCATCCAAACTGTCAAAAATAATTTCCATACATTCAAAGGTACTTCATGGTTTCAGATGCCCTCCACAAACATTGATTAGTACTACATTTCAATGGTGGGAGGGGGACAGTGTTCTTGCCACTGATATGTAGTGGCAAAATGCATATAGGTATACTCAAAACAGATAAGGAGCAACCAGTAATTGTATGGGTATATAATGGTTAGAATTTTGATATGGAACATGGAAAATCTGGGTTCAAGTTTCCATTGAGCCACATAATTCAAGAGTGCTGTCACGGGGCTTGTTTTTGTATCTATATTGGGTACCTGTTTGCCCTTTATCTGCATGGGCCTTTGTTCTATTGTTCAGCCATGTGGACTGTGATGGGAGGAGCTGCGTTTGGTGCCAACCTGGCATCACCACCCTGAACTCCTCCCCTTCCTGAGTTTACCTGGGAGGCTGGACTTCCGTTCTGCCTCATTTCCAGGAGAGCACATGGATGAAGCAGGCAGAAATCTGGAGCCAACGCTCAGACAAAGCACCTTCGTTCACGTATAGCCTACCCTACGCTCTCAAACCTAGGAATTCAGTAATAGGAAGGGCCAGCCCTTCAACAGAGACTGTATTTCTTTGAGGACCCAAGGACTTCGTGAGGCAGAGGACCATTTGAGGAGCAACAGAGGAACCTGGAACCTAAGAGAGGTACCTTCACTCTGCAAAAGGCAAGTGAATGCAATCCCTTTGTTTAAAGGACCCTTTTTTGCAACCTACTTCAAGCTTTTGGGCCACCAGCATTTTTTCTGGTTGTTGATAAATAAACTTGTTTTTGAGTTCACCCTTTTTGAGTCCTGAACTCATTGCTTAGAGACTCTCCAGGGTTTCTTGTATATGGGAAGGCTAGAACGTGAACCCCAGGGCCCATAGAACTCGTCCATCCTTTTAAAGCCCCTTTTTTTTTTGCCCTGGCGGGATGCCATAAGTGCAATACCATCTTATGAAAGGTTGTATGCACTGTTTGGCAGGGGTGATGACATTACAGTAATCGATTGATAACCCAATACATTGTTTGGCTATTGCTAGAGATTTGTAACCATCTTTCTGTCCATGAAGAAGGATGAAAGACACATCACCAAAGAAACAACATTAGAGACATGTTGAACTCAAATGACTCTTGCAGTACACTGATCGAGATAATTTGAGCTGCAGGATGTTCTGTCTCTTTCTCATTTAAGCACGAAAATCTAGTGGTGGATGGATACCAGCACTAAATGTAAACAAACAAGCAGAAATAATGTAATCAGCATTGCTAAAGGCTTTCAGAGCAAAAGCGCCAATACCTGGGGCATGGCAGATTTCTTTTCTTTTGTGCAAACAGGGGGAAATGCCCTTACATGAAAGAACAAAAAAGAACCCAAGTAGGAAGAAACACAAAGATTCTAAGTGCGCTTTGCCAATGTCTGCTGTGTTTTCCTGAATTCAGTGCCTATTTTCTATTCACTTGAAAAATGTGTTAGAAGAAAGTGGAAGGTATATTCTAACAGACAGCTTGTTACAAGTTCCTATTCAGTAAGGTACCAAGGGATATAAGATTCATATGGAGGAAGTAGCTCTCCAAGTAAACTTCTGGTGGAAAAATGCATATTTACTGTGAGGCTCTCTAAATGCCAAGATCTGTTATGGAAGACACAAGTCTCCTGCATTGCATCACTAAGTGATGTGATAACTGGCTCCTGCCCGTTTTATTTACTGCTCAGTTCTTCATCTTTTGCAGACAGTTGCTCTCCTTCACTGAATGTTAATGGAAAGGAAGAGGCACAAGAACAGGCATCACCGGGTGATGGTCCTTTCTGTGACAATCAATCACTGCATATCCTAAACACTGCACAGGTGGGATTTTAGATAGTTCCAGGAAAATGGAAGCCGCTTCCCACACTCCGACCCACTGCAAAAAAAAAATAGCGATGGCCACATCTATTATCAAAATGACAGACAGAATGAAAAATTGCATAAATGTTCCCCCGAAGGTCTCTTGCACAAGCTGATATCAATGTGAAGGGAAGCAACAATATGACTCCACTATAAGTGTCTTAAAAAGTGTCTTTCACTCAGTCATTTGTTTTGCTTTCCAACCTATTGCTTTCCTAAAAGTAATAAGCTGAATTTCCACATTTTCCCCACTTTGCTTAAACATTTATTTAGCTCTGAAGAATGAAAGGATACTGTGCCATGGCAGAGATTAGGAATGAATGATGCTCCAGAAGTTGTAGAACTCTATAGCCCAGGGGTGCCCACACTTTTTCAGCATGCGAACTACTTGTAAAGCAACCAAGTCGCCGTGTGCGTGCTTGTGTCACCGTGCACACGCTCCCGTTGCCACCTTCCACCCGTGTGGCACTTCTTCCACCCACGCAGTGCTTCTTCCACCCGTGGGGCATTGCGGGAAGGTGGGAGCGCGAGGCGGGGCCTCCAGAGGGAGCACAAGGTGGGGCTTCCAGAGCCCCCGCCTCACGCTCTGCCCTGCCTCTCTCGCCGGCAGCAGAAGCTGCATGGCTGCTTCCAGCTGAGAGAGAGGCAGGGCGGAGCACGAGGCGGGGTCTCCACCTCTTTCCCGCAATGCCCCGCGGGTGGAAGAAGCACTGCGCAGGCGGAAGGCGGTGGCAGGAGAGCACGTGTGGCGGCACAAGAACTGCATGTGGGGTGCGCAAGCGCAGGATAGAAGCGCTCCATCCAGCTGCGATCGACCTCATTTGGTCTCGCAATCGACTCACCGATCGCGATCGACTTCCTGGGCAACCCTGCTATAGCCCATCAGCCCACACAGCTTGGGATGATGGGAAGTATAGTTCAATCATATATGGGGAAGCAAGTATGTGAACCATTAGTTTGAGAAGAGTTTGAGAATGAGCAGCTTTCCAGTGTTGTGTTACAACTCCCATTTTATCTCCCTATGTTCCATGAGGCTGATGTAATTAGAATTCAGCAACATCTGTAACTTCAGATGCTTGACAGCCCTGTATTGGCCCAAAGTATCCGATTTGCAGCAACTTGGCTATTGCTAAAAAGGTCTGGAATTACAAATACTTAGGCATGAGGATGATGCCTTCGGTTCTGTTGAAGACCAGAGGCAAATGCATGCACAAAATAAAGAAAAAGAAAGGTAATAAAGGAGAGAAATTAAAACCAAAATGAACACATGTGTTGTCAAGTATTATGTTTATTCAGTGCTTAGAACATAGATCTTTCACATATAAGGCCAACAAATAAATACATGAAAACTACATAATTAAAATCCTATATAAATAATTTAAATGCTACATATATCAATGGCGAGATACACCCTTAAATTACTACATAAGATACTGCATGGACTAGAACCTGCATGATTAAAAACCAGGTAAAATCAAGTAAATAAAGCATTATAACAACTTACACAGTGCATAACTTGGATATAAACTGCCACTATTAGTTAAAAACATCCCCAGCATGGTCGACTGCAATATCAGAAATTAGTCTTGCCTGGATTTTCTGTGATGCCTTGTGAGTAACAAGAGGGCTAGAGGAATGATTGGCATCAGTTTGGTTCAATAGCTGAGACGATTTAATGGACTCTACCCTAGCAAACCTTTTTTTGTTTTTCCTACTCCCTCTTGTTGAAATGGGGAACAGAAAATGCATATGTGCTGTTGTAAGGTAAGATGATTTATGTTTGGAGACCTTACATGCCTGTTCAGATAACAATAGGGTTAGGTACCACCACAATCTGGACTCCAAAGTCATGCAAACACTATTGAAAAACATGCTATGATTATGTTTGATACATTCAGATTTTGTGTACCACCAAAACCGTGATTTACATCAAGGGTGCTAAAACCATTGTGACATCAGGGGGTGAAAACCATGTGACTCTCGAGATGTTGATCAGCTAAAGCTCACAGCAAATCTTCACCATTGGCTATATAGGATATTAAGTTCAATAACAGCTAGAAGACCAAACTATTTCGTCATACATGCCTTTCTTTTTGAAGCTTTGAATGGTCACATGTGTAATTTATTATTTATTTATTTCCGGTATTTCTATCCCGTTCCTTCTCAACCCCTGAAGGGGGACTCAGGACAGCTTACATTAGGCAGCAATTCGATGCTACTACATATAACAAAACAATATAATCACAATTAAAACAAAATAAAACATTCATTAAAACAATAAATAAACAGTATTAATAGCCATATTACAATTCCAGTCAATTCCATATCCAATTCCATGTCCATAGTGCTATCTATATCTGTTGTCCAAAAACCTGGTCCCAGAACCACGACTTCAATTTCTTCCTGTTTATGTTGTGATGTGGTAGACAATTGTGGCAGGTTCAAGGTCTACTTCAATGCCCCAGAATCTTCCAGGATTCACATGGAATGTCAAAACATAAAACCAAAAAATCAAACTGGATGGAAGCTCACTTCTGGCTCTCAAAAATGGGTAAGCTGCTTTGGTCCCCACTTTGGAAGCAAAGCAGGATATAAATCAAGTCATTTAATAACTGAGTGATTGATTGATTGATTTTATGTTGAACTGTACAGGGAGGTCTTATGACCAGTTAAGAAGTTTGATGTATTTAAAGTTGAAAGTTCCAGAGCTAGCATTTGCCACGTCTCTTAAAGGAGCCAAAAAAAGGTTAGTCTTGACCGGGGGTGCTCACACTTTTTCAGCATGCGAGCTACTTTTGAGCAACCAAGTTGAAAAGATCACCTGCGCGCGCGCGCACCTGCGGGCAACTTCTTATTAGTTTGGCTGCTCACCGGATTTGGGGGGGGGAGGTGCTCCGATCCATGGTGCCTCTCGAGGCCCCCCGTCGCGCTGCCCTTGCCTGTCTCTCGCCCGGATCCATGGATCCGGGCGAGAGAGGTAGCGAGGAGCGCACGGGGGCCTCCTCCTCCTCTGTCGCCTATGGCAGGGCGGCGACAGAGGAGGCCCCACGCGCTCCTCGCCTCTCTTTCGCCCGATCCATGGATCCGGGCGAGAGAGGCAGCGAGGAGCGCACGGGGGGGCCTCCTCCTCTGTCGCGTATGGCAGGGCGGAGACAGAGGAGGAAGCCCCCGCAGCGCTCCCCTCGCCTCTCTTTGCCCGGATCCATGGATCGGGGTGAAAGAGAGGCGAGGGAGCGCGCGGGAGACTCTCCTTCTCTGTCGCCGCTCTGCCATAGGCGACAGAGGAGGAGATTCGCTGCTCCCCTCGCCTCTCTTTGCCCGGATCCATGGATCCGGGGCGAGAGAGGCAGCGAGAGCGTGGGGCCTCTCTCCTCTGTCGCCGCCCTGCCATAGGTGACAGAGGAGGAGGCCCCCCGCACACTCACCTCTCCTCTCTTTCGCCTGGATCCATGGATCCGGGCGAAAGAGAGGCAGCGAGGAGCGCGTGGGGGGCCTCTGTCGCCTACGGCAGGGCAGAGGAAGGCGGCGCTGGGAGCGTGCGTGCGTCGCGGGAGCGCGCATTGACCGGGTGAGGGCCTGAAGATCACCCGGATGAGGCCCAAAGATCACCTGGTCGATCGCGATCACCGTCTTGGGCACCCCTGGTCTGGACATTTGGGAGGTGTTAAGGTCTATAAAAATACCCTTGCGGCCATATGTAAACCGTGTGCCATACTTTGACCATCCCTACTATACATGAAGCAGGCATATAGAAGCATTCCTTATAGTGCTAACATGCAGTTTGCTGCTGGTTGAGAGAAAAAGAAAGAAATCCAATATAGAGCAAATTGTAACTAAGGGAGACTTGTGTGACAATTGGAAAGCTCTTCCTTTCATATAGACTGAACAAGATGCTGACCCTCCCCAAAGAAAACACATAATTTTAGTTTGTGAGCTCTTCATAAACAGATAAATGTGTGCATCATGTAATTATGAATGTAGACAGGCAATATGTTAATTTCAAAGAGAAAGGAATGGCTAAGTTAACTGAAATCAATACTTTATTCTGCTATTTAGGAAGAAAACAGAGTTGGTAATAGCTGCTTCCTAACTATGAACCATGCCTGTCATGAATTTCAATTTTCTATTACTAGTCTTTTGAAAATGGCAACACTAAACCTATGTGAACCAACACAAGCGTGTCTTGGACTTCAGCCAAGAAATCGACATATTATACCATCTGGTTCAACTCCAGGTTACATTTAGCTGGACTGAAAATATTTCAGGTAATAGCATATTTTCATAACAAATTCAACATCCTTCTCTTCCATTTCTCTTCTCACAGAAAAAAATATATACATTTTACTCATATTGGAATACTGATTTGCACATTATTACTGTAATTTATGGTATCATCTATGATATTATGGAAGAAATATTTGAATCATGAATTTGGGACTAGGGAGAAATACAAAAAGGAAAATTATATATTGATTTGGAATGAGTACATTCTGTTCAACAGTGTAATGATAGATGGAAAGTACAAAATACTTATACGGACTTCTCTTCAAGTTGGAAATGTGTGTGCCTCTGCTTCACTTTTGAATACTTAAAAGAAGCAACAAGGAAAAGTCAATACAAGTGGTTGACAGCTTAGTTGTGTCAAAAGGCCAATTTGTGGTACCTAGAACCCACCTGGGGTCATATGACTGTAAAAAAAATCCAAAATGTGGGGAGACCACTTATAGTTTGGGGGAAATAGCTTTTTAATGTTAAAAGGTGAAACAATATGAAGGAGAAAAAGTTCTTATATACACAGTAACCTAAATATGAGACCAGGCTGGAGCACTGGTGCTTCGGATTAGCTCTGAATTCAGCAGAATGATTGTGTTTCTGCAGCAGAAGTGGGAGTGGAGACCAGATTGTCTAATTGGGCCAAATCCAGTTTGGTCCTTCCCCCAAGGCTGCCTTGTGTCATTGCAGCAGCCAACCTAGAGCTCAGAAGGGCTCCTGGCTATTACAAGGCACCTTTGCTGACATCACTAGTTCTATGGGCATCCTTGCTGATGTCAATAAAGACATATGGTGATGGCCAGAAACACTCAACTCAATGTTTTGCAGCCCACATAATTGGCTGCATTTTAACCGTTATAATTCGATGCCATAGAATCATGAAAATTGTAATTTGGAAAGATTTTTCACCTTCTCTGCCCAATAGCAGTGGTGCCTCACCAATCATGCCTCTCACCAATCATGCCTCTCATGATTCAATAGCATTGAGTCATAGGAGTTATTTTGATGTCAAATTGCATTAATTCCATAGAGCAGGTACACCTTTACAGATTAAGTCACAACTATTATTCAAAGAAAATAGGTTGAGTATTCCTTACACAAAGTGCTTGAGACTTGCAGTGTTTTGGATTTTAGATCCCCCCCCCCCAGATTTTGGATTACTTGCATTTACCTATACATACATAGTGAGATATCTTGAAAATAAGACTCAAGTCTAAACATGAAATGTATTTATGTTTCTTATATCTCTTAAACCACCATGCCTTTATCCGCCACCTGTTGTGCTGTATCTGTACACTAGTTTTTAATCCATTATGTGATATTGTGTTTTAATCTGCCGTTGTTTTTAATTGTTACTGTGTTTTTACTGTGTTTGTACGGCACTTGTGAGCCGCCCCGAGGGCCCCCGAGCCCTATTACTTAGAAGCCTAAGTAATAAATAAATAAATAAACACATAGCCTGATGATAATTTTATTCAATATTTTAAATCATTTTATGCATACAACAGAGTTTGTATTCATTGAAAATCACTATCTTAGCCAGCCATCTGGCCAATTTTAGATTTCACAGTATTTCAGAATTCCATTTTAAGGGATCACCAATCTGTAATACAGTGTTCCCTCTCTGCTTTGTGGTTCACTTTAGGTGGACTCCCTGTTTTGCATTTTTTTCCTCCTCCCCCTGGAGCCACAGAGAGGAGGAGGAGGAAGACGAGGAGCGGAGGTAAGCCAGGCGCTCCTCCTCGCTGCCTCCACTGCTCCCCACTCCTTCCTCAGAGGCCTTACCCCAACTTGGCAGCACCATCAATGGCACCCAAGGGGCCTCCGGGGCTGGGAGCAGTGAAGGGGGTGAGCAGGAGGAGGCGAGCAGGAGGAGGCAAGCAGGAGGAGGCGAGCAGGAGGAGGCAAGCAGGAGGAGGCGAGCAGGAGGAGGCGAGCAGGAGGAGGCGAGCAGGAGGAGGCTCTGCCCACTCGGTGGTGGCCTTCTCCTCCTCACCACCTTTGCTACTCCCGGCTTCAGAAGCCCCTTGGGTTCCATTGACGGCACTTCCAGTCTGGTATGAGGCCTCAGCCCAGCCTGGCAGCACCATCAACGGCACCCAAGGGGCCTCCCAGCAGAAGAGGCGGCGAGCAGGAGGAGGCTCTGCCCACTCGGCAACAGCCTCCTCCTCACTGCCTGTGCTATTACTGGCTTTGGAAGCCCCTTGGGCCCCATTGACAGCACTTCCAGGCCAGCCTAGCAGCACCATCAGCAGTGCCCAAGGTGTCCCCGAGGCTGGGAGCCATGGAGGCAGTGAGGAAGAGGAGGCCACCGCAGAACGGACTCCTCGCGATAAGTGAGGGAACACTGTATAATGTTTAAGAGACTATTTTGTACCCTTTCTGCAAAACTAAGAAGACTTTTATCCTAAATGGGAATCCATCCTGCATACATGTACAAGATCAGAATGGGGTAGAGCAGTGCTGTCCAACTTCGACGGGGTCTAGGGCCGGATAAAAGGTCACTGATGACCTAGGGGGCCGCTTGGCCCCACCCCCAGGCCCCACCCCCAGGCCCCGCCCCCAACCCCAGGCCCCGCCCCTCCTAAAACGGCGAAAAAAAGGGCAGAAGGCGGCGCCAGAGCAGCGCGTCACAGGCCTGGCATGATGCGCTGCCCCTTGGCATCGCCTGCCCTCCTTTCTCGGCCCCCCTCCCTTCCTAGGGCGGGGGGGCGCCGAAAAGGAGGAGTAGGCGGCGCCAAGGGGCAGCGCGTCACCCCAGGCCTGTGACGCTTTGACGAGGCCTTCTGCCCTTTTCGGCGGCCCCCGCCCTAGGAAGGGGGGGGCACCGAAAAGGAGGAGTAGGCGGTGCCAAGAGCAGCGCGTCACGCCAGGCCAGAGACGCGCTGCTCATGGCGCCGCCTACTGCTCTTTTCGGCGCCCCCCTCCCCTACCTAGGGTGGGGAGCCGAAAAAAAGGGCAGAAGGCGGCGCCAAGAGCAGCGCGTCACAGGCCTGGCATGACGCTGCCCTTGGCGCCGCCTACTCCTCCTTTCGGCGCCCCCTCCGCCCCAGGAAGGGAGGGGCGCGAAAGGGAAGGAGTAGGCGGTGCCAAGGAGCAGCGTCACGCCAGGCCTGTGACGCTGCTGTTGGCACCGCCTTCTGCCCTTTTCGGTGGCTCCCGCGCCCTAGGTAGGGAGGGGGCACTGAAAAGGAGGAGGAGCTAGCTCTCTTCCTCCTCCCTGCCCCCCCTCCCCCCCCCCCCGGCCCCCGGCCGCCATTTTTTTTTAAAAAAATCGATTTTTTTTTTCAAATTTAAAAATGGCGGCAGAGGGCATAGGTGGGGCTGTGTCCAACAGGCTACGGGGCCGGATGCGGCCCCAGGGCCGCCAGTTGGACAGCCCTGGGGTAGAGCACCCAAATTTCTTTTTGGCTCTTGTTGGCAGTAATTGCATCAGAACACAGGGGAACCAGTGTTCAAATATTTGTCACAGAAACCCATTGTATAACCTTGGGTAAGTCACACTATCATTCAGCTTTAGAGGAAAGAAAGGGCAAACCCCCTTAAAACAAATTTTGCCTAGAGAAACCCCATGACAGGGTTGCTTTAGGGCAGGGGCATATTTTTTGTTGTTGTTTTATTGTGGGAGATCACAACAGCCAAAAAATGTCCTGAAATGGACTGTGTAGAAGCTATGAGTGATGTAATACATACTGAATGGTGAGATATATATTTTCACAAACAACCTGATACTTAACATGAACTATCTATTTTGTATTTACGTGATGAATTCATTATGCCATTTACTTAACTTGCAGCATGAGGTACCTTGCAGCCTACAATAAATGAATGGGAAATTAGATGCAATTGAACCAATTGAAAGGCTTAGGTTTCTCCTTCTTTAAGACTGCAATTATTTCCTTGTTTGCCGAGGTGTTCAAATTTCCTCAGAGGAATAGTTATAATTAAGATAACAGATCTTCTTAATACTCTGGAGAGCCCTGAATTAGGACATCTCTCTCTCTCCACAGCCCCTTAAACTTTGCTGTTTGATTAAAAACTTGGCAGGAGACACACTTCTAAAAGATCTGCCTGATTAATCATGAGTTTAACAGCACCCAAGGAAGCACACCCAACAGCTAAAGGGAAAGTGTGGACCATTTCATGGCTATAAAATCTGGATTTAGTGACATGCTTCTTGTTTTCAAAGACCTTGGTCCAGTGATCAACTGACAGAACTGTGTAACAAGATGTTTCTGTAACTACTCTGGGTCTGGGAAGAGATGTCTGCTTTAACATTACTATTATCAAGTTCCATCTCTGGAGAAACTGAAAATGTTGTTCTTTTGAAGTGTGCATCACAGGTACTTGTATATAACATGCCCTTCCCATCCCAGACCCTAAATAGGCTTCATCAGCAGTGGCTGGTGAACAATATGTCCATAAAGCAGTGAATTATCCCTGAGATTCAGGACTTTGGACCATGTCACATGTGCCATTGAAATTGATGTGAATTGCTGCGTTCTGGTGGTGGTTGCGCAGGCGGTGTGCGGACCTGCCCCCCAAAAAGTGCCACCCGAGGCCATGGCCTTGGGTGGCCTTATAGGTAATCCGGGCCTGCCTCTCCCCCTTTCCCACTCTCTCCCCCTCCCACCTTACTATCTCTTGAGACAGTAATTTCTTTGTTGAATTTAAGTTTTATTTGATTTTTAATTTAATATAGATGGAATTGGAAATTTGTTTTTAAAACTATCAGCAGGAGGCGTGGTTACAAGATAATACAAAAGTAGTAGTGTGGGATCACAGGTTGGCAATTCAGCACAGGTATTCAAATGTGGAGCTGTGAAATAGCAAGGATGCTTATAATGTTATGTCGACATTGTCAATGCTCATGCAACTGCTGTGGAAAAACATGTTTGTATGATAACGTCCTGGGTCTAACCTTTAAAGGGGGAAAACCAAGTCATCAAACACTATTCCCCAAATTAGATTTAGTATCTTCAAAACTTCAAAACAGTCCTGCTGAGACAATAAGAAAACTTAATTAAACCAATCCAGTTAAAACTAGGAGTAGTTCTCAGTAATTAGATGTGGAGTGGCCAAAGAATTCATTGCTCGTAGTAGTGTCCAAATCTTATTATTCTGAGCCATGCAGAATGGAGAGAAGTATTTGTTTTCTTCTTTTAAATATTTTTCCACATTCAAGATAATATGCTAAGATGGTACAAATGTAAATGAAAAATTCCCTGGGAACTGAGCAGAACATCTGCCATGCATATTTGTCTGTACAAGTTTAAATGTGCGTGTGTACAATGGCATGTACCCATGGATACATGGGTTAATCTCCTCTCCATCAAGTTATAGTTGAGAAGGTTCAACCTCAAAACCTCTATGCTGCTAACTTTTCTAGACATCAATCTCAATGGTTCTGAATGAACACTTGCTAACAAACACTAATACAGTGATTGCCATAGATTCCTCCCAGGAATAATAAAGGCAATCTATCCTGAATGGACTTACATTGGAGTAAACTGCACTGAACACATGGAAGGCATTTCTATGAAAACATTGCACTGGCCAGAGTCTTCATATTGAAGGATGTTTCAGTGATAATGGATGACAGAAGTAAATTATCCTTCCCCTGCAAGTAGGCAAACCTTATAACAATGTACCTGCCAGTGTTGAGCTGCTCACCTTTAAAATTGTTCCAATAGTTCTTGCATACAATTATATCCTTCATACATACACACAAGTTCTTACTGCTCTCACAAGCACTCTCTTAAGGTCTGGATTTTGATAGCTGGTATTGCTCTCTTGCATGGAAACATTTTTGTCACTCAATTAATTTTATTGTGTTTTAGGGTCTTACTAGTGTATCCAAAAAAAGGAAAGAAAATAAAATCATTGTGTCTCCAATTTATAGCAACAGCACTGAGATTCTGAGATCTTATATCTTGTGTTCTATTCTGGAAAGTAAGGGAGGATTTTTTGCAAAAGTTGCCAAGCAACCAAAGTCAGGGTTATAGTCTACTTCCCCTAAAACCAACTCAGAATTACCAGTAGAGGAGAGAGCCCGTTCGCTAGGTATCTACATTTGAGTTTTCACATTCTAGGACACTTCCAGGATCCTGGAAGGATGGAGCCTGCCAAAGCCCATCAGGTGATATAGGGCCTATTCCGATAGGGCTTAGTTCTCCGATCATCCTGGTAGCATCCGGAAGCTTCCTGATTTCCTTGACAAAAGTGGGGCCAGTTGTTGCCTCCATGAAGTTCCATTGACAACAACAAAACTCCCAGGGCTGTAACCATTAGATTTATAGTCCAACAGTGTCCAGCACCCATGTCCTGATTGCCAAGCATTTTTGATAAAGGTATTGGGATCTTCTGAGGCCCTCTTTTTCTTGCCTGCATCCCAACAATGTAGGTAGTTTTGTGATTTCATCTTATGGTTGTTCAGGGTAGTTACTTTCAGATTCAGAAGCTAGTATTTCCAACTCCAGGTTTAACGGCTGATGGAAGCTGCAATTCTCAGGGGAAGATGATCAGAAGGGCATATTAATCCTGTTTAGAATTTTTTCTGTGTGGTTCAAACAGCAGGGTTGTTTTCACTTTTCCTCAGATTCACACTGTGAACTCGTTTTCCAGTCTCTGCTTAAGGCTAGAGCTTGTGTATTGCCAAGATCCCAAGCCTACAAATTAAAGGCTCATATTTGAAAAACTATTGAATTGTTAATTAACTTTAATGATACTTCTGTGTACTGTTGTCACACATTTCTGCTTCAATTAAAAAAAACTTTTAGAATGTCTATCAGAAGTCTGTATTTATCTTGTCATTGGTTAAGTGTTGGCTGGTATTGTGGCCTCTCTGATATTGCACAAAATTAGAGCTTCCCAAACATTCTCTGGAAAATGATTAAACTATGCATGCTGGAATGATACTGAAGTATTTCAAAGAATAGCCAAGATCCTGCATCACAGGCTGTGACACATAGCTTTACAATGACGTAACAAACTACAATCCTGAAATAATACACAACCTATACAAGTGAATTGCATCAGTGCATGGGGGTATCTTAAGCACTGTCCCATTGCACAATGAGACCTATGACACTATGGGTTCATAGCACTTTGATGTCCATTGTGCAACAGCACCCATTGGACAATGCTGCTGGCTCCATTTGTGCAATGGTCCCAAAGGCACAATGTCCCAGCTCACCTAATGACAATATGGCCATTGTACATTGTCGTGTTTCACATCTGTAAACTGTTTCAAAAGTGTGTTGAATTGGAGGATTATGGAGTAATCATCTGAAGAGCTTCAAATTCACAAGAAACAACTGAATCCTATCGCATGAATTTAACATGTGATAGGATTGATCAGATTTCCCCATGTTAGATAGTTTTAGTGACGATGAAGCATGGACATTCCTGTTAGTGGTCTCCAAATGAGCATCCATGCTACTTTTCTTGCAAGTAATCCTCTTGCATTATTATTTTATGGGAATAATAACTGGATGAGGGCTAGCAAATTGAAACTTAATCCAGACAAGACAGAGGTCCTCCTGGTCAGTCAAAAGGCCGAACAGGGCATAGGGTTACAGCCTGTGTTGGATGGGGTTACACTCCCCCTGAAGACGCAGGTTCACAGCTTGGGAGTGATCCTGGATTCATCGCTGAGCCTGGAACCCCAGGTTTCGGTGGTGGCCAGGGAAGCTTTTGCACAGTTAAGACTCATGCACCAGCTGCCCCCGTACCTTGGGAAGTCTGATCTGGCTACGGTCGTCCACGCTCTGGTCACATCCCAAATAGATTACTGCAATGCACTCTATGTGGGGCTGCCTTTGAAGACAGTTCGGAAATTACAACTAGTCCAACGGGCGGCAGCCAGATTACTAACTGGAGCTACATACACCCCCCTGTTGTGTCAGCTCCACTGGCTGCCTATCCACTTCCAAGCTCTATTCAAAGTGCTGGTCTTGACTTTTAAAGCTCTATACAGTTCTGGCCCAGCCCAGCTTACTTGTCCGAACGCATCTGCCGCTACATCCCACTTCGTAATTTAAGATCGTCCGGGGAGGCCCTGCTCTCGCTCCTGCCAACTTCTCAAATGCGGCTGGGACGAGGGAGAAGGCCTTCTCGGTGGTGGCTCCCCATCTGTAGAATGCGCTTCCTAGCAACATATGATCAATTCCATTCCTCCTGACATTCAGGAAAAAAGTAAAAGCCTGGCTATGGGACCAGGCGTTTGCACACTAGCACAAGGCAGCATTTTAGATTGGATTTTAATGGAAAGTTGATGAATAGGGCTCAATGCTTTTTATGGATGGAACACTGGTTTTTTTTAACTTAAATGAATGTGTATGATATGTTGATGTAATTGTATTTTAATATTTAATGTTGGGGGGGTTTGGGGGGTTATACTGTGTTATACTGTGTTTTACTGTGTTGGCATCAAATTGTGCCTTACTGTAAGCCGCTCTGAGTCCCCCCTCGGGGGTTGAGAAGAGCAGGGTAAAATGCCGGAAATAAATAAATAAATAAATAATTTTCATCAGGAACTGTACAATGTTGATATATCACCATTTAGCTGTTACTATATATGTAGACCCTGATTTTGGCCTTTGCAATTCTGAGGTTTCCCCTTTGTTAATCAAAAAAAAGAAGACGAAAAGAAAGTGGTATGTGTGGGGACTAGACTCATGTGTATGATTACTGTAGAAATTGACAAAAGGTGCTCTACAGTGGAACTGATTTAATTTAATGCACTTCCTAACTCTATTTTAGTATCTGTGTAGAATCGCTCTCAGTTATTGACGTTCACTTAAAGAGGTACAAGAGCAAAGGCTAGAAATCCGCAGACCACCAGAAGTTGTTGGAGTCCAGTTTCCATCATTCTGGCTACCATCCATGCTGATTGGAGCTATTCAGATTTGGAATACAATGCCCCCAACTTCCAAAGTCCACTCACCACTACATTAGGAACTGAACCAAGCCCTTCTGTATACAAAGTATTCAGAAGTCAAAACACCACTCCAAAGTAGGAATACAAAGAATCCGTTTTTTAAAAAAAAGAATTCATTAGAATTTCATAAGACTATCAAAAAACCAAAGCAGATGTTTCCAGTAGTGCATTGAATGTATATAAATGCTCCTGATTCCTTCCACATTTATTCCTCTTCTTGTGGCAGTTAGGGAAGCAAACAATCATCATGTCAGAAACAAACTGCCAGAAAAAAAGTGTGGATCATCATGTCAGAAACAAACTCACAAAACCCCAAAATACCAGAAAAAGTTCACTTGTTAAATCTGTGGATTGTAAAGTTATGTAAACAATAACAGGTCCTGAGCCGTCGGGCCCCTACGGAGATGGGAAGGCGCCTTTGGCTGCAGCCTGGATCTGGGCCTACAATGTTCCATGCATAAACCAAAAGCCACATATTTCATGTAACCAACTATCCAATAAAAATGATAAAATAATCAGAGGGTGCCTTTCTTTCTCATGTTAACAGCTTGTCATACCAAAAGGATAAAGTAAATTGACATGCACAGTGATTCACAATCAGCGGGACTAAATTTGCAACTCATTTCCTTCATTAATTAGAGCTGGTAAATTTAATAACTTTAAGTATTGCATTTTCTTTCTAAAGCATTTTTTGCTCTGTTTAATTTGTCAGAATGTCACATGTAATGTATATGAGACTGATATGTCATTAAAATATGTATAACAAGGGCTGTGATGAAGAAAATAATAAGTGATCACAGCACCATTTGCTACTATTCTAACCTGAACAATCTGTTTGACAAGATACGAAGTTTATAACAGAAACCATCTAGTCAAAGCAGATCATTTTTGTTTTCTTGTTCCTCTAATAACATTCTGAAATTCCAAGAAATATCACACTTAGGAATGCTTTCTAATTGTTGAATATTATAATATGGCAATGCCATCCTTCATATTTCATTATTGCTGCCATTTTAAAGCATATGTTTCACATCCATTGCCTACAAGAGCCACTACTGCGTGGAGGAAATATTAATAGTTGTCTATTTTCCCCCTCTCTGGCTATCTGCACTGTTAATTCAAACAAAACAGTGCTCAAGTCTAATAGTTGACCAGGGCAAATCATTTGGAAAGTCAGGGCAAATGGAGCAGCTAGGGGGAGAAGTTATCTCTGAATAAATGGAAATATTACTCTTGTCACTGCTGAAGAATCACAGCACAGTCATTCACATCAGTGTTAATAGACATCTCATAAGAACACGGGAAAATGCCTACAGACAACTGGTCCATCCATTTTACTACAGGATTGGGAAATATGTGAAATTCCAGATATTATTGGGCCATGTGGCATACCAAGCTTTATTTGGACTTCCCCTGCTACTGGGCCACCCTGAATAACCCTAGTAACCCAACACATGCAGAACAAACATACATTTTGTTAATATTTTTTTCAACATATTAATCTAATTGCATTTATGCTATTAGCTATGCTCCTAATAGTTTGATTAATAGGAATGATTTTTAAAATCATTGGCTAATGTTCTAATCCCACCTATGTTTTTTCTGTTTCTTTACTAATATAACAATCAAATAATATGACTCTTATCTGATCATTGGTTTCCATTCAGTAACTGCCAAATTCCCTGGTATGTTACAATAATCTTAACTGACAGGTATGACTAACTGGGACCTCGTGCCAGGTTTCTTCAAGATGTTTTCCCTCTGGTCCAGCAACAAACATTTCAGACTCAGCTCACCACTAGGGATACAACTCCTACCTACTATTGTTCTCAAAAGATGCAATCAGTGATTTTAGATTTTTTTTTCTCAATAAGAAAAAATTCAGGGTCTGCACAGTTTCTTAAAAACTATTTGTAATGCAAGGCTTATTGTGTGCAAAATTCACACATGGTTTGGCACACAAAAACATTAATTTTTGTAAATAAAATGTTGTAGTTGATAGTCATTACATGCAAAAAACACACATGGTTTTGCACACTGAAATATTCAGTTTTGTGAAGAAAATGCTGTAGTTTCTGCTCATTCTGTGCAAAATTCATAGGTGGTTTTCTGTGCAGAAAAGTATATTTACTGTGCACACTTCAAGAGAAGTATAAATTTTGTTCACAAAATTTTCAATATTCTTTTCATTTTTACTCTCGTTTTAACTTTCTGAACTAGCAGACTTGAAAACTTCCAGTGATATTTTCCTTTTGAGTCCTCCTCAGTATTGCCTTTTCAGGATTTCGGATCCTACTACTTATCTGGTCACCGCCTCAGCCCACAGCACTGAAGGTGGGTCTATAAGGACAAGTGTACTCATTCAGGTTCAGACTAACGTATTTTCTGGCATATAAGACTACTTTTTAACCCAAGAAAATCTTCTCAAAAGTCAGGGGTCATCTTATACGCTGGGAGTAATCTTATAGAGCATATGCTGAAACTTCCAATCCTGATTGGAGAATCTGTGGTTGCCCCATATAGTGGGGGGAGCTCAAAAATGGCAGTGGCCGCATCCCTGCCATACGCAGTAACTGTATGAAAGCATTAAGGGTGATGCTGTATAAGTATGGTAGAAGAAAATCCATTCATCAGGATTAGTGGACTTAATGCTCTGGGCCCAGAAAAATACACCTCTTTTACCTGTCTGGCCCATCTTTGTATCCTATTACCATACCTCCTCCTCTGCCTCTCAGATCTTTCTCCTGAAGACTGCAGTGAAGCAGTGCAGATGCGCATGTGCGAGATCTGAGAGGCAAAGAAGAAGGTACAGTAATAGGAAAAATACCATATTGAAATCAAATCTGATGCTTTTTAAAATTTAATTGGTGTGCATTGGAAGAGGGGTAGTCTTATATGGCGAGTATATCCCAAACTCTATATTTTAACTGGAAAAGTTGGGGGTCATCTTATACTCCCAGTTGTCTTATACACTGAAAAATATGGTACCTACAGCCAAGCAATTCCTTTCTGCCTCATTATCAACTCCTTGTGAATTGGCAATTACTCCTTACTCTGATCATCCAATATGGACTTGCTGGACTGTTACTCAAGTCCAGAAATATAACTTGCAGATGTAGTCATTATTAACTATTTGCTATTACTGTCATGATCATAGCCTAAATGCCTAAAGACACTAGATACTTTATAATTTGGGAAGGTCTTAAATATTACCTATTTCTGAAAAACATATGGATGAAGTATTGTTGGTGAAAATTTCATTACTATAACTAGAGTAATGATTTTTAAAATTATTTGTTATAGTAATTGCACAAGTTGGAAAGCTTCATGGGCACCTTTCTCATTCATTTTTACAGCTATTGGGGTGAAACATGCTACAATGGTAGAACACATTTAACACTGTTATTGCATCAAGTTTCAGATGGTTCCACTTATCCACAGATTTGGGGGCTTTTCAAAGTTTTTAAAAAAACAATTTTTTAAAACTGCAAGAGTTATATTTTTGAAATTTCTATACAATGACATAACAGGGGATCATTTTCCCCAACTTTCATTATTGATTTGGGGGATTTTAAAAAATGTTTTGTCAAAACCTTTTTTTAAGCCACAACAGCTATCTCAGTGAATGTTTCTCATACTAACCAAGGGAACTTCCATGTAGGAATTTATTCCCAGCCCAACATACGAGATTTACTTACTAGAAGCATCAGACAGTCCTCCTCTTTGCAGATTCAATGATTTATTGGAACTCTGGCTGGCTGCTACTAGGGAGGAACCATTTTCTCCCCAATCCTGATGCTAAGCGGAATTCTGGGAAATGTTGTTTAGGGCAGGGTCTTTTGAATTCTCTGCCATAAGGCTCCTCACGTTCCCAAGCTACATTTCCTAGAATTCTGTGCTTTCTCAGTCTTCTTCCTGGGGAACTCTGCTTTCTCCTTGCTTCCCTCTCCTAGGGCCCTTCCAGACAGCCCTATATTCCAGAATATCAAGATAGGAAATCCCACATTATTTGAGTGTGGGCTCAGATAACCCAGTTCAAAGCAGATATTGTGAGATTTTCAGCCTTGATATTCTGGGATATAGGGCTGTCTGGAAGGGACCCTGATGGTGAGAAACCATTAATTTAAAGAGGAATGACAGCCTTTTTGTCTTTGCTTTGCTTGCTGGTGCTGAAAATGAAATTGAGTTTGGGAAGCTTCAAACAAAAAGATATTGGGTAAGTTTTGATTCTAAAGTTCTTGGAGTGGGCCATGCCCAAATGTAGGATATCATATCATAAGTATGAATTTAATGAATTTGATTTGACTTACAAGGGCTAAAAATAATATTGCACAGCTCTAGTTACTATTGTGTCATTGGAAAGAAGAGAGAGATGGGGAAATGGTCTCTGAATTACCCAACCTGCCAATTTCACTTTGGAATTTTTGAGAACAAATCAAAACAGAATTATTTCTTATCACTTTCTTTCCAAATAGAAGCCTTGACATATGGCCAATAACACAATCCAATTGGGAATGAGATTTACATCTTAATTTAACAAATACTTTCTGGTGCATTTCCAGAGCCCCGGCTGTTTTGAACAGCTACTTGAAGGATATTTAAAGCTCATGAATGGAGTGTGATAGCAGATTGAACTCAGCAGTTTATTTAACGTCACAGTGCCGGGTAAACTCTGGCTTGGAAGCCTTGGGTTCCACACAGAACAAGCAATTACGCCAACTTCTTTCAAAAACCTGCAGTGGAAGCAATTGAGCAACAAAGGGCTATGACATAAAATAAACGCATGAATGAGAAGCAAGCAGTTTTTTCAAACTATGGCTGAGATCCTGCATCACATTTGTAGTGATATTTGCATAAAACCTGACACATCTTGTCTTGTTCTGCACTCATGGCTACTCTTACTCTTTCTGATGGTAGCAGCAGCCTATCTCATCTGGGCAGCATGGAAGAAATTGGAAGATATGTTTAAAAAAATCCCAACTAACCTGAATTCTTCTCTTTTTTGTTGTCTCTTTCTCTCATCTGCTACTCACTAGCTGTACTACACAAACTCACAAAGAAGTATCATTAAAAAAACCACCCACATGACCTTTTCTCATTGCTCTGGCTGAGCCAGATAATAGTGAGTGACAATTATCATCATCATTAAAAGGTAGTATTGAAAAGTAGAGGATTTCAATTATAAGTGTTATGGACAAAACATAGGTAACACTATTCCAATTCATTACTGAAAAATGTAATGTGTTAAAAATAAATTATGGATGGTATTGGCTGTCGCCTTCATATCTAATGTGTTCACAGAACACAGCAGGAGAGTTTCTCTCTACAGAGAAGACAAAAAAATCCCTTAATTCAGAGATAGACAGTTTGAAGGATCATTGAAGCTTAAAGGTACAGAAGAAATCCTCAGTTCTAGAGATTCCATCAAGTGTACTAATGTACTTTTTACTTTCTCCTTCAACCACAAATCAAAGAAAAAGGAGTAAAGTTGTTTTCCCCTCGCTTTGAAGGAAATGCTTTGTAAGGAATGTGGGTGAACATTCTGCATGTATGAATCAGTCTGTGTCTTTAAAAAGTGTTGACATATTCAAAACGGATTTCATAAAATATATATTTTAATAATCATATTTTCCTCCATCAAACTTGTTAGCAACAGCCCTACCATTGGACAGATTATTATTATTTATTATTTATTAATTCACACTTGATTGGCCACCCTTCCCAGAAGGCTCGGGGCGGCTCACAACATATACATACAATCAAGTATAAACAATGATTAAAACGAGGTTAAAACATATCTAAAAGTACAATAAAAACACGAAGCCATATGCTAAGCAAGATAATATACAATAAGACAGATGGGCAAATGAGGCAACATATAACGGTGCCTGCAGTTCATCCTACTCCAAACGCTTGCTGAAAGAGCAAGGTCTTCACCGCTTTTTGGAAGGAGAGGACGCTCTGCATGGCGCGTACGTCAGCAGACAGCAAGTTCCAGGGTGTTGGAGCTATTATTGAAAAGGCCCGCCGGTGAGTTACCGTCAGGCGGTACATTTTAGGCGAAGGAATAACCAAGAGGTGCTGCTCCTCAGAACGCAGTGATCTGGTGGGATAATACGGGATGAGGCGGTCCCTCAGGTACACTGGCCCCAGACCATGTAAGGCCTTAAAAGTTAGAAGTAACACTTTGAAGATGATCCAGCATTCTACCGGCAGCCAGTGCAGTTCGCACAGAATGGACATGATATAAACGCTCAGCGCACTTCCTGTGAGGAGGCAGGCTGCAGCGTTCTGCACCAGCTTGAGTTTCCGGATCACCGACAAAGGAAGGCCAATGTACAGAGCATTACAGTAGTCCAGTCTGGAGATGACCGTGGCTTGGATCACTGTAGCCAGGTTGCAACGGGACAGATAGGGGGCCAGCTTCCTTGCCTGGCGAAGATGGAAAAATGCCACTCGGCTGACGGCAGAGACATGCGCCTCCATCGAGATTGAGGCAACCATCTCCAGTGGCAGGGCCCTCAAACTGTTTTCTTTGAATTTTCCATTCATTCTTTCTCTTAGGAACCTTCTGCTCTGTTCTTATAATGCTGTTAGAAGCTGACTCAATGCCATGGTGGCCACAAAGCACACACTGTTAATGTGTGCTATAGCATGCAATTCTAAGAATCTTTTCATCAGCCACCCCAAGACTGTGGAATGACCTGCTGGAACACCTCTGACAGCTAAATGAGCTGTTGGAATTTAAAACTACCTAAAAATCTATCTGTTCCACCAGGCCTACTCATCTGGTTGAAACCATTAATTTTAAACTCATGTTCTGTGTTTTGGTCTCTGTTCTGTGTGATTAATATAAGAACATAAGAACATAAGAAGAGCCATGCTGAATCGGACCTCAGCCCATCTAGTCCAGCATTCTGTATCACACAGTGGCCCACCAGTTGTACACGGTGATCTCGAGAGCAGGGGAGGGCAAAACCCCTGACCTGCTCCCTGACCCCCACAACCAGTACCCAGGGAAATCCTGCCTACCTCAACCAACTCCGAGGTGGCACTTGAATGTCCTTTTCAGTAACTACTGATACACTTGGTATCCATGAATCTGTCTAATCCTGCCTTGAAGTTGTTCAGGCTGACAGCTGTCACAACCTCTTCTGGAAGTGAGTTCCATAACCCAATGACCCTCTGGGTGAAGAAATATTCCCTTTATTAGTCCTAATTTTCCTACCTTGAGCTTCAGGGAGTGCCCTCTAGTCCTAGTGTTTTGTGACAAAGAAAATATCCCATGCATGATTTTATTTATTCACGTCTTTCAAGGCTGAAAAGATTGCAACCTGATTTCATCTCCATCCCTTGGATCATTCTTGTTGCCCTTTTCTGTACCTTTTCCAGTTCCGTTATATCCTTCTTGAGGTGCGGAGACCAGAATTGTACACAGTACTCCAAATGTGGCCTTACCATAGATTTGTAGAGAGGTAATACGACGTTTGCTGACATAATTAAAATAACATTAAAATAACATTAAAATAACATTTTACATAAATGTTTTGATGTGTATCTTTTATGGAACTGCATTTTAATATGGTATTTGTGTGTTTTGATTGTCATGTTACCTGCTTTGAGCTGTGGGGAGAGACGAATAAGAAATAAAATTATTATTAATAATAATATTATATAACACATTTTTTAAGTCAGCCAGAAAATGTGCTGATGTCAATATATTCAAAATTCAGTAAAAATCTGTTTCACAAAATGTGTAGTGTTTGTTGACATCCATCTCTGCTGAAGCTCAGTAAAGGATTCAGAATGGGAGCTGCCTAAAATTACCTTAGGGGCATAGCTGGGCAGCAGAAGCCTAATTGACCCCTGGGAGGAGTGATTTATTATCTCCTCTCTTAACTGTCACTTTCTCTTTTTATTTCCCCCATGTCTCTGGTGCACTAACATGAAGCTCTCCAGGAAAGTTAGGAAAAAAATCTTGCGAAGCCGTTTGATGCCAGGTTTTGTAGTAAATGTAATCACCTTCCTGGCATCAAACTACTTCCAGGCATGGCAATCCGGTCACCTGCACAGCAAAACCAGTTCCTCCCAAACTGGTTCCAAGATGGATTACAGTGTCAGTGTAGAAGTGCTCTTAGTAGGCAAAAAGGTGGGACTTTCTGCCACCTGTCAGAATCTACTAAACGGAATTTATAACAACGTAACCCTAACCTACTCTCAGTGGCAGTTCAATTAGTTGTGAAATGTGACAAATAGTACTGGATCTCTCATGCAGAATAATCAAATGGATAGGGAGAAGTTCAACAACATCTAATCCCAAAACCACAAACAAGCATGATTCAGCACAGAAAAAAGGCTTAGTTTTCTTTGTAAAACATATACAAATAGAAGACAAAAAATAGCTGCAGGTTGAAGTAATGTAGGAAAATTGAGTGTGATGGAACATAAAAGCAGGAGGCCACCATAATGCCAAATAGCAATGAGTAAATATAGGCATACAAAGGTTTCACATTCTAACATATCTGCCAGTCCAGTCAACTTCTATATGTGGGATAGGAAGGGATATTTTGCCACAGGCAAGTCTACTTCTGCCTTGAGCATGTTGCTTCCCGTGTTCAGTCCAAAGAAATTCAAACTATAATCCTTTTTGAAGGAAGTCCACTGAGATATTGTTGCTGATGGTAGTGGTGATTATTAGCATACAAAGGATGGTTTCTTACATCAAGGTGTGGCATACTGATTATGTACACATCAAATACAAACTATGTGAAACTTTCTGAGCCGCTCAGGTTTTGTAGAAATGACAAGGTGATGTGTGTTTCTTGAGAAGTAGAAAAGGCTCCCATAGCACCAACTAATTTTATGATCTGAATAAAGTTAATGATATCTAGTGAAAGAGAGAGAGAGTTTTCCTCCTGGACACCAGTACTTGTGGAATGTAAACACAAAAGGGCATATTTGCTATGTGCTTCCAAAATTATTCCTTTCTCTTAGCTATCAACGCATAGTCATTTTTCAGGCAGAGCAAATAGCCAAATGTACAGGCAATTGAGCATCTATGTAAAGGAAGTACTTCTAGTCCACAGAGAGGTAAATAATTAATAGGATGTACTAACTTTTTCATTTATGTAGCTTTCTTTAAAACACACACACACTTTAAAATGCATCAAAGTAAATCCGGGGCAGTGCAATGCTAAGGGCAATGATGTTTGCTCAAGCAATGAGCTGATAAGTGCAGCTATAATTGCTGTTCTATATTATTGAGAGTGTGTGCATAACCTATGAAAATTAGCCCTAAATTAAATTATGTTCTATATCCACACCATAAACGGGCGAAAATGCCTATAAAATGTGCTCATTTTGACACAGACGTACAGCAGGTTGAAAAGGTAAAGCCTGCTAATACCCATTGATCAGAAACAAATAAATGGTTTCCATTCTGAAGGTCTCAGAATGGAGCTTACAATCTCCATATGTCTCCTGCTATTGGTTCTTAGCTGAAAAAGACTCCTGGAAAATTGTATTCAAAACAAACAACCATGAGCTGGACAAAACATTGGCTTGACCAGTAGAGCCTCATAGCTTTAAAGATAGGCCTCAGCTCAATAACCTTAAAGCCTAACAAATTTGGTTTTGCATAAGCTTTGATTCCAACCGATTGAAGAAGAAAAAAACACAAACGTATTGGGATGACTGGGAGAAGTTCTGGTTCAGTAAAGCAGAAATGTGACTAATTGTTTATAATTCCTTCATATTAATAACTAAGGTAAAGTTCAGCTACATTATAATCCTGAATTACCAAGAAATAATTTGGTAATATTAAGTGTTTAGATACTTCTATAGTTATAGAGGTGCAACTTCACTAAATGGAGGAGGAGGAAGATCATGTGGCCCAAGTGCTGCCTTGGGCTGTTTTTCATGCTCTGTTGTGGTTTATTTATTTATTTATTTACATCATTGATATTCCACCCTTCTCACCCTGCAGGGGACTCAGGGTGGATCACAATGTACTTATACAGACAAACATTCAATGCCATAGACATACAACATATATAGACAGACAACAAGCTACACAATTGGTCGAGAGCTCACCCCGACCCGGGCAGGCCTCAAACTCATGACCTGGTCAGTAAAGATCTTATGCAACTGACTCCCAGCCAGCTGCACCACATTCCCGGTGCTTACTGAAGTAATGGCAAAGTGAATGGAAGGAGAGTTCCTTTTCTAAAACAAAGGCCAGTACAGCTCTAAAACCCCTGTAGGTAAATCATAATTTATTTGGAACTAACTGAATTGGGTTTGAATAAGACAGGGTCAATACAATTCACATCTAGAGCAGATTGGCCTAGTTCAAAGGGAATTTAAACCAAAAATGTAAAAGAGCATGGGGCAAGGGCTGACAGCATCCCTCTCCTAAAGCTCCACGGTTGAATGAAAGAAAGCAAAGTTATTATTATCCTGCTTTTTCTCACAATGGGACTCAAAATGGCATACAACATGTAAAATCAAGACAATTACAAGCAAAAATACAAACATGAACCCTGATGAATGAGAAATTAACAACTGAAGACATTGAAACATTATGAACTCCCATTACCCATGACAACTAGCATAGCAACATAAATTTTAAAACATACGAGTTAAAACCCATGTAATGTCCTATTCCTTTGTGCCGTGAAACAAACCAATTGCCAATATAGTTCACATATTGCACATCACAATGACTGTCAATCTACTAGTCTTCTTTGGGGAAGGTCTGCTTCCAAAGGAAGGTTTTTGCTTAAGGACAGTGGTAGCTTTCGATGGGGGATTGTGACACACTTTGCCTTTGGAAACTGTATGGAAATGCCAGCAGTGGGATTGGATTATAGGGAACATTTTAATCCTTCAATGGAATGGTTTTCCTGGCTATAAGCTCATTTCTGTGCACAATTCAAAGAGCTAGTTATAAGCATCAGACTTAATACAATCAGACTAAATGTTAGTGGAAGAGCGCCATCAATGAAGTTGTATCAAATATTTCAAGGTCTCGCGACATTACCACACCAGGGCTTTAAAGCGGGCAGCCCCACATTTCCACCACCTGCATAATTCTGGGAAATGTAGCTTGAGAAGGCAAGGACCTCTGTAGCTGAGAATTTGAAAGACCCTGCCCTAAACTACATTTCTCAGAATTCTACAGGTGGCAGAAATGCACGGCTGCCCGTTTTAAAGCCCTGGTGTGGTAACGTGGTTTGTCACTTAGGGTACATTACAAAGATGAGAAAGTTTCAGATTTTGTTCCTGTTCTTTCTTATTGTATTTTGGAGATCCATACACATTTTTATGTACCTCACACTATTTTGTCTCCGTTCCCAGTATAATCACAGGGGTTTTTATATATATATATAACTGGATTGAAGCAAATTGATGTTGGATCTGTCCATGCTGAATGGGAGCACAAAATGTCAACTCTGAGCATCATCAAGGGGCCCTATTTACAAACTTTCTGTTTAGATATCTTTAATAGGTTCATGTGTTATGGCACTGAATAAAACCATTCATATATAATGCTGAATATGAGATATCCTGCTTGACAGGCCACGAAAGATTTCATAGGTAAATCCAGGCATAACAAAACACCTATTGTTTCTCTTAGTTGTCCATTTGAACACGTAGATGAACTGTATAAGCCAGGGGTGCCGACACTTTTTCAGCATGCGAGCTACTTCTAATAAAATCAAGTCAGAAAGATCTACCGAGAGAGAGAGAAGCAGAGTGGAGGGGGAGGGGCTTGGCATGGCCTGGCTCCACTCCCCTCTGGCTTTAGCTCTACCGCAGCTTCTCCAGGCTTGAGGAGGATAGTGCCAAGCCAGTGGTGGCACAGCTAGCCACCACTGGCTTGACACTACCCTCCTCAAGGATGAAGACGCTGTGGTAGAGCTGTAGCTGGGGAGGAGGCGTGGCTTGGCGTGGCATGGCTCCGCCCCCTCCCCCTCTGGCTTTAGTGCTACCACAGCTTCTCCAGGCTTGAGGAGGGTAGTACCAAGCCAGTGGTGGCATAGCTAGCCACTACTGGCTTGGCACTACCCTCCTCTAGCCTGGAAAAGCTGTGGTAGCACTGAAGCTGGGGGAGGGGAGGGGATTTGTGTGGCCTGGCTCCGCCCCCTCCCCCCTCTGGCTTTAGCGTGTCGCCCCCTTGGGCCTTGGGACCTGACCTCCCTGGATAAAGCACACAACAGCTGAGGTACAACAAGTGACCCAGTAGCGTCTCCTTAGCGCGGCGTTGGTATGAGATGCTTGCAATGGGCATCTCTTGGCAATTATATTATTCCCTGGCTTTGATGTAGGGACGTCAAGTGTCACAGCTCTATGATTGATGATTGTCTATATGTTATGTTACCTCAGTCTTTCTGGTATGCACAGCTTGTTAGTGGCTACCATCTGGACAAAAGGGAGGCGATCTCTCAGCTCCTTCGGAGCGCCTCGTTATCAGGGAGGCTAGATGGTATAACCTTGAGCTGCCTATGTTATGTATTCATTCCTGGCTTCTCACGGGAAAGATCGGGAGGCCCAGGGCAAGGTTTGAGAGTGAAGTAGGCTGGCTTGGGCAGCACCTTGCTGCCGCCTTGACTATAGTCTTGCTCAAGAAAAAGTGATGCCTGAGGCCCTTGAGGTGTGACATAGAGCTACCACAGCTTCTCCAGGCTAGAGGAGGGTAGCGCCAAGCCAGTGGTGACATAACTATCCACTACTGGCTTGGCACTACCCTCCTCAAGGCTGAAGAAGCTGTGGTAGCACTGTAGCCAGGGAGGGGGCAGGGCTTTGCACGGCCTGGCTCTGCCCCCTCCCCCCTCTGGCATTAGTGCTACCACAGCTTCTCCAGGCTAGAGGAGGGTAGTGCCAAGCCAGTGGTGGCATAACTAGCCACTACTGGCTTGGCACTACCCTCCTCAAGCCTGGAGAAGCTGTGGTAGCGCTGAAGCCAGGGGAGGGGGCGGGGCTTGGCATGGCATGGCTCCGCCCCCTCTACAAGTGCCCCATCCGGCTGGGATCGACCTCCTTTGGTCCTGGGATCAACCAGTCGATCGTGATCGACTTCCTGGGCAGCCCTGGTATAAGCAATCTGTCATGTATTACTAAAACCAGGGCACAAATATAATTAAATAGAGAGAATTAAGCACAAGAAAAATAAAAGATTAAGGCTTAAAAATTCTGATGCAAAAAAATCTCAATATGTGAATCAGCATCTCTGATACTGTTGTTAAAGGAAACTAATATCTATTATTTGTTTTTGCCCTGAATTGAGATACACTTTGTGCATATTTAATGGTTTGTACAGAGTGAGTCACACTGCTGATGGAGGGTTTTTCATTAAAATTGAGATCTCTAAACAATGAATGTTAGAGAAATAGAGATTAAAAAAATTGGACCAAATACAATATAATGTTTTAAAAGGTTTTTTATGTGCTCTCCTCACAAATCTCCTTTCTCTCGATGATTTATTAGGCATTTATGAAAATCTATTAAATTTATTTATTTGTCAAAAGCATTGCATAAATAAACAAGTATAAAACTGATAAAATAGAGGGAACACAAGCGGCTGAATAATTTTAGACCAAAAACAGGCAAGAGTGACCACATTGTCTATAGCTTTAAACAGTTCTTCCTTTGTGCATGAGGCAGGGCATTGTGGGCAAGCATACAGATACAGAGTTGTTTGTTTTGCTCCACCGGCAAAAACCAAGGGGGGGTTCAAAAAAGAGCAAACACTACAAATATATATACACAATACATATGTCTATTAAATAACATCAATGTCTGTCTCGGACAACCATTGATGTTATTCAATAGACATATGTATTGTGTATATATATTTGTAGTGTTTGCTCTCTACTTTTTTGATCCCCCTTGGTTTTGCTACTGCCAGAGTAGAGCTTCTGTTGTCATTGTTCTGCTCCACAGTCGAACAAGGTGGAGGATTCTTCTAGGTAGCCATTTTGCCAGGTTGTCTTTTAATCTGCCAACTTCACTTCTGAGTCTGTTCAGGGACTTCCAAGTTGCTCATTCTTGGTTTGCCCCTCGGGGTGGGGTGGGGAAGGCATCCAATTGGGATTTCCTAGTTTAGCTGCCCAGAGGGATACTCTTGTTGTTGCTGGAGGAGTAGTAGTTTGCATGAAACTTTTCCTTGAATTGAGTCTACTGGGAGATAGCCATGCAGTGGGTTGCTTTCACAGTGTTCAACTTTATTTCTCTCACAGTTGGCAGTAACTTCAGTAAACTAATCCATTACATTATTAACTAATATATTAAATTACTAACAATAGCATGAATAAATTCTAACCCCCGATTTCCCTACTATACATTGTGGGGGAAATTTAATTTTAAACAGTGGGATCTCTTCTTTTGAAACTTCTACCAGTTTGGATGGAAATTGGGAGCTACAGCTTCTATAATCTCAGAGTTAGATTACACTGTCCATCATTCCATTTCTGATCATTCCTTCCCCCACCAAAAAAATAATTCCACAGAAAACTTCTGAGAATGCACACTTGTACGTGTCTTTGAGCCCTTGCCTTTACTAGGAAAAACTACACAAAGCACTGGCCTAAAATATCAGGATGAATCTGCAGAAAATCTTTTTTGGGAAGGGTACTTTTTTTTCAAGAAAACCACAGCAAAATCTGTCTGTTGCACATTCCATTTGTTCTAGAAACTGTTGCCACATGATGTGATATATGTGACATCCAAGCGGCTCCCCACAGGATTTTGAAACATACCTAAATCAAGCGAACCCCGATGGTCTGCAATTTTGCTGTTCCTACAGTAATATTTTGTCATGGATGACATTTGCTCCACAACACTCTGTAAAATTTACTTGGCTAACAAGTGCTTGCCTCACCAACCTGTCAGAAGATGTTTAATATATAGCTATTAACTGCCATGCAATCCCCCCCTCTCTCTCTCTGAAACCGCATGACTGACAGCAAACTAGCTATTGTCTTTAGCAGATAACAGTTCTTGACATAAGTTCTGACAAGTCTCACTCACTTTTTTAATTTCTTTTCCTTTTCTTCTATTGTGGTCAAAATGACATCTAACTCTTGATTTCTTTCCTCTTTTTGTAAGCCTGAAGTGCAGATGTGTATTTTAAATTTATACATCCATCGATTTAGAACCAAAACAGCTTCCTTGGACTGAGACAAAAAGGGGAAGGAGAACATGTCTCCAGCATAATGACCTTAAAACACACTACAGTTCTTACCTGAGTCACATTCAAAAGGAAATAAAACTCAAGCAATATTCCCAAAATTTGTTGGTATCCTGTTCTGCAATTATGGAATTATAACACTGGCCAACACACGTTTGGGTATATTTGACCTGCTAATTCCTAAAATGGCACCAGTTTCCCCCATTAGCTCTAAATTTTCAGATAAAGAACATATGCCATATACCAGTTGCAGTCTGATTGCCCATAGAAAACCATGGTAAGCATATCTAAAAAACTAGAAATAAGCCAGCCTATCCAATGCGATTTTTTTAAATCAATGCCCCAAATAACCCCATAAACAGGCCTAAAAACCAAGACACTAAGAATTTTTTTATTGGGCTGTGTAATCTACAGTTGCAAATCTCTAGCTGATCCATATTCACTAATACTGGTTAACCAGTACCACAATAATATTGTCATATCCATAAAGCCTACTCTCCACCACCCACCCTAGCCTACCTTCATAGCCAGGATTTTGATTCGGGGGGGGGGGGGGTTGAGTCTAGAGAGGATCTACCCTAGCAAACCTTTTGTATCATTATCCCAATACCCCCATGCATATGAGATATATTGAGCATGGCGATCAGATCATGATATGAATAAACATAACCATTTAAATAATGTACCAGTCTTCTCGCGGACCACCCTGAGAATTGGGGGGGGGCTAGAGCTCCTCAACCCCCCCCCCCAGCTACATGTCTAGTAGCAGCCTTACCAAGTGATAGAGGTATATTCTGCTGCATATCAGGATATAGAAGGATTTCCAGCCCCTTTTCAACAATAAGTCTGGAACAACTCCTACTACAATTCCTCATTACAACCTCATTCACTGGTAGGAGGAGGCTGGAAATTCATCCTGTTGCATTTGCCAATTGGCAGCAGAACAGAATTCAATCACCCAATGCGGCCATGTGTTATAGTAAGTTTGGGGGATCAGGCTAGGAGATGTTATTTAATCCCTACATGTAAAATTAGTGCAGTTAGAAACTACCTTAAATGCCATGAGTTATTTCTCTGGAATCATGGGAGTTGTAGTTTTAAAAGGACTTTAGTTTTCTCTTCCAATAAGTGCTGTGGCTTAATAAACAACTCCAGAGTATTGATTCGTGAAAATTAAAGTGGTATCAGACTGCATTGGTTCTATAACTAAGTATATGATGTACTATCTCAGCTATTACTGTGGAAAACTTTATTACATCTCCCACAAATGCCAGTTATGTAAAACTTATAATAATTCCTCCTGCTTCTGTTTGTACAGAAGTCCTTCACAATCTGAGGCTTTACACTGTCATTTGCTTATCTATTTCATAAATCCAGCACTGCTGATTTGTGTTCAGGTGAATATATATAAATCCCTGTAAACGAGCAAATATATTATTTATTTTATTTTAGATTCTGGTCAGGCATGAGTACCAACCAACACTACCTTGACATCTCTCCTCCACCACCAGTTCATTCTGATATGGAATTAACATTTGCCCCATAATTAATTATAATGCATAATTTTATGCCAAAGCACAAAGAACATCCAGATCACAAGTTGGTATATTTGATAAATGATTTCAGCTTAGCAATTTGTTTGGGTTTGGAGTCCCAGCATGCCCTGGTTCCAAAAAAAATAAAATGAGACATGAACATGTTGAAGGCAAGGAACTGAGGCTTTATGCTTCTGAAGGAAAGTTCAACAATAGACTTGGCCAGCAAGACCCTTCCTGGCATATCCACTGGCCATGGGTTTGGGAGTCCTTTGGGGTCTTTGGGTTTTGACAACAGGTTCTTCAAACCTAAATCTACTTTGCTGCTTAACCCAAAAATAAAAAGATCAGACACAAGTACTGGAGGAAATAAGAGCATTTTAATACTATATATATAACTTTATTCTTGGTGCTGAAAAGAGGGAAAGACGTTTGGTCGAATCTGCTGGGGTAGTAGGGTCAAAGCAATACTACACCCTCAGCCTTCCTAGGTAAAAACATCATAGCCCCTTTGAGCAAACCCCAAGTCTAGGGTTATTCCCATGCCTGCTACAAACTGGAATGTGAGGTCTCAAGCCGCATGTCTCCTTATGTTTTAGTTTCTATGAGAATAACTTAAAGAGATTGGTTGCTGATATTTTGTTCAGAAACTAATATTTCTGAGACCTAATTTGATCAAGCTTTGGGAAGAGCCCTACATGCTATTTGCACTAGTTTAATTCCTGCTCAGCCTGTCCCTTTAAACACACACACACACAAACAAGATATTTTAACTGCCCCTTTTAAACAAGCAGATATGTGGCCCCAATTTCATACCTGAAAAAGCTCATAAACAAATCCCTATACTGAAATATTACACAAGCCATGACAACTTTCTTTCCACTGTATAGTAGGTTCTAATGAGAATGGGTGAGCTACCGATATGAGACCATTTCAAGATTGGCATGTTCAGGAAGGGAGGAGGTCTAGTGGAGGATAATGTGCTCTTTATTTGAGACATCAGGAGACAATGCACTCCTTTAAAATTGCTTTTCACTCTTGTTTTATAGCCAGCTCTTTGATTTATCTTTGATTCACTCACTGGTGCCCAACAGAGCAACCAAGAAAACAAGTTTTATTTGTGGGATCACTGGAGTTGAAACAGAATTCTGGAGACAAAAAGGTGTTTGTTTTTTTTTTAAAGAAAACTTTAGAGGACTTTGGAAGAAGCACTATGGAGTTGTTTTTATACTGAGTTGGATCCAGGTTTAGTTGTGTGCAACTAGACAGACAAAAGCAAACTTTTTTCTTCCCATGGCCACACCACTACACCCTTAAAATTCTTACACAGAGGGCTGGAGGACCTTATTATTATTATTTATTTGCCATATTTCTATACCACCCCTCTCAACCCAAAGGCGACTCAGGACGGTTTACACAAGGCAGTCTCTGCCCTTCAATCAAAAACACGAGTAACAAACCAAACAATGACCATATAGTACAACAATTAACAATTAAAACATACAATTACAGTCTCAGCGTCATGTTGAAATCACTTTCCGTTACATCGTCGTCATTCCATATATCTAAATAAACCGTTATATTTCATCAGCAAATGCCTGCTCAAACAGCCAGGTCTTGACTTTCTTGCGAAATGTCAGGAGGGAGGGGGCCAATCTGATGTCTCTAGGGAGGGCATTCCAAAGCCAAGGAGCCACCACTGAAAAGGCCCTGTGTCTCGTCCCCGCCAATCGCGCCTGCGAAGAAGACGGGACCAAGAGCAGAGCCTCTCTGGATGATCTTAAACATATCGATAGTTCATAGGGAGAGATGTGTTCGGACAGGTAAGTTGGAGCAGAACCATTTAGGGTTTTAAAGGCTAAAGCCAGCACTTTGAATTGTGCCCGGTAGCAAACTGGCAGCCAGTGGAGCTGGCACAACAGGGGAGTTGTACGCTCTCTGAATGCTGCTCCTGTTATCAACCTGGCTGCTGTCTGTTGGACTAGTTGCAGCTTCCGAACAGTCTTCAAAGGCAACTCCACGTAGCGAGCATTGCAGTAATCTATATGGGATGTAACCAGAGCATGGACCACCGTGGCCAAGTCAGACTTCCCAAGGTGCACAAGTTTTAACTGGAAAGGTAGTTTCCAAAGATATATCTTAGTGAAAGATATAGGCTTTGAATTAACACAATGGTTAATCCTGTAATTTGGTTCAGCATTTCATACAACTACTGTTGGACTTCTATATCCATGGATTCTGTATCCATGGTCTCCAAAATATTTATCAAAGAAATCCCAAAAGCTAACCTTGATTTTACCATTTTCTACAAGGAACAACATTTCACATAATTGGACTTAAGCATCTATGGATTTTGGTATTCACATCCAGGAAGGGTCCTGAAACCAAACTCCAGTGGATATCAAGGGCTCACTTTATAGCCAGTTGAGTATTTCCCATGATAGTTAATGGGAGACATACACAAAGCCTCTGGATGTCACTTCAGTTTCCAAAGTTAAACCAGGCAGCCTCCCAATTAGTTTATTTGGACTATTTTACAAATTACCATACAGGATCTGAATCCAATTGGATGACCAAGACACACCTCTAGATATAGCCCTATTAATATTATATGATTTTAGTTGTTTAGGGTTGAATTGTAAATGTTTTAACTTACTGTTTTGGAAACTGCCTTTGGTCCTGCTCTCAGATAAAGATAGCATACCTTGTAGGAAATTTTCAGACAGTATTGTGGTCATAATGGAATGAAATTCAAAAAATGAATAAGATAAAATGCACTTCATGCATATAACTATTTATTTGCGCAATATTTAATTATCTTGGCACCCCAATCCCTCTTAGGTAATGCTCAAGATCCTGCAGGGTACACTCCAACAATACATGGAGCAAGAGTTGCCAGATGTACAAGCTGGGTTTAGAAAAGGCAGAGGAACAAGAGACCAAATTGTCAGTATTCTGTAGGAAGGTAGGGAGTTTCACAGAAACATCTTTTTCTTTTTTATTGACTATTGTAAAGCCTTTGACTGTGTGGATCATAAATTGTGGCAAGTTCTTGGTGGTATGGGGAGAGTCATCTTGTCTGTCTCCTGAGGAATCTGCATAACAACCAAGTAGCAACAGTCAGAACAGACCACAGAACAACAGACTAGTTCAAGATTGGGAAAGGAGTACGGCAGGGCTGAATACTCTCACCCTACCTATTCAACTTGTATGCAGAACACATCGTGCAATATGCGGGGCTTGATGAATCCAAGGCTGGAGTTAAAATTGCTGGAAGAAACATTACATATGCACATGATACCACTTTGATGGCTGAAAACGAGGAGCAGTGAGGGGCCTTCTAACTAAGGTGAAAGAAGAAAGTGCAAAAGCTGGGTTGCAGTTAAACGTAAAAAAAAACCAAGATTATGGCAATCAGACTGATTGATAACTGGCAAATAGAGGGAGAAAATGTGGAGGCGGTAACAGACTTTGTATTTCTAGGTGCAAAGATTACTGCAGATGCAGATGCCAGAAAATCAGAAGATGTTTACTTTTTGGAAGGAAAGCAATGATAAAATAGTGACAAGTAGAGACATCACACTTGCAGTGAAGGTCCACATTGTTAAAGCAATGGTATTCCTCATAGTAACCTTATGGATGCAAGCGCTGGACCATAAGGAAGGCTGAACAAAGGAAGAGAGATGCTTTTGAACTGTGGTGTTGGAGGAAATTCTGAGAGTGCCTTGGACCGTGAGAAGATCAAACCAGTCCATACTCCAGAAAATAATACCTGACTGTTCATTTGGAGAGAAGAATATTAGAGTCAAAGTATTTTGGCCACATAATGAGAAGACAGGAAAGCTTGGAGAAGATGATTATGCTGGGGAAAATGGAAGGAAAAAGGAAGAGGGGCTGACCAAGGGCAAGATGGCTGGATGGTATCCTTGAAGTGACTGTCTTTACCTTGAAGGAGCTGGGGGTGGCAATAGCTGACAGGGAGCTCTGCCGTGGGCTGGTCCGTGAGGTCACGAAGAATTGGAAGCAACTGTATGACTAAACAAAAAAGGAGGAATACAACCACGAAATAAATAAATAAACACTGTCATGTTTTCAAAATGAAAAAATGCAATAATATCATTTTTGTTTGTTTTTTCAGTTTCCAGTCAGTAGTATGGGATAGAGTAATTTTCCTCCAGACTTCAGTGGGGCATGGTTTAACCTGCCTTCCTAGTGCACTCTGATTCTCATTCAGAAGAGATACTTACTTCACTCTCTTGCCTTGAAATATAACATTTCTGCAGATGACCTAAGTAAGGGGATGCACAGTAAGGTTTGGACTGAGCTGTCTATGGTTCTGAACTCCCTACATCTGAATGTTCCTTCTTGTTGACTATATCCTGCGCCTTCATCTGCAGTCATGATCTGGAATCCCTGATTGGTTTTGCCACTTTCTAATCTACTCATCTAATTAGGTATGCTGATTATAACATCTGCTTTTCATGGATTTCACTTCCTCGGGACACAAAACAAGTGTACAGCACAAACACACACATTACTTTCCTAGCTTAGTTATCTGTGTTCTCTCAATGAAACCAAGACATGAATTCCCTATTAATATACAGCAGAATATATTTCACAGTAAGGTCACACCATTTCACTTCTTTCTATCATTTTCAGAGAAATATCATTTTCAAGGAAATCTTTGACAATAGGCTTCATTTGGAATGGAAATGAAGTGCCCTTTTAGAAGACAGGCAATGTTTTCAATATGGCTGAAGGATTTCACAACTATTTTTTGTCATCACAGGAAATACAAATATATACATAACTTTTACAGTGTCAAGCTGTTGGGTGGGGGGAGAGAGATATAATTTTCCTAGCACCAGAATATATAAATTGCAGAGATATAAGTATTTGGGAGGTTAGCATGTACAACGTCATGTTAGTTTCTCATTATGAAGGTATTTGGAAAAGTAGAGCCCTCATTTATGCAAAAGGAGTCTACTTATACAACATTTTTGCATAAACATATTGCAAACATCCAATAAATTTTGGAAAATTGAGGTGTTGAAGGCAAGCATGGCACATTGGAATGCTGTGGGGGGTTTGTTGGTTTGTTTTTATGGATTTTAACTCTGGGGAAATACCCTTGTCAATAAGAGCCTGATGGGTGACACTTAAATATTGGCTCAAGACCGGAGTTTTCAATCTAGGATCCAGTCTGATTCCTCACTTAGCTCAGGATAAGTACCTAAGATCAGTTCTAAGAAAGCCTCTCCATCGGCCATTCCACATCCCTCTTACCTCTTCTGAGCTTTGTTGTGGCTCTCAAGTCAATCAAACTGAGAATGTGGAACATTGCCTTTTTGTGAGCTACATTCTTGTTCATATGTATCTTGCTCCCCAAATACTCTGTCCATACACTATGGCAGGCCTTTCCACACAGCAAGCTACTTAAAGAACTTGACTGTGGTGAAATACCACTGTCTATTTTCTAAAGCAAAATGTAAGCAAGATGCTCCCATCTGAACTGCTGCGTGGGAGATTTGCAGGTATCCCATATAAAGAAAGACTCTGCACATGGTGCTTTATGGTCAGGAGCCAGCATATCTCAGAGACCGCCTCTTCCCTCTTCGCCACCAGTGGTCACCACGACTCCTCCAACTAAACTTACTGTATGTTCTAGGCCCCAGGAAAGCACTTCTCGGGAGCACGAGACATAGGGCCTTCTCCATTTCTGCCCTGTCTTGTGGAACTCTTTGCCTCCCCACATGAGGGCCATGCGTGATGTGTGACTCTTTGCTCAGGCACTCAAGACCTGGCTTTTTAGCAGAGTTTTTAATGTTTAATGCAATCTATTCGGTATTTGTTGTAATGTTTTTATGCAATTTGTTTTATGTAAATCGCCTGGAGCATTTTAATGGAGGGCGATTTACAAGTGAGTGAGAAACTGAAACTGCACATGTAGCAAACAGGAAGTAGAATGCATCCACCATATTCTACTGTCATGCAGTTTCTATGAACAGGCCTGAGCACACATAATTAATCCCCTAATGAGAAACTTACTGGCTAGCTCAGTGAAACTTTGTGTAAAGTTTCTACTTGGTGACGATCTTCCCCACGTGACATTGGCAGTTGCCAAGTTTTTTTCCACTGCAGCCAGGATTAGAGAATTCTCAATTTTAGACACAGGCTGAAACATGCCAGTACCTTTGTAGTTTTTAACTTTTATTTTTAGCCACCATATATAACATCAAGCAGTTTTAACCCCATATTCTAAGCAGTTTAAACTGTTGTAATTTTTTTCCCAACTATGTGTCTAATCAGTCAGCTTTATTGAATGTTATTAACCGTGTACACCTTGTACACCTAGGGAGAAAAGGGGCCTTTGGACCATAATAAAATATGGTTGTTGTTGGATTTAAACTGATTTTTAAAAATACTAATGATATTTAATTATATTTTAATGCTTGTAAATTTGTAGATTTTAATTATATCCAAATGCTCTTAATGTAAGCCACTTTGAGTCTCCTTTGTGGAGAGAAAAAGCAGGGTATAAATAAATATAAACATAACAGTAATAATTATTATAATAAGCATGAGGCCACCATCATCTTAAAATTCATTATATACCCTCAAAACTACTTCAGTTAGTTATTCTCATTTTGTAAAGTCTGTTTTAGGCTGTTCTTTCAGGTAGATGTTATATCTCTTAATTTATTCCGATTTAATGGAGTAGTATTCTGAGGAGATTGTTCTTTTGTTTCTCTGAACACTTGATTGCTAGGAGAGTAAACTGAAACTGAAATCTTCAGTAAGTAAATACAAATTGTCACATGCCCTACAGGTGAATGTAAGAGAAACAGAGAGAGAGAGAGAGAGAGAGAGAGAGAGAGAGAGAGAGAGAGAGAGAGATTGCTTTCTTGCTTTCTTTTTAGTGTGTTTGAGTAATCTGAAATTATTTCTTCTTCATTTTTTTCACTAACATATGGATAATGTCCCTCAGGGAAAGATAAGCAGTAATGAAAACACATGTAAAAGCTAGTGATATTATCCTTCTTCTATTTATATACCCACAAATATAGATGGTTATCAGACACAAATGTCTTACTGGTCTTAGCTTAACCGTTCAGATTATACTCTATAAATATTTAATTTTTCATTTCCTCCATAGAATTTTGCATATAAAGAGAAGAAAATAATGACATGGAGCTTTTAATTTAAAAAGTAGCACTCTCGTTTTAAATATAGGATTTGCTTTCCCCTGCCCCAATAGTTTGTCATACTTACAAGCCAATCATCTTACAGTGTTGGAGTACTTTGTGGCTGGAGCATTCAAGCAATTCCTATGGTCCCTTGAGAAATGGGAGTGGGAGGAAGGGGTCTTGTTTTCTCCTCCTTTCCTCTCAGTTTCAGTTTCTAAAATTGTTTCTCTTTCTTTACTTAGAAGTTTGAGGCTGGGGCAATGGTGTGGAACTTGGGAAAGCATTGAGTATTGTTCAGAGTCCACAAGGAGTACTGCAGTAGCAAGTACAAACACACTAGGGACTAGTAAAGTATTCAAAAATATGAAAAATATATTATTACTAGCTTGGGGACCCAGCCCTGCCCGGGTTATTTGAGAAGCGCAGCAGGATGTAGAGTGGGTCATGGGGGCTCTGTGTGCCAAGTTTGGTCTTGATCCATCATTATTGGGAGTTGCAGTGGTATCATGAAATTACTGAAGGTAGTGCAAGTCCATCATCTCTGCCCCCAAGTGTAGTAGGATGTAGATTGGGTCATGGGGGCTCTGTGTGCTAAGTTTGGTCTGTATTGGTGAATGGATGAGGGTTGCATTGTTTTTAGGAAGTGAGTGAAGGTACTTCAAGTCCCATCATCCGTGGTCTGACTCACACAAAACAGCACCAGGATGTAGAGTGGGTCATGAGGGCTCTGTGTGGCAGGTTTCGTGTTGATCAGTCATAGGATTAGGTTTGTAGCAGTCTTGGAAAGTGAGGGAAGGTACTGCAAGTCCCATCATCCATGTTCTGGCCCCCTCCAAACTTCAGTAGGATGTGGAGTGGGTCACTGGGGCTCTGTGTGCCAAGTGTGGTCTTTATCGGTGTTTGTTGGGGGCCGCAGTGGTCTGTGGGAACAGAAGGGTGTGAAAATACTACAAATTCCATCATCCATTGTCAGTCGTCCCCCAAACCTCACCAGGACGTGAAGGCAGTCATGGGGATTGTGTGCCAAGTTTGGTCTCAATCAGTAATTGGGTGAGGGTCGCAGCAAACTTGGGAAGTGAGTAGAGGTACTTAAAGTCCCATCATCCATGGTCCACCCTCCTCCAAACTGCACCAGGATGTAGAGTGGGTCATGAGGGCTCTGTGTGGCAAGTTTGGTGTTGATCAATCATAGGATTAGGTTTGTAGCAGTCTTGGAAAGTGAGGGAAGGTACTGCAAGACACATCATCCATGTTCTGTCCCCCTCCAAACTTCAGCTGAGGACCCGGCGGTGCCCGGGTTATTTGAGGAAGGCATTGTGTGCCAAGGTTGGTCCGTATCAGTTGTTCATTTGGCTCGCAGTGGTTTCGGGAAGTGAGTGAAGGATTATGGACCATGGACCATAATCCATGGTCCATCCTCCTCCAAATTGCACCAGGATGTAGGAGGTTCTGTGTGGCAAATGTGGTCTTGAACAGTCATTGAATGAGGGTCGCAGCAGTCTCAGGAAGTGAGTGGAGGTACTTCAAGTCCCATCAGGGTGTAAAGTGGGTCATGGGGGCTCTATGTGCCAAGTTTGGTCTTGATCGGTCACTGGATGAGAGTCGCAGCGGTCTCAGGAAGTGAGTAAAGGTACTGCAAGTCCCATCATCCATAATCCGTCCTCCCACAAACTGCACCAGAATGTTGAGTTGGCCATGGGGGCACTCTTTGCCAAGTTTTGTCTTTATTGGTAATTGGATGAGTGTCGCTGTGGTCTCAGGGAGTGGAGGTACTTAAAGTACCATCATCCATGGTCCATCCTACTCGAAGCTGTACCAGCCTGTAGTGTAGGTAATGGGAGCTCTGTGTGCCAAGTTTGGTCTTGATCAGTCATTGGATGAGGGTCGCAGCGGTCTCAGGAAGTGAGTGGAGGTACTTCAAGCCCCATCATCCATGCTCTGCTCTTCTCCAAACTGCACCAGGACATAGAGTGGGTTATGGGGGCTCTGTGTGCCAAGTTTGATATTTATCGGTCTTTGTTGTGGGCCACAGTGGTCTCTGGGAAGCAAAGCGCTTTGAAGTACTACAAATCCCATAATCCGTGGTTCATCTTTCTCAAACTGCACCAGGACGTAAAGGGCATCATGGGGGTTATGTGTGCCAAGTTTGGTCCAGGTCCGTCACCCGTGCTGGTCAGAGTAAGTGAGTGAAGGTACTGCAAGTCCTTCAAACTGCACCAGAATGTAGAGTGGGTCTTGGGGGGGGGGGGGGGTCTGTGTACCAACTGTAATCTTGTTCTGTCATTTTGGGGGCCTAGTCAGGAAAATAAAGTTAAGTAAGCCTTTCTGTCAATTCAGGCTGAGGCCTAGTCAGGAGAATCAAGTTGAGGAAGCCTTACTGTGAATTCAAGCTGAGGCCTAGTATTGAAAATCAAGTTGAGGAAGCCTTACTGTCAATACAGGCTGAGGCCTAGTTTGTAAAATCAGCTGAAGGAAGCCTTTTTGTAAAGAACTCTGTCTGGCACCTTTGAGATTTGGGATGTTGGAATGCTGGCCTATCCATGGCCCAGCCTCCCTCAAACTGCACCAAGACGTAAAGTGGGTCTTGGGTGCCAAGTTTGGTTTTGTTGTCTCATTGTTGGGGGCTGCAAAGTGTTTTGGACTTAAACTCCCACCATGCCTGACTGCCTCAGGGCTTTTCCTTGCCTCCCTCTGGCGCTTTAGAGTCTCGGAATGTTCGTGGCTGGCCAATGGGAGTAGTTTATGCAAATAATGCTGCCATATATCCTTCCTGGCCTGTGAAAGTGGCTGCCACATATCCGCCCTTCCGCCCTCCCGCCCTCCGCATACACACATACCCGCATACACACATACAAACATTCCGTTTTATAAAGGTATACAGATTAGAGTAGGGCTCTTAGCCTACAGATACAATATAATGATGCACATATCGACATGTACAATACAACAATCCTGGTAATACCATTCACCAATACCTCGGAGTCACATGTAGGAAGGGTGTGTATGACGGGGAGCAGGTAAGTATACGATAAGTAGCCCAGTATTCCACCTAGTCCAGAATCAATATAGCACATCCAATGTTCAAGTTCCCATGTAGTCTAATGATGCACTGGTCCCTCGAAGAAATCTATGGGGAGGAGGTGCACGACGGGGGAACGGGTCAATGATGAATGGGTGATCCACAAAGGCTGTATACTCGGTGTAAACGTAGGTTCCCAAGCGGAAAACACGCAATTGCCCAAAATTATAATCCAAAGGCTCCCATTGGAGGTAAATAGTAAACCAAGATGAGATGCTGCAAAGCAGCTTGTAGTCCTGAGATGGAAGGAGCGAGGACGCCAAGGGCCGCAACGGTTAAGCTGCAGGGTTCGATCCGTTTCGCCTTGGGCTTTCTCAAGTGGCAGCAATCCTAGCAAATACTCAGGGTCACAGGAATACAATCTCATTTCATAGGAAAATTCATATATAGTAAGCCCTTCGGGTCCACAGAACTTACTATATATGAATTTTCCTATGAAATGAGATTGTATGATATTGTATTTGCAGGCTAAGAGCCCTACTCTAATAATAATATATTTTTCATATTTTTGAATACTTTACTAGTCTCTAGTGTGTTTGTATTGTTCATACTCCTATAGCCCTCAATCCACCCATTATTTACCTCTGTCTTTGGCAGAGCTCCAACACAGAAAACGAAAAAGTCATGGGGAAAAATCCAAGATCTTCCTTTCTCTCCTGAACCCAGAATTCTCACTCACAGTAAGTCTACAGCTGAGAACTGATCTTGTCTATTATCTCTTACACAAAATAACCAGGAACACTGGATTGCATGAATCATTTATTTTTTTATTAATTTCTACTTCTGGTATCACTGCTAACATTATGCCTAAAGCAACAATTTCTTAATGCATGCTTCTTCCAAGGGGGAAAATTGTCAAAAGCTTTATTTTCGGTCTTAAACTACTCGAATCATATAATTGTTGCTCTGCGGGATCCTATTAAAGCTTTGCAGGTGCATCCAAATGATCATTTTGGCTAATTCTCCATTTGATATGAATGAAATTCCTAATAAACTCTGTGTCATTAACCTATTTTCATTATCTCTTCACATCACATTATTTTGTCATTTGAGGCAGACACAGAATGATCATTATAGTTATGCCTGTAAACTAGTTAATAGTAATATTATTATATTAAGTGCTCATTCATGGATTAACCTTTATTTAATGTTAATCCTTTCATGGAGCAAACTATGTGATGAACTAGAGATGCAAAATGATCAAGTACATAGGTCTTCATTGTTGCACTTTGAGTGATACGTCATCTTCCAAGTGGGCTGATTTTAATAAATCAGCTCTGCAGCCCATTTCTTTCTGTGAAATAAAGTCTCCTTCAAACAAAGACACATTTTAGTGTCTCAAAAAGAGGGAACATGAGTAAATTAGCATAGAAACTGGGTTATCTTAAAATAGCTCCCTCTTCCTGGACATTTCATACCCCTAAATAAGCTTGAAGCATTTTGCTTGGTCAACATTACAATGCCCATTCCTTTCCTGTCTGTTCTATATTTGTTTGTTGGACTTACAAGTGAGTTCAGAGTGAAGGGCTGTCAACTTGTTTGCAGGAAATTCAGGAAAAGAGACAACAATTATCCTGTTCAGCCTGCAGTCAACTTGAGTGAAATCTGTCATGCTGGAACAGGAATGTTGGGATAGGAGGTAAGTAACTTTGATAACCATCAAAACATCAAGGTCTTGAACATAGCCACTCACCTGATTATGGCAAGTGGCACCACTGTGTGACACATCATGTGCATTTGACATCTCAAAAATCAGACTCCCCATCCTTCAACTGAACTACACAATACACCCTTCTTGAAATTGACCCTTGCAATGGAATGGATCACTGCAACTTCTAGCTGATATTCACCTTTTTCTGCTTCACAACCTTGACAAGATAAATGTTTCTCAACACTATCAGTATTTTCTAATTGTCGTGTAAAAAGAGCCAGCACAGTATAGTGGTTTGAGTGTTTGACTTGTGTACTGGGAGACTGGGGTTCAAATAGCTGCTTAATAATAGAAACCCGCTGGTTGGTCTGGAGCAAGTCATATACTTTCTTAGCCTCAGAAGAAGGTGATGGCAAACCCTCTCTGAATAAATCTTGCATCCTAGGTCATGAGGCCGGCATGACTGCATGGAGCGCTGGGGGGTACCTATTGATCTACTCACACTAGCATGTTTTTGAACTGCTAGGTTGGCAGAAACTGGGGCTAACAGCGGGAGTTAACCCCGCCCCACGGATTCAAACTGCCAACCTTCCGGTCAACAAGTCGGTAGCTCAGTGGGCAACATTGTGGGCCAAGTAAAGCATGCAAAACATACAATTAAACCATTGAAATCCATTCAAAATAGTGCAATCTATTTCAGAATCATTAATAAGCACCAGAAAAGAATAGTCCAAAACCCTAATAAAACCGTTTCCTTACAAAACAATTGTGTCCCCAAACCTGCTGAAACAAAAGAAAAAGTGTAGTTTAGATATATAGTTTGGTATGTCACCAGCACCCATTGACAGAAAAGTACAAGACATTGAGTCATGGCAGTTAGTAGTGTCAAACTGGGTTAATTCTACAGTGTAGATGCACCCTAAGAGAGGATCTCCTTTGGAGATCTCAAAATGTAGGCAAGCTTTTTTGTAAGAATATGCTCCTCACATATTCTATCTATCCTCCCCCTCTGTTTCTCCCATTAAAGGGACTCAAGACAGCTAACAGCAAACTCAGCACAATATAGTTGGGTCTGAATTTTATAGGGCTTTACTGATCTTAACCAGCACTTTTACTTCCGCCCCAAAAACAGACCATTGGTTATGTAACAAGAGAGTCATGTGATTTTTGTGAGCATCCCAATCATCAATCACCAAACATTAAGCTGGCTAATAAATATATTTTGCATGTTTACTGGGGAAAAGGAAAATATAGAAAATGTCACATTTCAGCAAACCTTAATAAAATATTTCCTGATTTGGCAGGACATCTTTCATATTCTCCTTAACATATTTTTAAAATGTCTTCTACAATAGCATAAAACACAGTGTGCAACTGCTTCTACTGTATAATTTCTGATCCACTGGGGAATTCAGGCGAATAATAAGCACAGTTACTAAATCAATGATATGAACATGGGATGTGTACATGCACTTGATGCAAACCTCTTGAGGGAACATAAAACTCAGATCTGTGCATTGGAGAAAGTTTCAAAGAAGGTATGAACAAGATAGCATGGCAAAGAATGAAATGGATTTCAACTTAGAAGCATGAGTTCAAATATTAGTACTGGCACAGATTTCTTAGCTAAACTTGGATAAATCACAGTCTAAGCTTCTGTTTCATGTTAGCTTTAAAAATCTGGAAATTAAATCATTCATGGAATCAAAGCACATGGCAGCAAAGATGTGACAAAAAGGCGGATATTAGCATTTCAGAAAAGTTTCATATGAAGAGAGTGAGGATTGAAAAGGCTTTTGTGTAGCACATTTTCTGCATGATTCCACATGGAAAAGCCCATCATAGAATTCTGAAAGAAAATTAGAGGAAGATTTTTTTATTTATTTAAAAAGATCATGTTACAAACAAGGAAAATGAAACAATGCAACGGACCCTCAGTATCCATTGGGATTTTGTTTCAGGACTCTCTGAAGATACCAAAATCCAAGGAGTTTCATGTTTTCTTATATGCAGTTGTGTACTGAAATGATATCCATTATATAAAATGGCAAAATCAAGGTTTGTATTTAGGATTTTTTTATACTTTCAAGCAATTGATAGTTGAATCCATGAATACAGAATCTAAGAATAGAGAGGGTCAACTGCAGGTACTATTGAGCCAGGCTTATTGATGAACCAACAGAAATCACGTTGAATACTTGAATTGTTACTGTCAGAGTCCAGCATTCTCATTCGCCTATTAACTTCAACCACTTATTGATAACATTATGTAACACAATTTTGTTCCTGTCATTTCCTAACTGGTTCTATCATAAAAACATAGAAAACATTTATTAAACTACAATAACTTTGTTTTTGCATGACATCCTGCAACACATTTTGCTATAGTTTTTCAATGAATATTTACTAGACTTTTGACCATTTCAACACAGTTTGTGGCAACCACAAAAATGAAGTTTCTGGAGCATATAACAATTACTATCAAAGTAAGTACCACACAATTAAACAGGAAATAACACTTTCAAACCAGGAAATGCCCTGCCCGACTTACCACGTGGGCCGTTGCAGTGATGGGCATCTTCCACCAGGCCATGGCGTCCGCAGGGGCTTCTCTTTCCCAGAACTTCCCACATTACAGCCAGCTGGCCAATCGGAGGCAAGCCCTGCCCCGCTTTTCCATTGGCCGGGCCTGGCTGCCATCTTGTTCCGGCCACCTTCTTAAGGCTGCCACCGTTGGTGCAGGCACCATGCCTGCTTTGTTGATCCATCCCACCCACCCAGCAGTATTGTGTTGTTTGGGTTTTCTGTTTGTTGTTTGTCATATTTCGGTTTTGTCACAACTTCCAGGTTGGCGGGTGGCATGGGCTTTTGATCTGGCTTGCTTATTCTCCCCCCCCCCCCTCTTAGCAGAGGGGGGGGAGCGGCTGGTAGTACTAAGGTACTATGTAAACATATGCCCGGTATTGTGCCAGTAACACCCTGGCGTGGAATTTATATTGGTGAGCAGCAGGCTGACCAAACCTTGATCCAGCCACCCCTTGTTTCTGTAATCAATAAATAAGTTGTGGCCAGTTTATATCCCACCTAGGGATGTATCTTCATGATAAACAGGAGGCAGACTATGGGAATGTTCCAAAGGAAAATCCTTTATGTTATTTATTTATGTATTTATTTATTTACTATATTTCTACTCCGCCCCTCTCAGCCCGAAGGTGACTCGAGGCGGTTTACACATGGCAACCAGTGCCCACAATATAAAATACAATTAAAAACAGTTATATACTACCAGATAAAAACAATAAAAAATAGCAATTAAAATCAAAAATATTTTCTATCGCATCATCTTATCATTCCGTGATCACAATTAAATAGTTATATTTCATCTGCAAAAGCCCTGCTCAAACAGCCAGGTCTTAACTCTCTTTTGAAATGTTAGGAGGGAGGAGGCTGATCTAATGTCCTTAGGTAGGGCTTTCCATAGCCTAGGGGCCTCCGCTGAGAAGGCCCTGTCTCTCATCCCCACCAATTGGGTCTGCGAAGAAGGCAGGACTAAGAGCAGCGCCTCTCCAGATAATCTTAAACACCTGGATGGTTCATAGGGGGAGAGGTGTTTGGACAGGTAAGCTGGGCCAGAACCATTTATGTTATGATACCTTACTCATCAACCAAAGTTTCACCGAGTGTGCCATTCAAATGAAGGCCATCAAGTCTAACAATAAGGAAAATATATTTTCTCATTCATTTTAAGTCAGTTCTCTTGCCCTAAGATTCCTCCCTCTTGCTCTGAATTGAGAGCCAGGTCCTGAAATCTGGAAATTCCATATGTTCAGAGAGAAGCAAAGACTCCCTTAGATCAAGAGTGGGAATGTGTGGCCTTCCAGATGTTAATGGAGTATATAATTTCTCATCTCTTACAGTCAGAGAGGATGGAATCAAATTGGCTTTACCACATCACATCAGACAAGGCACAGATTTATCATACTTGCCTTAAATATTAGTTGAGAATTTGCTGCAATTTGTGGCTCTAGGTATTATCATTATGGAAAAAAGAGTTCTTTATCTGAAACAATCACTGGACACTGCAAGTTATCTTTCTGGATGACTATATTTGAATTTTGTAAATGAAATAAGAGAAAGCAATCATCATGCTACAACAATAAAATGTTAGGTTTTGGTATATAAATCAAAATGCTTTCACAAAATCTAAAATAAGGCCAGTGGGCTTTTCTGAGACTATTTTCATTATACATGTATTCTCAGACTAGAGAACAGCCACTCTCCGCTTACGTATCAAAATCACACTTTTCAGAATTATTTTCAAAATAATATGGAGATATTTTATGCGAGTACATTTATTAAATGAATTTGAATTAATCACATGCATTTTATTTATTTATTTATTTATTTATTTATTTCAGGATTTTACCCCGCTCTTCTCAACCCCCAAGGGTGGACTCAGAGCGGCTTACAGTACGGCACAATTCATAAGAACATAAGAACATAAGAAGAGCCATGCTGAATCGGGCCTCAGCCCATCTAGTCCAGCTTTCTGTGTCACACAGTGGCCCACTAGTTGTACACAGGGATCTCTAGCAGAAAGGAGGGCAAAACCCTCACCTGCTCCCGACCCCCCACAACCAGTACCCGGGGAAATCCTGCCTGCCTCCATCAACACAGAGGTGGCACTTGGATGTCCATTTCAGTAGCTACTGATTCCCTTGGTATCCATGAATCTGTCTAATCCTGCCTTGAAGCTGTCCAGGCTGACCGCTGTCACAACCTTTTCTGGAAGTGAGTTCCATAACCCAATGACCCTCTGGGTGATTCGATGCCCACATAATAACAATATAAACCCCAAAACACTTCAACAATTAAAATACATTAAAAATACATTAAAACACAACTACATTAGCACCATACACATTCACTCTGGATTAAAACAATGTTCAGTCCATAAAAACATTGGCCATAATCGCCCACTTTCATTAAAAACCAATCTAAAATGCTGCCTTGTGCTGGTGTACGAATGCCTGGTCCCACAGCCAGGATTTTACTTTTTCCTGAAGGCCAGGAGGGATGTGGTGGATCGTACATCAATAGGAAGCGCATTCCACAGGCAGGGAGCCACCACCGAGAAGGCCCTATCCTCGTCCCCACCAGCCTCATCTGAGATGTAGGCGGGAGCGAAAGCAGGGCCTCCCCGGATGATCTTAGATTACGAGGTGGGACATAGCGGCTGATGCGTTCGGACAAGTAAGCTGGGCCAGAACCGTATAGAGCTTTAAAGGTCAAAACCAGCACTTTGAATTGAGCCCGGGTGGACAGGCAGCCAGTGGAGCTGACACAACAGGGGGTGGTATGCTCCCTGTATGTAGCTCCCGTTAGCAATCTGGCTGCCGCCCGCTGGACTAGTTGAAATTTCCGAACTGTCTTCAAAGGCAGCCCCACGTAGAGTGCATTGCAGTAATCTATTCGAGATGTGACCAGAGCGTGGACGACCGTAGCCAGATCAGACTTCCCAAGGTACGGGCGCAGCTGGCGCACGAGTCTTAACTGTGCAAAAGCTCCCCCGGCCACCGCTGAGACCTGGGGTTCCAGGCTCAGCGATGAATCAGGATCACTCCCAAGCTGTGAACCTGCGTCTTCAGGGGAGTGTAACCCCATCCAACACAGGCTGTAACCCTATGCCCTGTTCGGCCTTGCGACTGACCAGGAGGACCTCTGTCTTGTCTGGATTTAGTTTCAATTTGCTAGCCCTCATCCAGTCCGACACAGTGGCCAGGCATCGGTTCAAGGTCTGGACAGCCTCCTTGGTGACAGGTGGGAAGGAGTGACAGATCTGGACGTCATCTGCGTACAGATAACACCTTACTCCGAAACTCCAAATGATCTCTCCCAGCGGTTTCATGTAGATGTTGAATAACATCGGGGACAGAACTGAACCCTGAGGGACTCCACACGACAACGGCTGTGGAGCCGAACAGGTGTCACCCAATGACACCTTCTGGGTACGACCTTCCAGGAAGGATTGGAGCCACTGCAGAGCAGTACTGCCAAGCCCCATGTTTGCAAGGCGACCCAGAAGGATACCATGGTCAACGGTATCGAAAGCCGCTGAGAGGTCCAGCAGAACCAACAGGGACACACTCCCCCTGTCGAGTTCCCGGCGTAGATCATCTACCAAGGCGACCAAGGCTGTTTCAGTACCATGTCCCGGCCTAAAGCCAGACTGTGCGGATCAAGATAATCAGTGTCTACCAAGAACCCTGGAGTTGCGAAGCCACCACACGTTCCATGACTTTGCCCAAATAGGGAGATTGGAAACTGGCCAATAGTTCACTAATTGAGTGGGGTCCAGTGATGGTTTTTTCAACAGCGGTTTTATAACAGCTTGCTTTAAGCTGGCTGGAATTTTGCCCTCCTGTAAGGAGGCATTAACCACCACCTTCACCCACTCTGCCAAACCCCCTCTGGCTTCCTTTATCAGCCAGGATGGGCAGGGGTCTAGGATGCATGTAGTGGGCCTCGCCTCTCCAAGGATCTTGTCCACATCCTCGAGCTGAACCAATTGAAACGAATCCATTAAAACCGGACAAGCAGATGCTCGTGTCACATCCTCAGAGACTGCCATTAAAGTGGTATCGAAATCGAACGGATCAGCGCCACTTTATCCACGAAGGCCTTAGCAAATTCTTCAGCGTACCACCGAGCCGTCAGGGATCTCGCACTGTGGCGGATTTAAAAGACCCCTAACGACTCGGAACAGTTCCGCTGGACGTTCTTCGCGGCGGCCACCTTGGCCGCAATAGATGTTTTTTGTGCGGCTTTTGTTGCTGCGTCATAAGTCCTCAAAAGGGGACCAGGCGCGCACGAGCTGATCTGCTCCGCTTCCGACGCCACACGCACTCTAGCCTCCTCTTTTTTGCTTCATTGCTGCCAGCTCCTCAGTAAACCAAGGAGCTGGTTTAGCTCGGTTACTCAAGAGGGGGCGTTCTGGAGCGATCGTGTCAATAGCCCTTGTCATCTCCCTGTCCCAGAGAGAAACAAGAGCCTCGACAGGGTCACTTACCGAGGAGGCAGGAAAGTCCCCAAGAGCCGTCAGGAATCCATTCGGATCCATAAGTCTCCTGGGGCGGACCATTCTAATAGGTCCACCACCCCTGCGGAGGTGGAAAGGCACAGTGAGTCTAAACCTGATCAGGTGGTGGTCGGTCCATGGCAAAGGAATGATGGTCAGTTCCTCCACTCCGCCACCTTCATCCCATCCCTGGCAGAAAACCAGATCTAACGTGTGTCCTGCACTATGGGTGGGACCTGATATTAGCTGGGACAGGCCCATGGTTGCCATGGCGGCCATGAAATCCTGAGCCGCTCCTGATAGAGTGGTCTCGGCATGGACGTTGAAGTCTCCCAGCACGATGAGCCGCTGAGGCTCCACGGCCAGGCCTGAGACCACTCCAGCTAGCTCAGGTAAGGAGACTGTAGTGCAGCGGGGTGGTCGGTACACTAGCAGAATCCCTATCCTGTCCCGATCACCAACCCTTAGGCCGACACATTCGAACGTGGTTGACTGTGGACGGGGCACCTGGTCAAGGGATGGAATCCTTATAGACCACTGCGACTCCCCCTCCCCGCCCTCCTGGTCTTGCTTGGTGCTGTACGGAATAACCCGGTGGGCAGAGCCGGGAGAGATTAACCCCCCCGGCCTCATCCAACCAGGTCTCCGTTATACAAGCCAGGTCAGCTTGTTCTTCCAGAATTAAATCTTGTATTGTTGATGTTTTACCATTGACTGACCTGGCATTAAACAGCACCACTTTCAACCGGGGGGGGGACCGCCTTCCTGGGTACTCAGCTTAGCTTTGTCAGGAGCCCGGTTCAAATTTATTAAAGTTCTTGCACAGATTTTTGGCCGAATTAAAATTTTTGAGTGTTCTCTTCTAGGTCGAATTGGTAATTTATATCCATCACAAATTCTAGGCCGAATCCATACTTTGGGTCTCCCTTTCCCGCATCTTCCTCTCCCAGTCACCACCCCGATAGGAGCCCCCCACCCGGGAACCATCCCTCCTGCATTTTCTCTCTCCATATCACCGAGTTGTACGCCGTAAAGGGAATCCTGGTTTAGTGCACTCATATAAAATGTAGATCTTTCGCCCGTAACCCTTCCTTCCCTGCAGCTTCCACCTCCCTCCAAGTTGTTGTAGACTATTAACAATGCACAAAGTGCAAGTGCCAGCATAAAGTGCGACAGACTTGGTCGTAACATTAGTATCATGGAAGGCAGTGATAGCGGTAAAGTGCAGAGTAGGCTATTGGTCTATAAAGTGCGAGAAGGCAGATAGTGGGTCACGATGAGCACCACAGTTCAGGATCAGGTCTAGCACCAGGCTGAAATTACCAATAGCAGCAATCCCTAGAGTTGGCACACAATGCCTTATAGTGTGGTAGTAGCGTCTTAAAGTTTCCAGTTGTTAAGGCAATTAAATTCAAAGTGCTGATGGTGCATAATTAAATGGATAGAACATTCACACACACACACACACTCACTCACTCACTCACTGAACTCCACACCCCAAACAGCCCAATCAATACGCCAAGCCTACAAGACAGCAGGCCACAGATGTTGGAGACGAGGTCTTCTGGGGTGTCCCTCCTCCGCTGCCCAGTCCAACGCGACGGGGCTTTGACGGGCTTTAAAAGCAGCCCAGCGTCCAGAGCCACAGGTGGAACAGGTAGCTTCCTTCCCCTCAGGGAGCTGGTCTTCTGGGAGGGAGGGAGGGGTCTCAAGCCTCTTACCAGCCGCTTTAAAGGGGCCCAGCGTCCAGAGCCACAGGTGGAACAGGCAGCTTCCTTCCCCTCAGGGAGCTGGTCTTCTGGGAGGGAGGGGTCTCAAGCCTCTTACCAGCCACTTTAAAGGGGCCCAGTGTCCAGAGCCACTAATTTATTAGTATTTATATGGAGGAGGGGGCTAATGCAGATTTTGTTTGCTGAATTTTTCCACACTCACTGACAGTTGTAAATGTGGCCTCCCAAAATAGAATGTGTTCAGTGAAAAAGAAATTCAGTGAAACTGACATTCATAGATTTCCCCAGGCTCAAATTAACTGTCTTTAAAGCATATACCTTTGGAAAATAAATACTTATTATTTTTCCATACACAGTCCTGTTCTTGTTAAAGTGTAGCACCATGACCCTGCATCAGCACACTTAAAACTGGGGTCTACAGAAATAAGTTAAAAACATTTTCTATAGACGTATATGTCAGTAACTGTATTGGTTTGTAGCTTGGATCTTTTAGAAAAACCTCTTATTGCATGATATTTCAAGCTATCATTATGGAAGATAGGCTTCACGATAGTATTGACAGTCTGAGGGAGCTATATTTCGGAACTGCTGAACAGAAAACATACCACATTAGTAAATCATTGATACTCATTGGCCTTTAATTGCCCCATATATGTTGGCCTCAGATATGAGTTGAGGGCAGGTTTGGGGGGGGGGGGGCAAAAGCATAGGTTTGCTTGACTCATGGATAAATCAAAGATAAAAGCCATGTAACAAACAAATATGTTCCTTTCCTTTTGAAAATGCATAGTGAAAGAGAGAAAAGGAAGGAGAGAATCTCTTTATTTGAAGGGTTATCATGCTGGAGGGGTGTGGGGTTAAACTGCATTGCTGATTTTAACATGCTTACATCTATACAAATACAGATAGGAGTATGAATATAAATGGTGGGGGGGGGGGACCGAGAATGCATAAAAATGGAGGTGGAAGAGCAAGAACAGCAACCCGCCTCTTTTGAGGACACAGAACAAAGGCAGTAACAAGAGGCACAAGCAAAAAGTGCTCCCACCTGTAACGATTTCGAAACGCCGCCTAAAGCTAGCGTCAATCTTCGTTTATTCGCACACCAAATTGAGTGAACCGTGTAGTACCGTGGCAGGGCAGACTATCCTTTAATCCTACCCACTTCCACCTCTACTCAATGTTTTCCTTGTTTATTACTTGCTGCCACCATTTGTCAAGGCTTGACCACTATATGTGAGGGTCTTTGTGAATAAAGGACTTCCATGGATGTTTTTGTTGAAAGTGTTTAACAGTTTATTTTACACAAATGGGCTCAAAGCTTAGGTGGTTTCAAAAGATCTCCGAAGAGGTACAAACTTCAAGGTTTCAACAATAAAACAATGGGGTTTTAAATTCCCCTTTCACAGTTACTCTCAAGTAACTACTTAATACTGGGTTACTCTCAACCCTGGGACTAAACTCTGTCCCACACACTTGGGTTTCCCTCAACCCACACACAGAACTGAACTGCACACTGCAGCTCCTACAGACAGCTTGCAGCTCCAGCAACTGTCAATTCCTAACTAACTCTGGTCACAGCTGCTGGCCAACTGACATTCTCCAACTGTCTGATTCAAACTGAACATTCTAAAGCCAGAGTGGCCTCTGTTGTCATGGCAACAGCCTCTGCTTACAGCTTGCTGCTGCGAACATTCCACGGCTCACTCTCTGCAGCTTTTAAAGAATGTCTCTTCTAAATGCATAAACAAAACATGTGATTAACATATAAATAACCACCTCATCACACCACCCCATTACCTTTCCCTTGCACAAAGCCGAGAAAGAAAGGCAACCCTTCCTTATTCCTTCTATCCTCAACTTCTTTGTTAACCTGGAACAGAATAAGGGGTGACCGCTTCTAAACTCTGCCTCTTCCAGCATTGACCCAAGTTTAATTTTTATACTGGCACAGCAACATATTACAAGGAAACAATGGGTATATTGGCCAATGTTTATTTCACACATTCACTTGTTTTAACTTGACTTTTATTTGAAGAGCAAGAAGGTGCATTATTGTCTGCCATTTTTTCTGGGCTGTGTGGGAAAATCTGCTACCAAGTTAAAAGCTAAACTAATTCTTAAGTTCAAAAGAGCGAGCGAATGCAATTAAGTGAAATATCAAAACTGACCGACTATGATCTAGTGTCATTAGACATAGTTATAATGACAGAGCTCCATTGTCACAGCTACAATATCCCTACCCCTTAAATCTAGCAGCATCACAAACAGAGAGTTTGGAGAATACCAAATGCATTGCTCTTAGGATCATGAGATCCATTGAGATAGGCACATAGAGATTCCACAACTACTTCTCTCAGTGACTTCTACATACAACACTCCTTTTGGTTGAGGCACTACTGGGCTTGAGTAGTAAGTTTGAGGGTCATTTTCGGTCATCAACAAACACAAACATGAATCTCAAACGTAATGAAATTGGAAATCCAGTTTGTGATTTTGTAAATTTTTCTTAATTATTTATTTCACAATATTTATATGCCGCCCTTCTCAACCCCGAAGGGGACTCAGAGCGGCTTACAGCAAACTGGAAATACAACAAACGACATTACTGCCAAAGCACAATATCAGTACTACACATCACATTGCACTATAACATTATATCACAATATCATTAGTAATATTGCATGTAAAACAAATATACAATTATAATATCACAATATCATTAGTAGTATTATATTGTATCAATGTATATACAATATATTATACCATACCCATATTATACGATATTATATCACAATATCATTAGCATTATTGCATGTAAAACAAATATGCAATTATAATATCACATTTATACACATTTATACAAAATTCTAAAGAAGACATAGAATGGACTGGCTCTCTAATCTCCACTCTACTTTTAGAAAATTCATAAATTCATTTCAGGTCAAAGGTATTCTTAAATACCTGAACTAAGCTTCTTGAGTATTAAGGATGCACTATTTGCATTACAGGGTTTTGCCCTGTTTTCTATGATTAAGTCCATTTGAGCCAGAATATTCTACAGAGATCAGATATGTCTGTAACAATTGTTGTACTCTTGCCATTCGTCAAGCTTTATGTTGTTTCACTGGTCCTGACAATTAACAAGAGGGCAGTTGTGGTGACAGGTCTTACTTTCTTTCCAGATGTATGTAAAAAGTAAGAAACTTGCAACTGGCCCTTCTCAAAGACTGGAATTTCTTCTAGGAGATTGATCTCTTTAGGATAACATGCTGCCTTCTAGAAGTCACATTCTTTAGTCTGACCTTAAAAGCAATCTAGTACATCTTGCTGCATTTAACAGTTGAACTGAGGAAGAAATGCATTTAACTGCATTTAACTGAGGAAGAAATGTCTTTTCTCTTCCACACAAATAGAAGCTGGTGGAGTGCAATTGAACTGAATGGTTAAAATGGCACAAGCTGGGCTTTATGATACTGGTTTGTCAAATGTACACCAGAATGAATATTTCACCAAAAATTTCAAGAACAATAAAACCTTATAAAATTACAAAAAAATGTTATTGGGTATGGAGTGAGGGAATAGTTTTTACCACTATGATAGAAAGACTACCTGAAATGCCCTAACTGCAAACTGGCTTGCTGCTTGCTGATAAAATATTGAGCTTGTTTACCCATTCCAGACAGTCTGTCACTGCTCCAGAACAGCATTGCTGATCTGTGTCGCATGCAAGAGCAGGTCTGCATTTACACACTCTTCCCACACAGGCAGCATCAAAGACTTCTTTTCTGAAGCCAACTTTTAAAATTTTGTTGTTTGCTGCTGTTGTTGGTTACATTGATTTTGTGTCAAGAGTTTTGTGGGGTTCCATTTTAATTGAGAGCCTTGTAGTTCAGCCATGGTTTCAGTTGTTAACAACCGCCATGCTTCAGTCATCTGCATGCAACATTTCAATGTCTGTAAAGTAATTGGCTTCAACAGATAAAACCTGGACATCTGAAGAAAGTCTGTAGACTATTTGGCTTGAAACAAAATGAAATCTAAGACTGTGACATTTGCCTTCAGCTGCTAATAAATAACAACAAGAACAGTGTTTAAGAATGTATATAGGCAATGTTAAAAATACTGTCATATACCTATTAACTCTCTTCTAAACCAAAGCCTGGACAAACTAATTTTTGGACTACAATTCCCAGAATCTCAATTTTCTAGCTGAGGTGCTTCTCCTTGTGATTCCAGCTTTCCAGGGCTAACAATGTATCACAAACTAGAGGAAGAAATACAGATCCAAAACATTGTGGGGGGAAGACTTGGAAAATTGTTGGTTGGCCAAGAATAGACCACTTCCTATACCATCTTTTCCATTTGTGCTTTACATTCAGAACCTCCTTAGATCCAATAATTAAATCAGTTCACTCAGTATAGAGCTGATTTCTGACACAAGCTGCAGACCACGACATCTGCTCAATTTCATTGAAAGTGAACAAGATTGCAACCCTCATTGATTACAGATGATAAGCACAAGGGTAAGAAATTACAAGTGTTAGTTGCAGTTTTCTAATGCACCCTTGCTGTCACAATATAAACTTGTTATTAATGGCCATCAAGTCGAGTCTGACTTATGGCGACCAAACGAATGAGAGCCCTCCAAGTCACCCTAATTAAAACAGTATTGCAAACTTAACTGAATATATCAATTTGTAATGCAGTTTTGGTCTTTTTCTAAAGCCTTGCTTTTATCTTATCAAGCATTATTGTCTTTTCTAATGAGTCATGTCTCCTTGTGCTATTTTCAAAGTATGACAATATCAGTTTAGTCACCTTGGCTTCTAGGGAGAGTTCAGGCAAGATTTCCTCTAGCACCCATTTATTTTTCCTTTTTGATCCAAAGTATCTGGTAGAACTTTTCTCTGACATCATATTTTAAATAAGTTAATTTTTTCCTGTCAACTTTCTTCACTGTCCAGTTTTCACAGCCATACGTTGAAACTGGAAATACTGTAGCATAGGCTACCTTAACTGGGCCAGAGAGATAGCACAGTGGTAACAACAGCTGTGTTGCAATCTGAAGGTTGCAAGTTCGATTCCCGGGCTGGTTTGGACACCTAGCTGTGAGCCCTGTCCACTGTTTACATAGCAGATCAAAAACAAAGCCAGCTGTGAGTAGATAAAATAGGTACCACACAGCGGGGAAGGATTTGTAAAGACTTATAACAAATAACAAATAAGGAAGATTGGCTGCCGAAGTGGAATGCGGAACCAGGCTCTCGTCTGAGGATGAATCAACAGCACCCCCTTGTGACATAATGGAGCCACTGCACCCTTCAGAATGTAGCCAGATGGAAAGATCCTTCTAATTGTACAAGTGTCTGCATCTGTTTGTCTGTTTGTCTGCAGAACTGTATTGTAATCGTATGTCAATCCAGCAGGGACTGTCTGCCATATGTGTAATGTAATCTGCACTGAGTCCCCTTCGGGGTGAGAAGAGCGGAATATAAATAAAAGTGTATTATAGTGTATTAACTTTAGTATTATTTAATTTGATACCTTTGCACTTTAGGGTCTTGTCTAGTTCTTTCATAGCTACCCTTTGAAGTCCTAGGGCATATCTACACTGACCACTGAGTTCAGTTTCAAACTAGTGTTGAAGGAACTGATTTAAGGTCAGCCTTTATGCCTGTGCAATCACCATCCAGGCTTCAAATTGGTTCTAGAGTTTACAATCTAATCATCCACAGAGCAAAACTGCTTTCAGTGTCTGCAGCAGCTTGGCAGCTGGGATATTGTGTTTTTTTTAAAAAAAATTACCCCTGCAGAAAGCTTGTGTGTGCATTAGTGGGGCACTTTGGGCGTCCGCACGGCAGTTGAAGCTGCATTAAATGGTCAGTGTATGAAATGGGAACCTAATCTTCTGATTTCTCGATTGTAGTCTCTACCATCAGTGATGGAGTTCAGGGAAGAGTTCTAGAGACCACTAGAGGCACTAAGTCCCTCCCCAACCTTTTAATCCCAGGATTTCTTATAGTTAAATTGGGGATAAACTGCTATAACTGCGCAGTGTGGATACATTTAGAGAAAGGACAAATTCGATACTCAGCTTTGAAATACAAATATATTAAAAAATGTTTATATAATCAAAAGTGTCAAAGATGGCATAGACAACTTTTCTTGTAATGTTTTCAAGTGCCAGAAAATGTGGAAGGCTCCTGTTTACAGATGCACTTATTGCCGTCACAGGTTTGAGAAGTGTTAAAAATCCATTTGCTCTCTGGATCCCCTGGCCAGACTCTCCCAGCAAGTTGATATTTCTCACACCCATAAAGTACTTTGCTACTTAACAGGCTAACAGCATTCAGATTTGAGCAGTTTGCTTTTTGGACAACCTAAGAAGCACATTTTGAAAAATGATTCCAAACTCCTTTGTATTTTGATAGACAAGCCATCATATCTATAACCTAGATTTCCATTGTCTAGCCTTTGCCTTGCTTAAAAGAATTATTAAGGGAATAATACAATGTCATTTCAAGAGCTTCTAATTCTCTTATGTGTTCAGGTTTCTGAGGATGGAATTTAATCAGGCGGAATGATAGAAGAAAGGTCTTATCGCCATCCTTCCTGCACTCTCTTGCACCACTTATCAAAAAGAAGACATTTATACCTATATTTATCATTTTTATAATGCTTGTACAATTAAAATGTGCTTTGTAAGTCTTACCCCATTTACTTTCACTGGGTTCTTTTGCTTGGAGAAAGGCACTACAAAGGATTCATTAAGAGGGAAAACCAGGTGTGGATCTCATAGCCTTATTCAGAGAGCGGAAACATTCTTTTAGAAAGAATCCATGTCTCTCCAGCCTTTTCCTCACTGTTGTCTGGCATTTCCCACTTCAATGCAGATCCTTTCCAATATTGGAAGAGAACTGGGTTGTTGGCATAACGTAAGAATTACAAATTCAGCCAGTCTGTTGTAACTAGCCTGATTAACTCCATTGTAACAATAGCTGACATATTACCATTGCCTTTATTTTTGGTTGAACTCTGCTATCTGTGCTGTGCTAGAAATATGGTAACTGTAATATCATGCATCCAGGGCCACCCCATCTGATGCTATGGCTGGAGTGCCAGACCCTGAGAATATCGTAAACAACTAGCAATCTGTGCTCCTATTCTGTGCAGGGCACATAGATCTTAGATAAAGATTATCATGTATGCATTAGATATTACTCATACACACTTCATCTTTTCTTTTCTGTTCTGAAGTCCTATAAAATACTGATGCCTGGAATGGCTGAAAGATACTCCCCGAAGTTGTAATTATTGTTTGTTGTCTGTTTGCCTCCCTGCTAGGTTTCATTTTCATAGATTAGTGTACCAGCTAGGAGGATACTGTGGGCCTTATATTTCAGTAACACTCTATAGGGCAGGGGTGCCCACACTTTTTCATCATGCGAGCTACTATATGAACAATCAAGTTGAAAAGATCTCCTGTTGTGTGAGTGTGTGTGTGCGCGCACGCATGCTTCTACTGCAGCCTTCCACCCGCGCGGGGCTTCTTTCTTGACTGCCCACGAACTCGCCGCCACGTGCACCTGGGAAGGGGATCCTCCTTGCCTGCGCGCGCTCTCTCTCTTAATGTCTTTGTTGCCTTCCTCCTTCCTGCTGCGTGCTTTCATGAAGGAGGAAGTCCCCATCCCGTCCTGCTTCTTGCGTGCACAGCAGGCCCCTCCCACGCACGCAGAAGGAGGGTATTTATAGGTGCACCCGCCAGTGCTCCGGCCAGATACGGCTTCAGCGGCTCGGAAGGCGCAGGGCTGGGAAGAGGGGCCGCCTAGCTGCTGCCTGGGCCGGGAAACTCAACCGAGAGAGGGAGCCACGTGAGGCTGGAGCCTCCCCACGACAGCCTCCCCCCTCCTCCCTTGAGGCTTCCTTATCTGGGCAGGAGAAGGAAGAGTGGAAGAGGTGCTTCCCCAAAGTGACAGATGCAGTGGGGGGGGGGGGCGCCCTTCCTTCCTTCCTTTCGAGGGTGTCACTCAGAAAGGACGCCCAAGTGGACGGCTGGCAGGAAGGAGGATCCCTCCCACTGGTGGCAGTCCATGCCCATGGGAGAGAGAGAGAGAAAGAGAGAGAGAGAGAGAGAGAGAGAGAGAGAGAGAGAGAGAGGGTGGCTCTTCCTAGCCGGCTCTGAAGAGTCTCTCTCTCTCTCCCCATGGGCCCTCACCGCCTTTCTTCTTCGAGGGCGAGGGAGGGCGACGCGGAGAAAGGTGGCGAGGGCACAAGCAGCAGCAAGTGGAGTCTCCATTCCCACAGCCCCCTCCTCCTCGGGTTCAGCCCCAGGAACATGGTGGAGCCCTCCCTCCTTGCCCCCAACCAAGGAAAGAAAGCAGCCCCACACAGCTCGCTCGCCTAGGTCTCGGCTTGGAATGGGAGTCCCGAGGGCAGCAGCAGGGTTTGCGGCGGGGCTTGCTTGGCTTTGCCCCACTTTGCCCGGCCTCCTTCGCCTCTTTCTCTCTCTCCCTCTCTCCTTCCAGTGCCCGCCTGCCTGCCTGCCAAAAGGATCTGAAAAAGTTCTCCGGATTTCTTTCTTCTCTCCTTGGGCTCTCTCTCTCACACACACACACATTCCCTCCATCCCTCCCACAGCCTCGCATCCTATCCATGCGCGTGCCTTCGTCTTGGTCCCACCCCCGCCCCCCCAGCAGCAACCAATGGGCAGTCATGTCACCACACCGTGCGTGGCAAGCCGAGTGCCAGGGCATGCCCACTAAAGCCAAATTTTGGCAAAAGAAGCCCATAAAGGGTGTTGGACATGGCAGAAGGGTGTTGGACTGGATAGCCCCTGGGGTATTCCACTGAAATACTATTAAGTTTATGTTGGTTAAAATTGTTCTTCAATGGTTTGCCCATGCTTGATAGATATATATATATATATATATATATATATATATTAGTATATATGTATATAGTATATATGTATATATAGTATATATGTATATATAGTATATATATATATATACAGTATATATGTGTGTGTGTGTGTGTGTGTGTGTGTGTGTATATATATATATATATATCAATATATATCAGGGTTACTATCAGGGTTACAGGAAGAAGAACTAGACCTCCTGGGATATACGAATGCTAGAGTAGCAGTAAGGCGCAGAACAATGGATATAGATTACCAAAAACATCTAGCCTGTGCCAGATACCAGCCACTATTTAAATGCAGTACTAACGTACCCTTTGCTACACAAAATTATTTAACAAATCTAACAAACCCAAAACACAGGAAAGTGTTCACTCTGGCCCGAATTAATGCTCTGCCAACAGCTGTGCTACTGGGCAGGTACACAAAAACACCCTATCATGAACGTATATCCCCCTGCGACGTAGGGGTGGTTGAATCTATAGAGCATGTGTTATTTTACTGCCCTCTGTATGTGGATGCCCCCCTCTCCTTAATCTCGCCAATACTGTCCCGCTTACCTGGCAGATCTGAGGAATTCTACCTATACTGGCTGCTCGACGACAAACACAAGGAGACAACCAACCTGGTGGCCAAATATCTCATGGCCGTTCTAGCTACGAGGAACCAGCATATTAAATTGAATGCGGAAAAACAATAGGCTAGATACTGTTGGTGTTAAACTGTAGAGTTGAACGGAGTTTTAACATTTATATTGTTTTATTTTCTGTACAATGTGACGTTGGTCCTTGACCATAAATAAATATCTATCTATCTATCTATATAATATAATATATAAACATTTATTGAGGCTCCACAAGAAACTTTTCTTCAAAAATGGCCCTGTGGCTGAATAGGGTTGAGAACATGTGTTCTAGAGGGTCCTCTGTGTTTGCAGCTATGTGGACAGCTGGACTAGGTTTCATTTAGTACAATCCATTGTTTACATACACACCACCAACAAACCCCTTCTCCTGCACTGATCAGTGCATAGAAGAGATGTTACAGGCAATGACCAAAGTCAAAGAGTTACTGGTGGTCAAGGAGTGGCCATGGCAAAACAACGACAAGGGGATGTTCCATCAAGAGGGCAGGCTGGACTGTCTGGACACATGACCTCAGAATCAGCAGCTATTTTAATCAAATGCCCCAGATTAACCTGTTCAACATAGATGTACCCTGAATCATGAAATTGTACTGAGATTTGGGCTAGTTACTCTTTTTTAGTCTAGCCTATCTCACAGCTTTATTAACATTTTTATTTATTTATTTATTTATTATTTGTTCTTATATACCGCTCCTTCTGGCAGGCTCAGGGCAGTTTACATAAAAACATATAGCATGATCACAGTTTCATTAATACAGCAATAATAAAAACATAACTACACCTAAAACAAGTGACTACATAGCATCTACAAATTCTAAGAAGCAATAATTCAAGGGCCAGCAAGGCTGAAGGCTTGCCTAAACAGAGCTGTCTTGCAAGCTCTCCGAAATGGGCCCAACTCTTTAATAGCGCGGACCTCATCCGGCATGGAGTTCCATGCAGATGGTGCTGCCACATAGAAGGCTCTCAATTGTGTCGTCGACAGCTGACAGGACTGGATCAAGGGGACTACTCGGAGTTTCTGTTCTTCTGAATGCAGTGATCTCGGGGGAGCATATGGGGTAAGGTGGTCCCTCAGGTACACCGGCCCTAGACCATACAAGGCCTTAAAGTTCAGAACCAGCACCTTGAAGACAATCCGGTACTCGATTGGTAGCCAGTGCAGTTGCTGTAAGATGGGTGTTATATGCTCTCGTACCGATGCTCCCACCAGTATTCGAGCCGCAGCATTCTGCACCAGCTTGAGTTTCCAGATTGCTGTCAAGGGAAGGCCAATGTAGAGGGTATTACAGTAATCCAGCCCCGAGATGACCGTCGCCTGGATCACCGTAGCCAGGTCACCTCTGGATAAATAGGGAGCCAGCCGCCTAGCCTGTTGCAGGTGGAAGAATGCGATCTTGCATACCGTGGAGATTTGCAGTTCCATCGATAGCAATAAGTCCAAGTGGACCCCCAGGCTCTTTACAGAGGACGACGGGCTTAAAGGCTCAAACCACACTAAACACTAGGGGGATAGTCTTGTCAGAGAGACTCCAACACACAACTGTGAACCTAAACAAAATGTTTCTGTCCGTAACGTGAATGTCTCAACTGTGTGGAAGTGGTGTACACATGTAAATAACAATAGCATAAACGCTGATGCGCCCAGTCCCCCACGCTGTTGGGTATGGGACCAGTGCGTGCAGGAGACACCAAAGTCTGTCCAAAAGGGCGATGCCCCCGTGGGACAGGACCTCAATCAAACATCAATAATGATTATAGCCCTCTATTACCAAATGTCAAGCCATACAGTACGAACAAATGCTCATCCCAGACTAGCCCACCCTGCGTCAAGCACATCAATATTGCAATTCCAGTAATAATGAACAAATACATAAGATACCATCCCAAGCCCCCTATACCGTCCTAGTATGGGTCCGAAGCCCACATATCGTGTCCGTCTTGTATTGGAATCCACCAGGCTGGAGGACGGGGGCGGCAGCGAACCGTGGCAGGAAAAAAGCCGTGCCGCTTGCCAGATGACACGCAGCAATTCTGGGCACCGCCTGCTGACGCGGGGCGTCCTGGTGTGTAGCAAAGATCAAGAATGTAAGGCCGGCAGTCTGTCCCCTGTTGATGACGTGAACAGACAACCCGGAAGCAGGGAACGCCGGCGGGAATCTCCTGTGTGGAAGTGGTGTACTAATGTAAATAACAATAGCATAAACGCTGATGCGCCCAGTCCCCCACGCTGTTGGGTATGGGACCAGTGCATGCAGGAGACACCAAAGTCTGTCCAAAAGGGCGATGCCCCCGTGGGACAGGACCTCAATCAAACATGGGCGGTCATGTCACCACACCGTGCGTGGCAAGCCGTGTGCCCGAGGGGGGACTCAGTGCGGCCTAACAGACGGCAACAATTTGATGCCACACAATACATAGTAAACAACAGTTACAATTAAAATACATTAAAATACACCTAGAATTCAATACATTAAAATACAGTTAATATTAAAACATCATGTACATTCATCACCATTAAAACAATGTTCCATCCAATGTCTTAGATCTTAACCACCAATTTCCCAACTGACCAGTCTAAAGTGCCGTATCATGCTAGGGTGCAAACGCTTGGTCCCAAAGCCAGGATTTCACTCTTTTTCTGAATGTTAGGAGGGATGAAGCTGATCGAATATCAATAGGGAGTGCGTTCCACAGACGGGGGGCCACCACCGAGAAGGCCCTCCCTCTCATCCCCGCCAACCGCATTTGAGAGGTTGGCGGGAGCGAGAGCAGGGCCCCCCCCGGGTGATCTTAAATTACGAGGTGGGACATAGAGGCCGATGCGTTCGGACAAGTTGAACATTACCAAACAATATGATGCTGCAGCTGAAAAAACAATGGTATTTTGGGCTGCATCCAAAGGAGTATAGTATCTAGATCAAGGGAAGTCATGGTGCCTCTCTATTCTACTTTGGTCAGACCTCACCTGGAATACTGTGTCCAATTCTGGGCACCCCAGTTCAAAATAGATATTGACAAGTTGGAAGGTGTCCAGTCGAGGATAACTAAAATGATCAAAGGTCTGTAGACCATGTCCTATGAAGAGCATCTTAAAGAGCTGGGTATGTTTAGCCTGCAGAAGAGAAGGTTGAGGGGAGACTTGATAGCCAAGTATAAATATTTGAAAGGATGTCGCAAGGAGGAGAGAACAAGCTTGTTTTCTGCTGCCCGGGGGACTCAGACTCGAACCAATGGGTTCAAATTACAGAAATGACACCTGGACATTAGAAAGAACTTCCTGACTGTAAAAGCTATTTAGCAGTGGAACTCTTTGCCTTGAAGTGTGATGGAAGTGCCTTCTTTGGAGACTTTTAACAGAGGTTGGATGGCCATCTGTCAGAGGTTCCAACTCGATTCTAAATGAATTTCTGGCCACATCCGACTACTGTTAGAAGTTCTGTGGAGGCATGCAGACTTGTACAGGAGAACACAGTCCTTTAGAGAATTGAAACATCTTGAAGGCAATTTCCACGAGCACTTTGAGTTATGCCTGAAAAGATAACGAAAAACAGTTTATCTACTACATTGTTGAAGGCTTTAATGGCTGGAATCACTGGGCTATTGGTTTCTGGGCTGTATGGCCGTGTTCTAGCACCATTTTCTCCTGATGTTTCACCTGTATCTTTGGCTGGCATCTTCATAGAATCTGATGGTGGTTCTTTCTCCCACCCTGGACATTCCACAGATATATATACTCTTGACCACCATCACATCCCCTGAAGATGCCAGCCACCGATGCAGGTGAAACATCTGGAGAAAATGCTGCGAGAACACGGCCATACGGCCCGGAAACCACACAACACCCCAGTTCATCTGTTTTTATAAGTTTGCCACATTCACCAAATCCTTGACAAATTTCATAGGCAGCCTTCAAAAGATCATATTACAGGAATTCATTTGCGATGTAGTTATTATATGTTTCACCATGGCAATATTTGGAGTCTTCAAGAATATTTATTATTATTTATTTATTTATTTTATTTCAGGATTTTACCCCGCTCTTCTCAACCCCCCAGAGCGGCTTACAGCAGGCACAATTTGATGCCACATCAACAGCGTAAAACCCCAAACCCCACAACCCATTAAAACATTAAGGCATTAAAATACAATACAGCTGGTTCCTAAGCTGTGCAAAACCACAAGTGGCTACACCCAAGGATCCAGGAACAAAGCTGATCTGGGAGAACTACGTACTTGATGATGGAGCTGTGCTTTCCAGAGTAGTGTTATTACATCTAAGAATATTGAAATAGTATTTCCAAGTCCTCTGACAATATGGGAAACCAACAATAAGCACCTCTGCCTATTGTGGATTAAACCTTAAAAGATGTCAAATCATCTCAAGTTCTATTTCTACACACCAGTTCAGAATCTCAACATCCTCCTTAAAATGAGATTAAAAAGAGATGTCGCTAGTTGTCATTGTCATCAATTTCCAAGCAATCTATTCCAACAATTTAATATAAGTAGTAAACAGCACAGAAAGAAAATGGAACACTGTAGGCCCGGAGCCCAGAAATAAAAGTACTTCTCGAGTATTCTTTGCTGTAACCCTCTGAAATTTCTGGTCTAGTTGAGCAAAAGGGAGTATATAGCCCTAAGATTATTGCTATTTTGAAATAAAAATTAGTTCAGCACTAGCCACTGGCCTATATGCTAACCAATTATCATATACAAATACAGACCGCGTGGTAGGGAATCATGATGCGGATTGACATTTCATGAGAACTTCTAACAAAAACACACAGGAAAAAGAGTACAGGGTGTATATATATAGGTCTAATTTTCAACTCCCCCCCCCGACTTTTTCCAAATGTCACCCAGTTTATTTAAACTTAGTTTTGTGACTATCATTTTTTCAACCTCAGTATGGTTACCATTAGACTAAGAACAATAAAGTTCCCAACCTCCAGCAAACTGATTCCCAATCTTCAAATAAAAAATGCAAATCTCTAGTCCAGCAAATTTCAGTTTGAGCAAATGTCAGGGGCCATAAGCTGGCAGTAGGTGGGACTAAGAGCACAACTGAAAGAGAAAAGTATGGGACCAGATCCATTACTTACTAGTTTTTCACATTTCTCTAACAAGCTGAAAAGGTACAGATCAGTTTTATGTGTGCCTACTAGGCATGAGAAAAAAAGTTATGAAAATAAAATGATTCGGAAGGGATTCGTAAGAAATGCTACTTTTGAATATTTCCGCATCTGGAACGCCAACCAGGAAGTGGACTTTCTTTATAGAACTTTGGGGGCCAGGATTTTCTTAAGTATCGTAACACTGTTCCGTTTTATGCAACTGCTTCCCAGACTTTCAGTGCTTTCTTACCACTCCCTGCAAACAAAAGCAGAAGTAGCAGAATGCAAGTGATTTAGTAAGAACAAAATTCAGGGGGAGGACTATTCCACAATTATTTCAAGACCACTTCCAAACTTTTAGAAGTGTTGGATGGGGTTATACTCCCCCTGAAGACGCGGGTTCGCAGCTTGGGAATGATCCTGGATTCATCGCTGAGCCTGGAACCCCAGGTCTCGCCGGTGGCCAGGGGAGCTTTTGCACAGTTAAGACTCATGCGCCAGCTGCGCCCGTACCTTGGGAAGTCTGATCTGGCTACGGTCGTCCACGCTCTGGCCACATCCCAAATAGATTACTGCAACGCACTCTACGTGGGGCTGCTTTTGAAGACAGTTCGGAAATTACAACTAGTCCAACGGGCGGCAGCCAGATTACTAACTGGAGCTACATACAGGGAGCATACCACCCCCCTGTTGTGTCAGCTCCACTGACTGCCTATCCACTTCCGAGCTCAATTCAAAGTGCTGGTCTTGACCTTAAAGCTCTATACGGTTCTGGCCCAGCTTACTTGTCTGAACGCATCTGCCGCTACGTCCCACCTCGTAATTTAAGATCATCCGGGAAGGCCCTGCTCTCGCTCCCGCCAACTTCTCAAATGCGGCTGGTGGGGACGAGGGAGAGGGCCTTCTCAGTGGTGGCTCCCCGTCTGTGGAATGCGCTTCCTAGCAACATATGATCAATTCCATCCCTCCTGACATTCAGGAAAAAAGTAAAAGCCTGGCTTTGGGACCAGGCGTTTGGACACTAGCACAGAGCAGCATTTTAGACTGGATTTTAATGGAAAGTTGATGAATAGGGCTCAATACTTTTTATGGATGGAACACTGTTTTTTTAAACTTAAATGAATGTGTATGATATGTTGATGTAATTGTATTTTAATGTATTTTAATGTGTAATATTTTGGGGGGTTTATACTGTGTTTTACTGTGTTGGCATCAAATTGTGCCTTTTTGGAAGCCGCTCTGAGTCCCCCCCCCCCCCCTCGGGGGTTGAGAAGAGTGGGGTAAAATGCCGGAAATAAATATAGGGTAATGGGTGAATTTAAAAATCCTATTCTCTTTGAGAGAACACCTCTCTAGGAATCTCTAGGCCCTCCAGCACAACTCCATGGACAAGATCTAGTAACTTAAAGCTTCCCATAAGGAACATTTAATCAAAGCCATAAATAATCAAAGCCTCAAAAGCCAAACCTACAAATATGGAGGGTCAACTGTATTGCCGTGTCTGACTTGAAAAGCAGCACACAAGATAGATTTCTATGTATTTCAAGATGCTAAATACCAGTAAGCACTGTTGTGATTAAAGTATCACTTAGAGTATTTTTTTTAAAAATTACACTTTCAGAAATAGGATAAATGTGTTTTGCATATTCATGTACTTATTTAGCCATTTATACTGCAGCGGCCTATTTGCTGGAGGTGTCTAAGTGCTATATTGGCTATGTATATTTGCATCTTGAAAATTATGAGCAAAGGTTTTAAAAGAGCATTTTCTTTGCCTACCAGAAGACTTCTTCAAACACTGCTAGGAACTTCCTTTATCACTTTTCCTTAAATATGATAAATCCCCTTTCCAGAATATATATTTCTATTATTGAATATTTTCCTCTCAGTTGCCACATCCCCAAATAATAAATTCATAATTGTGCAAATTTTATGTATTATTTTGATAAACGCAGGTGGCTTTTAGGGAGGCTTGCTGGGAGACATAGCACAAATCAGTCGTATGTAATGTTAAGCCTTAGGCTGAAAGATTTCTTTACTTGCATTGCAAAACACATATATACATTCACCTTGCCTGGAGACAGTTTCATTTCTATAAAAATTGGTTTTGGTATACTTCCGCTGACTATTATTCAACCAAGATGCAATGGTAAGAATCAGAAATGTAGAAGCCATAAGACTTAGCTTGGACTCCTAGTCCTATCTAGAAAACAATTTCAGATCAGTTTGAAGTTTACTTCCCTTATCCTGGGTTTGAAATCTCCATCAAAAATCTTTGCATTCCCACTGTCCTGAAAACGTTTCCCCCTATTTCTCAGAATTACAGGAAAACTGGAAGACACCATAAACCTGTCTGAAGAGGTTATCTCTACCACATAACACCCAAGAGTGAAACAGATTGGACTATGCATTTATTTTTAAAATGCCAAGAGGAGCAAAAATAACTTTTTATCACTGTTGTTTAAAATGTTTATACAGAACAGCACAGTCCAGAAGCTGAAACCTGCACCATTTCAGAAAGATTTATTTATTTATTTATTATTCCAACTTGCATTATTCCACTCCCCAAAGGCTCGGAGCGGTTTACAACATCCAAAACAGTATACATACAATACAGTTAAAATAACAGGACTCCAAGTAGCAGAGTCTTGATCAGCAGAGTCCAAATGTGTGCCGGAAAAGAAATGTTTTGCACGCCCTCCAAAAGGAAGGCAGATCTCGAATAGCTCATGTTTCTTCCGGCAAGGCATTCCACAGATTTGGTGCCACGATCGTAAAAGCTCTGTGCCTAGTGGACAATAAATGGTAGGTCCGTATATTCGGGACTTCAAGCAGGTTTTGGTCTTCTGACCGAAGTAATCTCTGGGGTTTGTATGGGGTAAGGCGGGTAAGATGACTATAATGTGTTTTGTGGAAAGGTAGCATTGACAAACTGGAATGTGTCCAGCTCAAGATGTGAAAAGGTTTGGAAACCAAGCTCTTTAAGGAACAGCTGAAAGAACAGAGTGTGTAGAATAGAAAATTTAAATGTGAAATATAGCCATCTTTAAATATTTGAGGGAAAGACCTGTAGAATAGAGAGCAAACTTGTTTTCTGCTCCTCCAGTGACCAGACCACAAACCAGTGGCTTCTAATTACAAGAAAAAAAGATTCCATTTAGATGTTAGGAAGAACTTCCTAATGATAACTGAACTGTTAAACAGTGAAAATTATGGCCTCTCCTTCTATGGTACTCTTTTAAAAGATATTGAATGGCCATCTTTTAAGAGTACCATATATACTCAAGTATAAGCCAACCTGTATATAAGCCGTAGACCTGGGCAATCATGGTTCTAAAGTACTTACAAAACTAAAGTTCTGGTGGTAAACACTAGGTGGCACTGGTGCTTTGCTTCTACAGTGTTGCTAAAGTTCTGGTGGTGAACATTTCAGAACTCTAACAAAACTTTCAAAACTTCATTATTATTTCATTATTGGTGATTTTTAAGACAGAACCAATTAGGAACTGCCATTTATAATGAAATTTTGAAAGTTTTGTTAGAGTTCTGAAATTTTCACCACCAGAAATTTAGCAACACTGTAGAAGCAAAGCACCATCGCCACCTAGTTTTCACCACCAGAACTTTAGTTTTGTAAGTACTTTAGAACCATTTAGAACCATGATTGCCCAGGCCTAATAAGCTAAGGCACCTTATGTTATCATTCATCTAACCTTCTTCAATGTAAGTGTGCTTGCTTATGTATCCTTCTAATAATCACCATAGTTTATTTTAACTATGCATTTGGGGGGAAATGCTGTGTGTATATATGAATAAGGAATAGTGGGGAAGGCTGGCACTGAGAGAGGAGAAGAAGGACAGCTGGGTTGCTGTGCAGAGAAGTGAGGGTCCTGGCAGGAAAGCGTGGGGCTGAAAGAAGCCCTTATATGCCAGATAAGTGTGCATGCAGCACAGATGTGCATAATGTATGCATTTAGATATACACATCTATGCATTGATTTGCTACTTGTGGAACACCCTTTGCTTCCTAGATATTTGCCAAGAAAGCCAGCATGGTTTGACCAGGATTCAAATCTCAACTCTGTCATGAAAACCACATTATTTTCATCTCAAAGAAAGGCAAATGCATAACCCTTCTGAATAAATCAAACAAAGATACCCCATGATAGGTTGACCTTGGGGTCCCCATAAGTTAGAAACAACTTGAAGACACATGGCAGCAGCAACAACAACAACAACAACACATATTTCCCATTACCATCTTAATACTCAAAGAGAAAAACAGTGTGACTCTGGTTCTTATATTGTGGTGACTGACTACTGCATGGGTTCAGAAATCTCACCATGATCTAGGCCAGCGGTTCCCAAACTTTTTTGGCCTACCGCACCCTTTCCAGAAAAATATTTACTCACCATCCCCCTAGAAAGTATTTTTTTAAAAAAAATTAATAGCAATTAAACAGAAAGATATATGTATTGATATTTCTACCTTTTTCGTAAAATATAAAAGAAAGTTGTAAATTAGAAACATTGAATTTGAAATTATGAAACTATTTATTTAACTTAGAATAGAAAGGTAATACAAAAAAAGTTAAACATTTGAAATCATCTTAATGAGAAAGATGAACCTGGTATGCTGCTACCAATCTAGTAATCCTTGGCTCTATTTTCGTCAGCAGTAATCTCAAATCACCACGATTTACTATTTGCAATTGGTTTCTTTTTTTTGTTAATAAATTGGTTACTGCACTGAATCCATGTTCCACTAAATATGTTGAAGGACATTATTATTATTGTTATAAGACTCAAACAGTTGGAAGGGAACCCCAAAGGTATTATTATTATTATCCCTTGCTTGATGAGAGAAGGAGGAGGGAGCAGGAAGAGGGAAGAAGAGAGAGAGACACACAGAGAGATGGATGGTTGCCTGTCACCTGGCTCATGCCACTGCTCCCACCACCCCCACTGTCCCCTTACAGGGGTTCAGTGCCCCCCAAATTCTCTTGGCCTTCCAGCACCCCCTAGATTGCCCCACCGCCCACCAGGGGATGGTACCGCCCACTTTGGGAACCACTAATCTAGGCTGATTCAAAACATGACTCTATAGACATTCCATTCACCTTTATATTAATATATGCATATTTATTTGACTCTCCTCTATGCATACACCCACAGTGCAGCAGCATCACACTAAAGATTAGTAAGGGAATTTCTGTATCTTTCTATAAGATTTGAATTAAGTACTAGGCCTGTTTTCTAACGGAAAAATGTGTTTCGGAAGTCGATTCAGATATTGGTTTTGCTCTGGCTTCAGATGTGAATCACTTCCGATTTTTTGGGATTTTATCCAAATGGATTCGGATGTATTCCGATATTTGGAAGTATTCGGAAATAGCGTCCGTGATTGCGCAATGCATGAAAATCAGCAGAAGGGAGAGTCAAAACTATGGGGAATCCCTTTTCCATCCGTTAATGACAAAACTAGCCACTGGTACAAAATATTAAGCACTGTTAACACATTAATAAACAATTTAAAATGGGACATAAAATTAAAAACATTGGCGTCAGTACCCCATCCCAGAACAATGACATCCGAGCCCTTTCCGAGAATGGCGACGGAGCTCTTGGAATGGCGAATCCACTTCCTGTTTGGGGCACTGTTCTCAATATCGCTTCAATTATCGGAAGTCCGAAAAAAAAACATCCAAAAATCGGATGTATCCAATTATCAGAAACAGGCCTATTAAGTACACAATGCTCAGTAGATTACACAGCTTCTCAAAAGGCTTTTTGAAAAAAATTGCTTATGAGAAGCTCTTTAAAAAATAGTTGTTGCAATGTAAATGAAAGAATCCTGTTGTAGTTCTTTAAAAGAGGTTAAGAAGCCTAATACCAACTGGAAATAAATGGCCAATTATCAGTATAGAAAAAGGTTAATAGTGGAATGCCTCCTGAGACTAGGAGTAGGTCTGGCATTTTTCAATGTATTCATTAACCATCTGAAAGAGAGGGTGAACGATAAGATGACAAAACTATTTAGCTCCATCAAGGATAAGAAAGAATACTGGCCTCTTCCCGTGCCACACTGTTCAATTTCTCCTCGTATATTGGAGCTGTTAAGATAGCACTCTAGAGTAATCACAATTTAATGATCAACATGAATTATCTACAGTCATGTAGAATTTCTTAAGGGAAAGGCATGGGCCAAGAGGCATATGTAGTCGTTAATTTGCGAATATCTGCCCATGGTACATCTTGCAAGAACATCCTTGTCATGTCCAGTAGATCAGGCATCCTGAAACTTCAGTTGTTTGGACCTCCAATTCCCAGAATTCCTGACCATTGAAAAAGCTGGCTAGGGCTTCTGGAAGTTGGAAGCCTGAACTTTTTGAGGATGCCTGTACTAGACCCTCAGTTAACAAAAAACTCAAGCAACCAGCAAAAAAATCAAAGAAATTATACTTTTATTTTTTAAAATAAAACATAGTTTATATTTGAGTTAAAACTTTTATTATTATAAAGTACCAATAATAAAAGACTACATCTCTCTGTTGGCCCTCATTTAAGAATAGCAGTTATAGCTAAATATCATCATCATAGTAGCTAGACCTATTTTAACAGCCTCATTAAAATGAATTAATGTCTCTGTCATAGTCACACACATTGAGTTACCTACAACGCAACATGGAGGGGGGAGAGCAGGAAAACCCATGTTTCTGTTGGAGTCTAAACATAAAAATTACAACAGGGCTATGGAAAATGACATGAAGTTGTAGAAGAAAAATATACATTTACTTACCATCAATTTTTCAAAAACCTAGAAACTGAAATTATTGTATTAAAAAAAATCAAGCAGAATGGCATGGTGGCATTTTGGTAGTTTGTTGAAGACTTACCAACATGTGAATCCAGGTATCCAATGTAGGTCTTATCTACATTGCCACTATACCCCAAAGTAGACTAGAGACCTCATCACATGGAGGTCCTTAAGCCAGGGGTCAGTGGAGGAATACATCAGACAGTGGGGAAAATTTGTTGGGCAGTGGAGGAAAGCGGTGTTAAGCATCCCACATCACCCACATTGGCCCCTTCCCCATCACATGAAAGAAAGTGCAGCTGCCGGGCTTCCCCCACACTATCTTTGGCTTAAGTAATTATATCATGGGTAGCCATACATGTTCTTGCAGCTCCATCTTACGAAGCTGCCAAAACAGAGCCTTGCCGGAAGTAGCCCTTCATCATGTGATTGGCGCTGACAGGCTCCATCTTGGCTTTTCCTGGGAGCATCATAGAACAGGGCAAAAGCTCCATGTGATAAGGTCGTAAATGTCAATCCTGAATATCCAAATGATATACAGGGACTTCCAATTCTTAACATGAGTGAGTGGCATAAAATAGATTAAACTAGTTTAACCCCGCATCAAGCAAAATCTGGGCATCTCCAGAGTTTTGCCAAAACACTGGAGCAAACACTTCAAGAAAAATGTGGACAGCGCAACCAGCTCCAAAGTGAACCAGTCCACTGTCAAGGTGAGTCAGCATTGCCATCCCCTTTTCCCTGAGCTCAGCAGTACCCATGCCATACACACACCATGGCTGTATCAGATCAGGCCCGTGTCATACACACACCAACACTGTAGCAGATGGTAGATCATCCCCTTTTTTCTCCCTGGTCTAGCAGGCTCCTTTGTGGATATCAGTAAAGGAACTCTTCCAGATTTCAGTGGCTGTCTGGAAGCATTGATAGGAACAGGAAAGTTAAAGTGGAAATCCAGTGTGGCTGAACCAGTTTCCCTCTGCTACTGTGAGATGGACATGGAGTTAGTGGGTGTCTCTGTGACCAGTCCAGAGTATTGCTACTCTGAGCTGACCCCAGTTTTAGTGGTAAATCTAGGCTCAACCTTCTCTCGCTCTTTCACATATCATTTGTGACTGCTCAAGGAAGAATAAATGAGTACTGCATATTTTGTGTATCCCAAAGACAGCTATTATCCAGCAATTCTGCACTAGCAACTGTGAAACATTTATGTATCATTTAATATTTCTTTTAACAAACCAGCCTAAATCCAATTGTTTGCCACAGGTTGTGTGTGTGTGTGTGTGTGTGTGTGTGTGTGTGTGTGAGAGAGTGAGTGAGTCAGGAGTGACTGGAGAAATTGCAAGTCCCAGGTAAAGTAGATCCATTTAATCAAAACAATTTACCTATGTCTTGACTTCTGAAGGTTTCAATATACTTAATCTATTTGGGACCAATAATTAGATTTAGTTCCAAATGTCACGAGTGATTTCCTTATTGTATTAATATACTAGCTTGGGTACCCGGCAAAGTCTGGATAATTTGAAAAAGGGATTGTTTATTTTGGGGTGTTAGGTAGTATCGTTTAGTAACACTATTTTAAAAAGCCAGTCTTTGATTTGGTTTTTAATGAATGCTCCCATTACAAAAACATAATGATGTGGGTGAACTACAATTCCTGGAATCACAGGTCAATTCTCCCCAAAACAGGGCTGTATGCACAGCTGGCCATGGTGAATCTGTGTGCCAAGTTTGGCCCAGATCAATCATCAGCTGGGTTCAGTGCTCTCTGGGTTAGGATAAACTACAACTCCCATATGCCAAGGGCAGTCACCCCCCAACTGTGCCAGTATTTACATTTGGCCATCTTGGGTCTCTATGCCAAGTGGTCCAGGTCCATTATCGAAGGGGGTCACAGTGTTCTGCCTTGTTGCAGGGGGAACTACAATTTCCATCCTGTTGAGTCAGTCCCCCAAACCCCTCCAGTCTGTTCAGTTGCTGATAAATTCCTCTGTGTTTGCTGTCTGCCATAGAAAAGGGTAGGAGAGAGTTAAGGGAGAGGCAGTGGGTGGGGTCATGCAAATTCCACACAAGGAAACCTGGGATGCTTACCTGTCACCGAGGGAACACATCAAATCTTGGATGAAATTCCTCCCAAATGAAAGCATTCCTTGGGTGGTAGGCCGTAGTGTTTGGGGAGGACATTGGTTGTGTTTGGGCTACATGTTCCTGGTGCTCGCTGTAACCTGCAATGTCAGTTGAGGGAGTGCCTTTGGAGGGTTCTCAGCACTTGGAACTATAACCTGTTTGTGGAGGTGGGACAGCGCCACATACACATTTTTCACTTTTATTATGTGTATAGATTATATAAATCATTTATTTGAGTAATCTGTTACATTCACTCCCATTCAACATGACAAAGAAGGAAATCATCCTCAGCTTGATTATAGTATTTCCAGTATTTTCTAAAAAAAAAATTTTAATATCTTATTTCAAAATTACACAAATGATGCTTTCCTTGATGTTGCATATTTTAGTGGTCAGGTTTGTTCATTTTTTAAAAAAAAAATACACATGAAAGATAATGCTAGCTCTCTATGAGATTCAACCTATGCTATCTTTGCTCAACTCCAATTCTGCTCACCGACCATAAAAGCCCTCCAGCTCTGCTTTAGATCAGCTCCATCCTGCCATACAGTTATGATCACTTCTTTCTAGTATCCATGCCTTCAAGCAAAATTTTAGCCATGTCACTCCTTCCCTGCTGGTCACTGGTTTGAGATCTAAGAGGCATGTGGCACTGAGCTATTGCAGCACAAAGCTTTTGAAAATGTGTTTTTGCAGCATTCAGTCTCACATCAGTATGCTCAAGGACACCACTTAGATTTTAGTCAGTATAGTACAGAAATGGAAGAAGCATCCTGTTTGCAAAGGAGTAGAATGATGCCTTTGTCACCTAAGGCTTTGAAAAGGACCTTTTTGTTTACGGGATTGAAAGCGCTCCTGTTGCCCAAGGTTTCAAGATCACACCAGTCATTCAGACCATTTCGTTTGGGGCACTCTTCTCCTAGGTAACTGTCTCTTCAAGTACTCAAGTATAGTGCTGTATCACTCACCTCCATTAAGGTATATCACTACAACAAAATATAGCCATAAAGCTTCTGCAGAGATGAAGGAAGTTCAAGGAAAGTTAGATGATGAAAGATAGTCTGTTGTTCAAAAAAGTCACTCTTGTTGTTCCTAGGGGATTCACAACCATCTGGCTCACTATTAGTTTGATTCATAGAGGAAAACAGCAGCATAGCAACAGTTTGGAGGTTTCTAAAGTATGCAAAGGAACAGCAGAGAGAGGGTAGGAGAGAAATAAGCTATATAATAGTGTATGATAAAAGAGCTTCCATAAAATGAACTTGTCCTGTATCTAAGGGAGTTGAAAAATCCAATGATATTCTAGGTGTATTATTATTATAAGAAAACTAATGGGTAGAGGTGGTTTACACAATTTTAAAGTAAATAATGAAGGCATTGAAATAGTTCAAGATTTTTCATACCTTGACTTAGTAATTAATTAAACTCGAGACTGTAGTCATGAAATCAGAAGATGACTAGGATCTGCCAGGGCAATTAGGAAGGAAGTAAACAATAAAGTCTTATATGGGGGGGGGACTTTATTGTCTAGTTCCTACCGTGTGTGTGTGTGTATATATATATATATATACCCCCGGTGGCACAGTGGGTTAAAACGCTGAGATGCTGAACTTGCAGACCGAAAGGTTGCAGGTTCAAATCCGGGGAGCAGCATGAGCTCCCACTCCCAGCTTCTGCCAACCTAGCAATTCAAAAACATGCAAATGTGAGTAGATCAATAGGTACCGCTATGGTGGGAAGGTAACGGCGCTCCATGCAGTCATGCCAGCCACATGACCTTGTAGGTGTGTTCTACGGACACCACCAGCTCTTCGGCCTAGAAATGGAGATGAGCACCAACCTCCAGAGTCAGACACAACTGAACTTAATGTTGGGGAAAACCTTTACCTCTATATATATATAGAGTGTGTGTGTGTGTGTGTGTGTGTGTGTGTGTCGAAGCACTATATAGAGAGATAAAGGTTCCCCCCCCCCCCAATATTAAGTTCAGTTGTGTCCGACTCTGGAGGTTGGTGCTCATCTACAGTATATATAATATCTCTATCTATATAATATATAATATATTAAAGTTAGAATTGTCCATCCCATTCTAGTTCCAGATTCTATGTATGATTGTCAAAGCTGGACAGTGAAGAAAAGCTGATAGGAATAAAATCAATCCATTTGAAATGTGTTGCTGGAGAAGAGTTTTATTCATACTCTTAAAAAGACAAAGCAAGCCTGAACTCTTCCTAGAAGCCAAGAGGATTAAACTAAGACTGTCACGAGAATATATGAGTCTCTAGAAAATACCATTATGAGAATACATGACTCCCTAGAAAAGACAATTATGCTTGATAAGGTAAAAAGCAGTAGGAAAAGAGAAAGACTACATTTACATGTGGGCAGACTCAGTCAAAGAAGCCACACTGCTGAGTTTGCAAGACCTTAGCAGGACCATAATAATACAGTGGAGGCCTTTCATTCATGTTGACAGCCCCTCCTTTATTGTGGTAGATACTGCAATAAAGGTCATGTCTGGACGGGCCCTGAGAAATTATGACTGCAGTGGTCTCCTGGTCATAGGGTACATAGAGACAGGCAGCTAGAGAAACCTTCAGGAGCCTGCCTCAGTGGTTGGTCTCTAATAGTACTGCAATAATAATGGATGATTGTAAACAGGGATCCTAATGATAGAGGGTCATAAGTCTGACTTACAATCTCGTAAATGTTGAACAGGATTCTTCTTGTTGTTTGCCCTCAAGTTATTTCCAACCTACGGTGACACGAGAGCAAACTTTTTACAGTGTTTCCTTGGCAAGATTTATTCATCAAGAGATTTGCCATTGCCTTTCTTTAAGGCTAAGAGAGAGTGACTTGCCCAAAGTCTGCCTGTAGGTTTCCTTGGCCAAGCAGCGATTTGAACCCTGATCTCCCAAAGTGCTATCCCATTGCTCAAGCCACTACAACAAATGAATAGCGAAAGGTGACTTAAGTTCACATTTTCGATGCTACTAGTTCTCAGCTAATATGCTACTATTCCCAGGTAATAGTATTGGAGAATGAACAGGCCTGGATTACCCATAAGGCCACCCTAGGCCATGGCCTAGGGTGGCAGCCATGGGCAGGCAGCAGTTCCGGACCCCCCAAAATTAAGAAAAAATTAAAAAAATTAAAAAGTTTGATCTTTGGGCACTCCTGCGTCTGCGCGCGGAGTGCCATAGGCCCTAGGGCCTCTGACGTGGCTTCCCGCCACCCCCTCCTCGCTCCCGTCAGCCCCACCCCTCCTTCCTTCAGTGAGGAGGAAGGAGGGACCCCCCGCAAGCAGCCCCACCCCCGCAAGTGGCCCTACCCCCCGCAAGTGGCCCTGCCCCCCCGCAAGCGCCCCCCCCGGGGCAGGGGCGGCGCTTCCAGAGTGTGGCCTAGGGCGCCACAAACAGTTAATCCGGGCCTGAGAATGAAGCTAATTTCACCAAACACTTGAAACAATATATGCCTGTTCGGAAGGAATCCCAATGTTTGGAAAATGTTCGGAAGAATCCCAAAGACAGGATGTCCGCATAGGGAAGACTCTGTCCTGATTAGTGACCAATCATTAAATTTATTCATCTGTTATTCCTATTGTTACTAACACGCTCTTAGCACAAGTCACTAAGTAAAAACATAACATGAAGGCCCATAGTCTGAATCTGGAATTGGTAAGAAGGGAAATGCTCACAAATGTGCATGTTCATACACACAAACACAGGTAAAGGTTTCCCCTTGACATTAAGTCTAGTCGTGCCTGACTCTGGGAGGTGGTGTTCATCTCCATTTCTAAGCCAAAGAGTAGGCGTTGTCCATAGACACCTCCAAGGTCATGTTGCCAGCATGACTGCATGTAATGCCGTTACTTTCCCACAGAAGCAGTACCTATTGCAGAAGCAGGCCTTCCCTTGGCGACAATCCGGAAACTCAAGCTAGTGCAGAATGCCGCTGCTCGCTTGCTGGTGGGAACGCCAGTAAGGGAGCACATCACTCCCATCCTTCGGCAACTGCACTGGCTCCCCATTGAGTACCGAATCGCCTTCAAGGTGCTGGTGTTGACCTTTAAGGCCTTGCACGGCCTAGGGCCTGCGTATCTGAAGGACCGCCTTGCCCCGTACATTCCCCCGAGACCACTCCATTCAGAAGAACAAAATCTGCTTCTGATACCATCAATCTGCTCCTGCCATCTGTCTAGAACTAGGCAAAGAGCCTTTTCTGTGGTAGCCCCGGTGCTCTGGAACTCCCTCCCAGAGGAAACTCGGGCCATCTCAGAACTGATTTCCTTTCGGAGGGCCTGTAAAACTGCCCTATTTAGATCAGCCTTTGACTAGGCCCCTCGGCCTGCTGATGCTGACATAATCGCCTCACCTACTGGGCCCCGGACCTAAGGCACTTTCTGTATTTCCTTCCTTACTGCGTTGTGACATGTAATTTTAAATGTTTTAATGTTTTATTGTAGGGCTGCAGGGCTGTTGCGTGCTGCCCGTTTTATATGTTGTAACCCGCCCCGAGCCTGCAGGGAGGGGCGGAATATAAAACCAAATAATAAATAAAATAAATAAATAAATAAATATTGATCTACTCACATTTGCATGTTTTCAAACTACTTGATTGGTAGAAGCTGGGCCTAACAGCAAGAGCTTACCCCATTCCCTGGATTCAAACTGCCAAGCTTTCATTCAGCAGCTCAGCGGTTTAATCTGCTGTGCCACCAAGGGCCTTACACACAAACATAGAGATTCTTAATTCATCCATCACATTTTTGCTATTCTTTTTTCTCTCTTCCATTCCCCACCTTCTACCTATACGGTATTTGTCTCAGGGACACCTTCAAAAAATCAAATCACTGTTCATGTGTTGGGTGGTAATTTGTGGTGTCAAATTGCATGGAAGGAAGCTAACATTTTTTTCTCCTCGGCTAAAATCTCTTCCCCATGTCCCTAATTGAAAAACTAAAAAACGTAATTGCCATGCAAGGGGAAAGTTCTAGGCCAGGTTACAACACACCTGGTGAGGTTCAGCCTTTTCCATCTGTAAGCATGATTCATATTTATTGAATCCGGACACAATGAGCTAGCGGTGTGAGCTTGTGGCTGTGCAACAGGAATAACTGCTCTGGAGACTAGTCACAAGATAAAAAGAACAGCTTGTGTTTATTGTTCCAGGACATTCCTGCAAAGATAGTTAAAGAAGCTCATAAAGCTGTATTCCATTTGTTCAGATCTGCTGAGGCAAGCATTATTGGCATTCCATGTGTTGCCTGGCTCTCTTTAACTGAGAAAAGAAGCAGGAAATGATCTAAGAGAAGGAAGGAAGGGGGGAAAGTATAAGGGTAGTAATTTACATTTAGCTCTGGAAAAGATTCCTGTCTTTCCTATCTTGCCCAACAGTGTTACCCTGTTAAGGTGGCACATCCATGCTATAGCTTCCCACATGTCTTCACTCCAGCAGTGACTCTTCAAAAATGCCCCTATGCAATTTACTGCTGGAAAACAGGCTTTTAAAGAGCTTTATGTGTTCAGAAGGCAAGCTCTGAGAATGAGATGAGTAAGGATTTTATTGGGCCAAGGATTCCCAAATCCTAGTATAGATATTACTGTTTAATTGTCTCATTGCACGGTTTAGGATGAGACAGGTTATGATGAGGCAGTATTGCTGATGAGCTCTGTGGGTGAAAAGGTTAATACAATCTAGGAATTTAATATTGTCAGGGGAGGGCCTGTTCTCGATCCCACCTTCTTCGCAGGTGCATCTGGTGGGGATGAGAGACAGGGCCTTCTCAGTGGCGGCCCCTTGGCTATGGAACTCTCTCCCTGTGGATATTAGATCGGCCCCCTCCCTCCTGACCTTCCGAAAAAAGTAAAAACCTGGCTCTTTGAACAAGCCTTTGGAAATGCAGTGCGACAGACAAACACGGGATTATGTAAGTTTGAAACATGAAACGACCTAGACAATGCTACTGGAAAATGAGATTAACAGGAAGTCATTGGTTACTATATGTTTTTAATGGTTTTTATATTGTTTTATAACATTGTTAAAAAAAATTTAACTGTATATTGTGGACTGTTATGGCATCGAATGGCTGCCAATCTGTAAGCCACCTTGAGTCGCCTTCGGGCTTAAGAAGGGTGGGTTTAAAAATATTGCAAATAAATAAATGCTTAGATGTTTATTCTCCTAAATCCTTCAGTTCAAGAAAAAGGTAAACATATGACTTGCTTGCAAACAAAGCAATGAATACATGGTCACAATTTCACTTTTCTAACAAATGAAATTTATCCAAATGTTACGTTATCACACTATGGAAAATATCTGCCTCAAAGGTAGACATTAGTCATGATGGCTCTCCAGACTTTTGGCCAAGATCTCTTCCTCTAGGACCACATCTTTATGGGCCATGTTACTCATGTTAGATATCTGTCCTAGAGCCCCAAATCAAACACATAACTGTTGAACCCAGAATTGGTGTCCAATTGATTCAGCTGTGATGAGAGTGCATTATCTCATCCTCAATGTCACTGCTGTTGCTTCTTGCTGGCCACAGAGCTCACTGGGAAAACAAAACAGGGCAAAGGGAGGGGGGTAAATTGACCTCCTCCTTGCTGGTTGTGTGGGCACCCCATTCTGATATTGGCAGGTGATTGTAGTGAGCTCTATAGATGGTACAGAGAAGCCACTGCAACATAGGGACAAGTCATTTGCTTTCCCTGTGTAAGAGTCAATGTATTTCTTTCAGTGCATGGTTAGAGGCTATCTGAGATTCAAGCTATAGGCTATCCAAGAAAAAGGGGCAAGCAAAGCAAATTCCAGAAGGTCAAATACACAGAGTCTCACAGAAGAGTCCAAGTCCAAAATCCAAAGAGCGTGGTCCGAGGTTCATAGCGCAAAGGTCACCAATAAGATGACTGGCTATAACACCAACACAGCAATTGCTTCCAGAAAAGAGCTGTTACAAACATCAGCCCTTTATGCTGCTCCTGAAAAGTCCTTAAAGCTGTGAGATCCTCTTTTAAGCCAGCCAATTGGATCATCACAGTTGGATTGCATCAACACTAAGCTGAAGCCAAGGTAGCACCTGGTTTTTCACTTGAAGAGCCTCATCCTGCTCAGACTCAGGTGCCTCCATTCCTGGAGGGTCCTGCTTATCCAACTTGGGCTCAGATTCTGCTTCAGGGAGAAGCAGAATCATCCCCATCTTGCCCCAAGGTCCTGACATTCTGCACTAGCCAGCACAGATAAAAGGTCATGTCCATCATCCTTCTTCCCTGACCACACATTTACCCTATATCTTTATCTTTAATCATGTGCAGAATTTCCTTGATTTTTGTACAATGTTTACATTGGCTTCATCTCCATCCATTCTATCTACCTATTCCATTTATTTTTAATTTCTTCTGTTTTATCCTTCTGTGTATCCTCCCAAATGGGGATGTGGGGTGTTAACAATGAAAATATTATCAAAGAGAAGGATGAATTAAAGAAGGTGCAAACAAAAAATGAAACGTTTAGAAGTATGAGCACCAAGTGTAAGCAAGATATTATAACAATTAAAAATATTGTGAAGACAAAAAAAGATAAAGGGTGATGTTAGCATCATCTGTTATATAGTGGATTACACCAAAACAGATCTAATTCAGCTGTCCAAACTGTTTAAAGCTCCAGAACAAAGACAGGTTAAGACTAGAAAACCCTGGATTGGAAGTCCCTGTGACAAGTTAATGCACCACAGGTTTTTTATATTATAAAAACAGCTTTGTGAATGCCTTTTCACTCTAAATTCAAGACAACGTCACTATTACAGAAAAGATAATCCATAACGACACAAGGGAACATCTTTCCTCTCATAATCTATTCTCTCATCTACCACAAGTGAGCCCCAGCTTCTGCCAACCTAGCAATTCAAAAACATACAGATGTGGGTAGATCAACAGGTACTGCTCCAGCAGGAAGGTAACAGCGCTTTATGCAGTCATGCTGGCCACATGACCTTGGAGGTGTCTCTGGACAACACCAGCTCTTTGGCTTAGAAATGGAGATGAGCACCAACCCGCAGAGTCGGAGACAACTGGTTTTAATGTCAGGGGAAACCTTTACTTACCACAACCTAACCCCTGTGTAAAATGCCACTAAGCACAGGGGAAACAGGAAATAAAGATAATGTCATTCTGGATAATACAACAGTGCAAGCCCTATTTCCACTATGCTTCTGTACTTCCCAAAGCAAAATCCAGAGTGCAAAACATGCAGTCTTTTGCCATTTGTATTGGTCAGAGTTCCTAAAAGCCTAAATTGCCCCAAGAGATTAACCCTCTGGCCTTGTTAACAGCTATTGACTGATTGCTGCATCAGCTGCTTAGAATATGATTAAATTTTCTGAGAGTTTCTATCAGCATATTGAAGTAATGTCAATTTAAATACTAACAGAAGGCTGCTTAGTGGCTTATTCTAGCATGTGTCAACAACACACTTCATCAGGGGAACCTGATCTGACATGGAACAGGGCAAGCAGGGTAGAAAAGTACATATTTTAAGACATTTTTATAGCAACCAAAAATATGTTTTTTGCTTTGTATTGAAAAGCATTTGCATGTTGACTTTCTGTATCCGGACATGAAATAGAGTTTTATGGAGAATGGCTCCCAAATATTAAAATGTTATTTCAAATTTAGGAAGGGTGAGGAAGAATCAATATAAGGTTCAAACAAGCTCCTCTTCTATTGGTGGGTTTAAACATGTTGTACCATTGTTTCTGCCAAAGATTTTATCTAGCATTTCCCTTCCACTTGTAGACTACTTCCTGCATTAATTCCCCTACTTTACTTGTGTTCAAAGTATGCTAGTGAAAAAATTGGGGTGGCAAGTACATAAGAGAAAGGAAACTTCTCTTGTGCTGGTAAAAGTCTATGCAAAAACAAAGCACAACCCCTGCCATTTGTTTATTGGGCTACTAAGTTCTAATAAATCTCATAGTATCGATGTTAATTTACACTTACATAGTAGGTTCCAGGTGGGTATTCAGTATTATATATTGTTTCATATTCAAATGGAAGACAAATCATATTGCAGATTAAACAAAAATGGAGCAGATCATGTAATAAGGGAAATGCAGCACAGAATACGTAAAGAGATAGTGGAATAACTGAAATAATTAGATACTGTAAATTAATTCTGAATCTTCAGATGCAGGTAAACGACATCCAAAGGTATTAAAAGAATTGGCAAAATTTATTTCACAACCACTGGCAATAATCTTTAAGAATTCCTGGACAGCAGGAGAAGTCCCAGCAGACTGAAGAAGGGCAAATGTTGTCCCCTTCTTCAAAAAAAAAGGGGGTGGGGAGAGCACCCCAACAATTACTGCCCAGTCAACCTAACATCAATACCAAAAGTCATGTCAGATTAATTTTACCTTTTTATTATTTATTATTTATTTATTATTTACTTTATTTCTACCCCACCCTTCTCACCCCGCAGGGGACTCAGGGCGGATTACAATGTACACATTACATTTAGACACACAAACACACAAGGCAGACAGAGGCCATTTAACATCTGGCCACCAGGGGGAGCTGTCGCACTCCTCCATTCCTCAGCGTGTTTTCTGGAGATCTTTTTTATGGCTTCGTAAATCAGTTTTCCTGCTTTTTGTATTTATTTTGCTAGAGTGACACGCTTGGAAGACTGACAAGTTTGGAAGATGAGCAGAGTGCTCTGGATGTAGTATAGCTTGATTTCGGCCAGGCCTTTGACAAGGTCCCCCCAAGATATCGACAAGGCAATCCTACTATTAGGTGGATTTGTAGCTGGTTGACTGGCTGAATTCAATAATATTTCCTCTTCATCCTGGAAAGAAATGATTAATGGAGTGTCGCGGGGTTCTGTCTTGGAACAAGTGTTATTCAATATTTGTAATCAATGATATATGATGAAATAGTGGGCATGCTTATCAGATCACACCAAATTGTGAGGAATAGCTATCTAGTTCTCCAGAGGACAGAATCAGAATTCACAATGACCTTAACAGATCCAAGTGCTGGGCCAAATTAACAAAATGAATTTCTTTCTCTTTTTTTGCAAATTAATTTTTATTCGAGAAGGTAAACAGACAAACAAACAAAATGAATTTCAATAGGGAAAAATGTAAGATACTAAGGCAGAAAAAAATGAAATGTATACGGTAGATATTGGGTAGGTGACACCTGCCTTGACAGCAACACATGTGAAAGGGATCTAGAAATCCTAATACACTATAAGCAAAACAAGAGTCAATACTGTGATGCAGCAACTTTAAAAGGTCAATGAGATTCTTGGCTGTATCAACAGGAGTATAGTGCACTGTACAGATCAGTGTTTCTCAAACTGTGCTCCTCCAGGTGTTTTGGACATCAGCTCCCAGACATCACAGCCAGCTTGCCAGCTTATCATTTAGAATTGTGGGAACTGAAGTCCAAAACACCTGGAGGAGCACAGTTTGAAAAACACTGGTCTAGATCAAGGGAAGTAATAGTACCACTCTATTTGGCTTTGATTTGGCCTCACTTGAAATCCAGGTCTAAAGACCATGGTTCAAGAAAGATATTGATAAGTTGGAATGTGTTCAGAGGAGAGTGACTAAAATTATTGAAGATCTGGAAGCCAAGCCTTATAAGAAGTGGCTTAGGGGCTGTGTATGTTTAACCAGTATAAGAGAAGATTAAGGGTTTTACACAATAATCATGCTTACATATTTGAAAGGTTATCATATTGAAGATGGAGCAGGGCTTTTTCTGCTGCTCTAGAGATTAGGACATAAAGCATATGTGTCAAATACAAGGTCCATGGTCTGAATCTGACCCACCAGGTCATTTTATGTGGCCCATGAAACTTTCAATGCCAGGGCAACATAGTTACATTTATACAGTCTTACAATTACTGGCCATTTGAAGGCAACCATAAGGTTGATATGGCCCTCGGTGAAAATGAGTTGCCACCCCTGAAAAAGTAATGGATTCAAACTGAAGGAAAATAGATTCCATTAGGAAGAATTTCCAGATGGTAGTAACTGTTTGACAGCTAAATATGCTGAATACGAGTCTCCTTCTTTGGATCAAGGGTGCTTTGATTGTGTATTCCTGCATAGCAGCGGGTTGGACTAGATGGCCCTTGAGGTCTCTTTCCAACTGTATGAATGTATAATTCTATAATAAAGAAACAGAGACTGCTATCAAATAGTGGCACACGCTGGCTGTTTTGTCATTGAGGCAATCTGTGCCCTCCATGTTTTCATTTAAGCTATAAAATACAGACTACCTTCTATTTCCACAGATTCTGCAACCACAGCTTAAAGTGCCCTCCATGTTTTCATTGAAGATATAAAATACATTTTGTGAATATACGTGTGTATTGTTAAAATATAAAAACGTGACAATAAAAAAATATTTATTTTTAAAAAGCTATAAAATACAGTCTGTCTTACATTCCTGCAGATTCTGCAACCACAGCTTAAAGTAATAAAATACAAATAAATCAGGGACACTGATTTACTATGCCATTTCATTTAATGGGATTTTAGGATCCACAGATTTTTGTATCCATGGTGGCCGGGGGGGGGGGTGTCCTGTAATCCAACCCAACATAAACCAAGAGCCAATGTAATTATACAATGTGCTGAACTATGACCTCGGAATAGGTCTAACGTGTTACATCACTAATGTGGCATAGTGGTTTGATTGTTGATCATGAGTCTGGAGATCAGAATCTAAATCTTTGCTCAGCCATGGAAGCCAGCTAAGTGATCTTGAGCGAGGCATACTCTTTCAGCATTAGAGGAAGGCAAGGACATACTTCGCTGAATAAACAATGTCATAAAAACCTTAGGGTCATCATAATTTGGAAATAATAATATTGGACAGTATCTTTTAAATCTGGATTAAAACTTTGAGAGAATTCACTGCCCCATTGATGATGGAAATAGCAGTCACCATTGTATAGATATGGCTACCTTTATAAATGTGGAAGGAGATTGAAAACTTGGGAGCATCATGAGAAAACAGAATATTTACCAATGGTTTCTGCAATCCAGTTATGGCCATTTTCATCGTTATTATCAGCTGGATCAAAATCCATATACCAGATTCTGAAAAAGGCTTACCCACTGACATGCAAGAATTTTGATCCATTGCACTATAAACACCACAGGGCATCTCCATTAATCTGGTGCTCTGCCACTAGGTAGGTAACCTTTAGGGTAATGCAGTTTGAGATAACAGCTTCTTCATCACTTTACAAGTATCTGTTGCAAAAAATAATTTCGATTATGGTAGAGGATTTTCTTTTGGATAAAAAGCAATGAAGAAGAATCAGGCAAAGTAGGAAAGGTTATGATGTTTTAAAAGCTCAAGCATTTCATCATGACAAGGAAATGTGGTGCTACTTGACATATCAAAGGTTCCCTAAGCATCAATATTGACTGTTTGATCTCAGCCAACTGTTACAGAGCTTGGATACTTTGTAAAATGTCTGACCAAAGGCTCTTTTAGCTATGACTGCTCTGATTCTTACAAGCAGTGAAAGAGTGCCACACAACTCAGTATGATATCGGCTCCATGTTTCTGAGCATTCCAGGTGAGATCTCATTTTTCCATTTTAAAAATTGACCTTTTCTAAAACTGACATCAAAACCAATAACTTCATAATGTCAATGTTTGCACATTGATAGCACCATGCTCATACACCTGCCTACATCATTCTTGGGATTCAACTGTCTCATCCCCCCAGTGCTGGGATAAGTGAGACAATTATCAAAGCAAGTAATACAGTTCACCTTCCAACAAGTTGAGGGGTGGAGCAATTTTGTTTCCTCCCCTCGGAGAAGAGATTGGCTAATTTCGCAGAACTTTCCTGAAGGGAGGAGGGGCTGGCATAGTGTGGTGCCAGCCCCTTCTCCCTCATTCTGCAAAAGGACATTGCCCACCATTCCTGACCATGGACAGTATAATAATGATCATCAAATGGTTGCCATTTGGGGTCAGATAGGAATTTTCCCTCTTATGTTCTAAGAGGGTTTTTTGCCTACCCTATACTGTTATCTGCAGACTCACGCCCGGCCCAATTGTTCAAGATAATTCGGCAGCTCACGATGGTCCCTACCATCCCAAATAATGACGATCGGGCTCTTACCGCCAAGGCTTTCCAGAGTCACTTTGCAGACAAGATTGCGACGCTCCGCCGGGATCTGCCCACCACAGTTGATACAGTACAGGAGCTTGAGACCCCGTGGCCCTCCGCTGGATCCACCTTCAACCGGTTCCGACCACTGGACGCAGAGGATGTTGACAAGATAGTCACCGCTCTTCGACCTACCACCTGCTCCCTCGACCTGTGCCCCTCCACGCTGATTCGATCTTGCGTGGAGGGGTTTACGTGGCCTTCTGTTGAGCAAGGAGCTTTTCCAGAGGAGTTAAAAGAGGCGGTGGTAACTCCATTGCTGAAAAAGCCTGGGTTAGATCCTGCGGCTCCCTCCAATTACCGCCCAGTGTCCAACTTGCCATACCTGGGCAAGGTAATTGAGAGGGCAGCAATGGAGCAGCTGCAGGCATTCTTGGATGATGCAACTTGGCTAGACCCCTTCCAGTCCAGCTTCCGCTCCTGGTCTCCATCACAGACCTACTCCGTTGCCACTTGGACCAAGGCGGATCGGCGCTGCTCGTGTTATTGGACCTCACGGCAACGTTTGATACTGTCGATTACCAACTTTTGACACACTGCCTGGCGGTGGCGGTGGTGAGGGGGACAGCTCTCAACTGGCTGTCCTCCTTCCTCCAAAACCGCTTGCAGCGAGTGAAGTGGGGAGGGGTGGTCTCCGAGGGCTCCGCCTTTCACTGCAGGGTCCCTCAGGGGGCCATCCTCTCCCCGCTGTTATTCAACATCTACATGCGATCACTCGCCCAATTGGTACGGAGATTTGGGCTGGAATGTCATCAGTACGCTGATGACACCCAGCTCGTTCTGAGGATGGACGCTGGGGCGGAATCTGCACCCGATAATTTCCAACTCTGCCTAGAAGCCATAACTGGATGGCTGCAAGCCAGTAAGTTGAAGGTGAACCCGGCGAAGACAGAGATCTTGTGGCTGGGCCACCCGGGGGGGGGGGAGATCCAGCTGCCGACGTTTGACGGATTGGCACTATGCCCGCAGTCCTCAGTAAAGAGCCTAGGGGTCCGGCTGGACCCCCAGCTGTCTATGGAGGCACAAATTGCTTGTGCCTGCAAGACAGCCTTTTACCACCTGCGGCAAGCAAAACGTCTGGCTCCCTATCTCTCCCGTCGCGACCTGGCCACGGTGATCCAAGCCAGAGTCATCTCAAGGCTCGATTATTGTAACGCACTGTACATTGGCCTACCTTTGTCGGCGATCCGGAAACTTAAACTGGCGCAGACCGCGGCAGCTCGTTTGCTGCTAGGAGCCCCAAGAACGGCCCATATAACACCACTCCTGCGTGAACTGCACTGGTTGCCCATTGATCTCCTTCAAGGTGTTAGTTCTGACTTTCAAGGCCTTATATGGTTTGGGGCCAGTGTACTTGAAGGAGCGGCTTACCGCATATGCGCCCAGAAGATCACTGCGTTCAGAGGGGCTCAACTTACTTGATGATCCGGGGATGAAGTTCTGCAGAGTCTCTACCACGCAGCAGAGAGCGTTTTCAGTGGCCGCGCCGGTTTTATGGAACTTGCTGCCACCGGAGACACGAGCCTTGCGGGACCTGATGGCTTTCCGCAGGTCCTGCAAGACCTGGCTATTTAGGCAGGCGTTTGATGTGTGATGTCCGACGGCGCATGATTAACATTGCCACTCTGTTGTACCACTGTTATTCTGCATGAACCAGCCATGTCTGGCTATGATTTTGTGTGACTGTTTTTAAGATGTAATTTCATGCGTTTTAATCCTATGTGTTTTATATGCTGTTTCATATGCTGTTTTATATGCTGTTTTTATATGCTGAAATAAATAAATTTTTATATGCTGTTGTATATGCTGTCATTTATTATATGAGCTTATAGGGTTAATGTAAACGGTCGTACATATATTCAAACCGCCCTGAGCCTCGGGAAGGGCGGTTTATCAAATCGAAATAAATAATAATAATAATAATAATAGATAGAATGGTCAGCATGTAAACTAAACAAGCAGAACGGCAGTGCAGAGTGAAAAGTGAACCAGTCAGGACAATGCCACAATGCACGTTTCGTAAGGAGGGGTTGAATACGATCTTTAATAGTATTGTTTGTGAATCACAAACACAGTGTTATGCAAAATATATATCATTTATCATATATCACAATAATAAAGGAGAACAACCACATACAGCATCCAAAAATGTTCATAACAGCATAAGAGAAATGAAAGGCACAATGCAAGGCTGGCGGTGGGGTGGGAAACCCCAGTACTTGCCCAGTCGGAGGTAAGGGACGTCCAAGCCCTGGCTGACTCCTGTGCTGGGGTGGAGATTGCACAGAAGGAGGTGTGCATTGGATATCCTCAAAGCAAAAACAAGATGATGTAATAGGTGGGGAAATCCCCAGGTTGTGCGATGCCAAGGGAAATCCCTGGCGTCTTCTCGCGAGACCGGGAAGTCTCGCAGCTCCATCTGTGGATCAGGCGAGGAAAGATGATGAAGAGGTTGGGAAATCCCGAAGTCGCACAGTGTGGTCTCGGGCATCTTCTCGCGAGATTACGGAAGTCTCGCGGCTGTCTCCGCGAGTATGGCCGGGCCCCATGTGGCAATGCAGCAAAGCAATCGTAGATAAAATTCAAATGGTGGGATAATAGAACACGGGCGGGGTGTGTGGGTTCTCCGGAAGGAAGGGTGAAATCCAAAATTCAACACTACGAAAACTGGTGATGAGCACAATGCTCCGTGGGGAAATTCCCCAAGACGCAAGGAGGGGGAGGCAAATCAAGCTTCTCCCTCACATGTAGCTTGGTAGAAAAGCTGAGCCGACGGTAAGCCAATGCTACTATTTCCGCGGCCACATCCAATCCGTTTTGGGTTCCTTACGGAGTCCTTTTTCAAGGCTCTTAGTTTTTAACCAAGCATAAGTCACTGAAAATTAATTAATACAGGATATCAATATCCACAAAATTCAAAAGAAGTACAAAGTACCAGCATATGACAATTCAAAGTATCATACATACCATTTTAGGTGATGAAATACACATAACCCCAGCTCAAGATCGAGTAAGGTGACCCAAAGGTGATGCACAAGGTCAGAGGGGAACTATTTATAGTAAAATAGAGCTGATGCTGATAGGGTCGTTGAGGCCACATGGCCACTCCATGGTGCAAGTGAAGAGGGAGTGTCATAAGCCCCATGTTGCTTATCATGTTGCATAGGGTGAAAGCCAGGCAGTGAACATTTCCCCCTATGGGATGGGATGGGGTGAGGGGGAATCTGGGTGATACAAGGCATGGGGAGACAGGTCCTCCATGTGAATTGTGGTCCTAAGGTGATGAGGAACTTAGCTACAATATTTATTTATTTCACATATTTGTATCCCACCCTTCTCACCCTAAAAGGGGATGCAGGGAGGCCTTGCAGCAGGCAGCAATACCCTTCTGTTCAACCTTTAAAATCCACTTTTTAAACTTGCAAGCTCTTGAAAGGTGTGTGTGCCTTCAAGTCACTTGTTGACTTTAGGTGACCCCATGAATTCATAGGATTTTCTTGAATAAAGAATACTCAAAGTGCCTTTTTATAGGTACCCAAAGGAAAAGAGTTTCTGAAGCGGATAGGACAGGGTAAATGACCTTATTTGTGATCCTACCCTGTGATGTTTATTTTCACTGCCATCTATTTAAGATTACTTCAGTAGGCAACCTCCTTATAAGTATTGTTTGTGTGTGAGGCACATGGAGACATTTATTTGGTTCAAACAGAGAAAGATTGTTTATTTGTTTATTTAGAACAGGCACGGGAGCTTAATGGTTGCAGTATATTGGTGCAGAGCATTATGGTTTCAGAAGTGGTTCAAAGCTTAGAACTTCGGGTTCCAGTCAAATCTTTAAAACCCAAGAAACTTTTTAGTCCTTCACTAAACAGTTCCTTAATTATAAACAGCCCAGTCACCAGTCTGTTTAAAACAATAGTTCTTCCTCGAAGTAACTATTGTAAACTTTACCACAAGTTTCACTTCATGAATAAACTAGTTCTTTACAGCCCTTACTGAGATTGCAAGACTTAAAGCTCCAGGAACTCTCTGCCTTTACCCAACCAGGCACTAGCAGCTCTTCAGCCCTCAGGTTTTAAACTCAGACTGGCTATTCCAGCACAGTCCCAGAGCTGCATCCTTCTCATACAGTTCCCTAAACCAGACTGACATAAAATGGTTCCTTCTTCTTGCCTTAGCCTAGCTCCGCCCACTTTCTTCACTGATCAGACTCCCTCCAGGGCTGCTGACCAATCAGGTGGTGCCACATACTTTAAAGGCTGCCTGCTCGCTCCACCCCCTTAGCTCTTTCTCACAAAATGGCTGCCTGCTTCCTCCGCCCCCTCAGCTCTGTTCTCACAAAATGGCTGCCTGCCTCCTCCGCCCCCTCAGCTCTGTTCTCACAAAATGGCTGCCTGCTCGTTCCACTCCCTCAGCTCTGTTCTCACAAAATGGCTGCCTGTCTCCTCCACCCCCTCAGCTCTGTTCTCACAAAATGGCTGCCTGCTCGCTCCACCCCCTCAGCTGTGTTCTCACAAAATGGCTGCCTGCTCGCTCCACCCCCTCAGCTCTGTTCTCACAAAATGGCTGCCTGCCTCCTCCACCCCCTCAGCTCTGTTCTCACAAAATGGCTGCCTGCTCGTTCCACTCCCTCAGCTCTGTTCTCACAAAATGGCTGCCTGTCTCCTCCACCCCCTCAGCTCTGTTCTCACAAAATGGCTGCCTGCTCGTTCCACCCCCTCAGCTCTGTTCTCACAAAATGGCTGCCTGCTCATTCCACTCCCTCAGCTCTGTTCTCACAAAATGGTTGCCTGCCTCCTCCGCCCCCTCAGCTCTGTTCTCACAAAATGGCTGCCTGCTCTTAGCTCTTTTCCACCCCTCAGCTCTGTTCTCACAAAATGGCTGCCTGCCTCCTCCGCCCCCTCAGCTCTGTTCTCACAAAATGGCTGCCTGCTTACTCCACCCCCTCAGCTCTGTTCTCACAAAATGGTTGCCTGCCTCCTCCGCCCCCTCAGCTCTGTTCTCACAAAATGGCTGCCTGCTCGCTCCACCCCCTTAGCTCTTTCTCACAAAATGGCTGCCTGCTTCCTCCGCCCCCTCAGCTCTGTTCTCACAAAATGGCTGCCTGCCTCCTCCGCCCCCTCAGCTCTGTTCTCACAAAATGGCTGCCTGCTCGCTCCACCCCCTTAGCTCTGTTCTCACAAAATGGCTGCCTGCCTCCTCCGCCCCCTCAGCTCTGTTCTCACAAAATGGCTGCCTGCTCGCTCCACCCCCTTAGCTCTGTTCTCACAAAATGGTTGCCTGCCTCCTCCGCCCTCTCAGCTCTGTCCTCACAAAATGGCTGCCTGCTCGCTCCACCCCCTTAGCTCTTTCTCACAAAATGGCTGCCTGCTTCCTCCGCCCCCTCAGCTCTGTTCTCACAAAATGGCTGCCTGCTTGCTCCACCCCCTCAGCTCTGTTCTCACAAAATGGCTGCCTGCCTCCTCCGCCCCCTCAGCTTTGATCTAAGAAAATGGCTGCCTGGCTTTTAGTCTTTAAAAAAAACCCAACCTTTTACAGCCATCTCTAACACACCAGCCCTGAACAGTAGGCCAGTATGTTACAGTTGCTTATGACAGTTCACAAACAAAAGAATCTATCAATCCTTCTGGAGAGAACCTGAAAAATAGAGCTGCAAGAAGTCATTTTGACACAGGGAAAAAATGTCTAAAACTAGGAAGTGAATGCAAGGCTGGGGTAAAAATTGCTGGAAGAAACATTAACAACCTTAGATATGCAAAGTGATACCATTTTGAGGGCCAAAAGTGAGGAGGAGCTTGGGAGCCTTCTAATCAAGGTGGAAAAAGACAGTGCAAAAGCTGGGTTGCAGTTAAACATAAAAAAAACAAGACTATGGCAACCAGACTGCTTGATAACTGGCAAAGAGAAGGAGAAAACGTGGAGGCCGTGATAGACTTTGTATTTCTAGGTGCAAAGATTACTGCAGGAGCAGACTGCAGCCAGGAAAAGATGAAGACACTTCTTGGGAGGAGAGCAATGACCAATCTCGATAAAATAGTGAAGAGTAAAGACATCACACTGGCAACAAAGATCTGCATAGTTAAAGCAATGGTTTTCCCTGTAGTAACCTACGGATGTGAGAGCTGGACCTTAGGGAAGGCTAAGCGAAGGAAGATAGATGCTTTTGAACTGTGGTGTTGGAGGAAAGAGCCTTGGACCGTGAGAAGATCCAACCAGTTAGAGTTCCCATATGTCCCTTATTCTAAGGGACGTCCCTTATTTTGGCCCTAAAATTTGTGTCCCTTATTTTCAGGCCCTGTCCCTTATTTTTGACTAGCAGGACAGGACTGGGCGGTGTTCACCAGAGGAAGGTGCGCGCTGTGGTTTCCATGGCAATGCCTGCTTGGGGATTCCAACTTGCAGGGCAGCCTGCATCCCTGTTGGAAGGAAGAGGCGATACAGGACTTTTTCAAAGTACAGTAGACTAATTAACCATTACCCAAGGGGAATGTTGGATCATGTTGGATAAAGATAGTTTCTGGTTGCTTGAGAGTTACTCTTAAAATAGGCCTAGCTGTGCATCCCAATACTATACAATGTTGTGTATCCCATACTATACTATACCATTAACTATTGACATGATAATCATGAAGATGTTCTGTCTTATAAATTTTATTTTATTTTAATGTTTAGACAAGTGCACTTTTAAAGTCAGCAAAGTCAAGTACTAAATACAGATGGAGAAAATTAGGTAGTTCTAATAATGTTTTTTCTGCATGACAAAGCATGCAGAAACATACCATGTCCTGTTAAGAGGGTATAAGTCAGTTTCTTTTGTGAGTTTCAATCATTATCTTATTCTGTTAATAAAACTATTTCTACCTAATGTTTGAGTTTCAAGTTTTTAATGAAGTGTCCCTTATTTTTGTGAAAAATCCCGTAAATGTCCCTTATTTCTTATATCAAAAAATGGCAACCCTACAACCAGTCCATACTTCAGGAAATAAATCCCGACTGCTCGTTAGAGGGAAGGATATTAGAGGCAAATACGAAGTACTTTGGCCACATCATGAGAAGAAAGGAAAGCTTAGAGAAGACAATGATGCTGGGGAAAATGGAAGGAAAAAGGAAGAGGAGCCGACCAAGGGCAAGTTGGATGGATGGTATCCTTGAAGTGACTGGCTAGACACTGAAGGAACTGGAGGTGGTGACGGCCGAAAGGGAGCTCTGGCGTGGGATGGTCCATGAGGTCAGGAAGCGTCGGAAGCGACTGAACGGATGAACAATAACAGGAAGTGTAGGGCAAACAGTGTTATGAGCCAACATATTGCGGTAGTATGGTGAAAAAGCTCTGCTAAGTCTAGGTAGATTGCAGAGAATATAAGAGTATTCCTGATAATATAGCAAAACAGCCTCCACCACACAAAGACAAACACAGCAAGCCAATTCAGGAATGCCTGTGTACAGCTTGTCTACTAAGCATAGACTGTCATAAAGGAGATAAAACCCACCCTCTGTGCCAGTCAAGGGAAGCAACATAAAGCATTGGGGCTAGAACTCCAAAAAGAGCATGAAAAGAAAGCCTTGTGCTTATAATCACTAAATATGGACATTTGTGGCAAATGAGATTGCACACTCCTGAAAAGGCACCAAAATTTTAATGGAAATTCGGAGGAGGAGAGGAAAAAAGAGAGAGAAAAGCAAGAGCAAGGGCATTCTTACAGCCATGCGGTCTTCATACACATAGGCAGATGCATCCATCCTTCATGCGGCGAAGCATAGCAAATAGGAAATCCATAACATAAAAAGGGGATCAAACTGCACAGCAACAAATCTTCATGCAAGATGAATAATCCTGGAGTGAAATAACACAATTATAAGGAGTGCACCAGCAGAAGAAATGAGCATCATTTGGGTGAAAGCAGTATAAACTTTACAAAAAACTCTACCTACAAGGATTCTCCAAGAGCTAAAGTAGTATTATACTCTGTGTGCTGTATAGATACACTGTTTCATAATAATCAATTCAAGTTGTAGTAAGAGCATGGTATAGCCATTTAAAAAAGAACACCAGGATGGATCCAGGCCCAAATGAACATGAGTCTGCTCTAGACCAGTGTTTCCCAACCAGTGTGGCCGTGGCACACTAGTGTGCCGTGAGCAATCATCAGGTGTGCTGTGGGAAATTGGAACCTCCAATACCCTTTCTTCCCCCTCCTGCCCAACGTGCTCTCTGGGTGTAGGTGAACTACAACTTCCAAACTCAAGGTCAATTTCCAAGCAAACCCTTTCAGAACTTTCTGTTGGTAATGAGACTTCAATATGCCAAGTTCGGTTCAATTCCATTGTTGCAAGAGTTCAGGCTGCTCTTTGATTGTGTGTTAACTATAAATCCCAGAAACTGTAACTCCCAAATGTGAAGGTCTATTTTCCCAAACTCCATCTGTGTTCACATTCCTGATCCAACATTGCTTCACTCTACAGTGCTCTCTGAATATAGGTGAACTACAACTCCAAAACTCAAGGTCAATGCCCACCAAACTCTTATAGTATTTTCTCTTGGTTATGGGAGTTCTGTGTGGGAAGTTTGTGTCTTTCTGCCATTCCTGCCAGGATATTTATGTCGTGTTCATCAAAACAGGTCCAGGTTTCACACTGAGTGTATAAATACATTTAAAAACATATTAACTATATGTATTACTGTGTTAGAGTGCCATTTTGTGTCATTTTGGTTGGTGGTGTGTCCCAGGATTTTGTAAATGTAAAAAATGTGCCGCGGCTCAAAAAAGGTTGAAAAACACAGCTCTAGACAGGATATAATCTGAATCCATCTCATTTTCTTCATTCCAATTCCTATTCTGGAAAGTGAGAGTTGTGGTAATAACTCACTGGTTTGTGTTGAGGACCAAAAAAAGTCGCAAAGCATTTTCTTTGCTGTTGAAATGTTTGTTATTAATATATAGCTAGTATTTTAAATTATGAGTTCATATAAGCCCGTGAAAGCACTTGGTGGCATAATTCTTTTGTTAGATATTTATTTATGGAGGATATGGTTTGTGGCATTATTTTTTTCCTCCGAGAACAGTCATTCCTTATGTCAGAATCACTATTCACTGGGGAAACTTTCTTTCCCCACTGTTTTCCTTCCCAAAATGAAAAAATATATTCACTCTGACAGCTCAAACTAGAGCGTAGAAAGCCCCATCTAGTGTTGCTCATATTTATTCCAAACTCAATATAAGCACGGTGCAGGCAAGTTTAGAATAATTGCTGGGAAAAATGCCATCCATTTTTAATGTCAGACATAGTAATCATCAGATTCCTTACTGCACTGTGTCATATGACAGCTAAGAGACACCATCCCCTCCTGAATGAACATCCTTAAAATCAAAAGCAATTAAACTGTGAAAATATATTGGGATGAATGCACTATCACTTTTTATTGCTACTTCTTAACATTAATTTGGAACCAACCGAATGCCTTACACTACATTACAGGACTTGCCAATTTCGGTATATCTATGTAGATAGATGGGTTAAGAAAGATTTTGGAGAAAAATGCAGTATGCTCTACTGGATACAGGAAGAATAATTCTCCCTGTTTCCAATGTTAAAGTTTGGGGTGAGGGTTATTACTTATGTAGCAAAAGGGCATGACAGGGAAGTCTTAGCTGTCTCTGAAGGGAAATCTACTGTTTGGAAAATTATGAGCTCAACAAAGACCAAGAACATGCAATGGATACAAAATGGAGACTGAGCATCTGAATGGGAAAGAAATAGAAAATGGGGAAAGAGCAAGGAATTAGGTGGGGCAACTGGGATTCAGGGATGTAAACCAGCATTGGGGAAACTTAATCTGCTCTCTCCTTGCCTTCCCGTTTTTCCTTCTGAGTCATGTCTTTTTAAGATTGTAAACCTGAGGGCAATTTTAAGCCATTGTGGGAATATGATAAATAAAATATATACTTACCACTTTTAAGCATGCAAAGCAAAGAGTTGGGCAGATGTATCAAAGGAATACAAACACAGAAATAACAAGAAATGTGTGGAAAAATAGTGTCACTGCAATGGTAGAACTTTGGTAATTAGAGGAAAATGTCATTTGTAGGGGCAGAAGTCTTACTGACTGCAGCAATCGATTCATTTTTGCTACAAATTCTGCAGTGAATTAAGTATTGTAGCCTGGTCAGATTCTGAGTGCTCAGAAAATGAGGGAGGGGGTGCTGCGGTAGATTTGGAGAGCCCAGAGGAGGATGGAAGTGGCCTGAAGAGAGTTGTCTTGGAATCTCCTGGCAGCTCCCATGAGACTGGAGAATGCCATATCAGCTCTCATGAGAATCTGCCAGAAGTGCAGGCCAAGATAAATGTGGAAGATGAATGTTTGTCCAGATCAGAGTGCTTGGAACTTCGGAGGCAGAGCATACAACAGAGACAGACTCACTTTTCCCAGTGGCTTAGAAATAAGGAGAGGAAGAGTAGGTGTATGAGGAATGATGTCATGGGAGAGGTTGAGGCATTTTAAGTTGTTTTCTGCTAGTATAATTCTTTGTGAGAGCAACATTGCATTCAGGTGAACAGTTCTCGGTCCCTGTTTGTGTATTCATGAATTCAAGTTTATAAATTTGTTCCTGGTTCTTGTTTCATGCCTTGCATTCATGCTATCATGTTTATGGATATATCTGGAGGTTGACTCTTGAGACTACTGTATATTCTAAAGGATTTTGGAATCTTGGCTATCTTGGAAATAATTGTTTGAATTTTGATTCTTCTTTTTAGATTTGCTTGTTTTTACATACATACTAGGCATGGTTTAGAACCCAAAAATGGCGATTCTTAAATCAAATGGGGGGGGGGGATTTTTTTATAGATTAGTATATCAAAGACTTACAAAAAATTTCCCAAAAAGTTCTAAAATGTAACTTAAGTACTAACGAAATTCATTAGTAATTCGTATGCCAGAGCATGTGCATTCCAGATGGTTTTGGCCTACAACTCCCAGAAATCCTAACAGCTGGTAAATTGGCTGGGATTTCTGGGAGTTGTAGGCCAAAACTTGAATAAACCACACTGAATTCTAGATGGGACTCTCCAAATAGGAAGGAGGGAGGGAAGGAGGGAGGGAGGGGGTATTCTATTCTTGGAAGCAGCAATAAAGGAGGAGGAGGGCCCCCCCTCACTCCTCGCTGCCTCTCTCTCAGCCCGATCCTGAGGGAGCGAGGGCCCAAGTTTGCCCAGGCTGAGAGGAAAAGGAAAAGGCCTGAGGCTGTGAGGAATGGTGGGAGTTGAAGTCCAAAACATGTACCTGGAGGGCTGAAGCTGGCCCCTGCGATGGGGCAAGGCAGATCAACGGGGAAGAGAAGCATCTGGGAGAGCGCAGGGAGAGAAAGGAGGAGAGGCGCACGCGCGCGCGTGTGTGTGTGTGAAGCTGGCCCCTGCGATGCGGCATGGCAGCAGAGCAACGGGGAAGAGAAGGAGGGGGGGAAGCGTGGAGGACTACACTTTCCAGAATGCATTGCCTGCCTACCTAGCAGCAGCGTCACTTCCAGTTCCCCATAGAAATGCGGGAAAAAGAAGAAGCTGAATGAAGGCGGTAAGGAAATGAGGGGGAGAAGACAGGGAGAAGTGAGTAGGTAGTACAATAATTAATTAATTAAGAATTAAGAATTTATTACGATCCTAACGCAAATTGTTGGCCTCAAGGACCGTAAAAGGAAGTCCACTTCCTGGTTGGCGTTCCAGGTGCGGAAATACTCGAAAGTAGCCTTTCTTACGAATTTCTTACGAAACGAATCATTTTCATAACTTTTTTCTCATGCCTAATACATACTCTTCTCTTATTAAACTTTTACTTACTGGATTACCTGGGCAGAGAGTGGTGAAAAGATGTTTCAGGGTTCTGGTACAACAGTAAGATCCAAGTTCCAAGTCCATTATCATCTTTATGGAGAACATGGGAAGGAAATCTTGCCCTTTTTCATCAGAATCATAACACCTTAAGCATTCTAAAACACAATAATCCAGACTGCACTATTTTGTTGAAAGTCTGATTTCTCCTCTGTCTACATTCTATATATACTGTAGGTGGTTAGTTCTCAACTGCACAGCATGTGACTCCTCAAAAAGAGAGGTTTCAGAGAGTGCCAAGACTTTGTAAGGATGAGAAATAATATTTGACCTAATCAACATGACCTTACTGGTAACATCTAAAAAAGTATCAATTTATCATGGTCAGTGACAGGCTAGAAAATTAGACTTCAAGTGTAGGAGGCTCTCTATTTGTTGAACTAGTTCTTGTGTGCCAAATTCCAATGTGCAAAACGTTGGTTTGAAGATTATGAAACATTATAAACAATCCCATGCACATAATAATCCCTACACAAAATATAATCCTTTAATTTTAACATCAGGATGGACAACTAATGACCCAGAATACGAAATTGTGAAATATGAATTCCAACCCTGGGAGGAAGATAAAAAATGAATAATTACAACTCCCATCATGTCTTCTAAATCCTGGGTTATTAACATTTGCCATTGCCATTCCTTCAACTTATGTTATGATGTGTTGCTATGTATTTATTCTCACATATGAGAAGGGGGGTATCATCAAACATATTACAGTGATTTTTTTTTTATCATGTCAGGAGTGACTTGAGAAATTGCAAGTCACTTCTGGTGTGAGAGTATTGGCAGTCTCCAGAGACGTTGCCCAGTGAAAGCCCGGATGTGATACCCTCCTGTGAGAGGCTTCTCTCATGTCCCTGCATGGGAAACTGGGGCTGACAGACAAGAGTTCACCCCATCTCGTGGATTCGAACTGTCAGCAGTTTAGCTGGCACAAGGGTTTAACCCATTGCATCTTCACGGCTGATGTGATTATTATATTTAGAAAAAAAGAAAGAGGAAGGAGGAGGATACATTTGTTAGTCAATGAGTTAGCAGAACAACAAATGTTACCCCCATTCAAAGAACTCAATAAACTGTCAATTTATTTTGACACTTAAAACAAAAAGTCTCACAAACCTATCCCTGGCATTACAAATACATGACAATTGATACCCCAAATCTGCTATATAAAATGGTTGTTCCCATATACCAAATGGCTTAGTCCATATGGCTTCAAAGTCTGGGCTGGTCACTGACTCCAGCTATGAAGGTTTCTGCCTACTTTTAAACTGTGTGATATATTTTTTGATACTTTTTTAATTCTAGAAGTCATCTTTGAGTTTTTTTTATTGGTATGGTATGAACAGTTTAAAGAAATATTTTCTTCACACCAATAGTGCCTCAATGTTAGTGATACATAGCAGCTTTTAACATACATGCAGTGATAGCCATGACATCTTGATGTCATTATCCTTCTCTCACTCACACACACACATACACAAAACACACAAGAACAATGTCAGCTGAAACCCCTGCAGCATTCTCGCTTCCTTGAGTTACTTTTTCTCCTCTGGAGTATTGGATAAAAGAGCAGCAAATGCCTGCAGCTACAAGCTCCCAAGGTGCTCTCAGAGTCTGAAGGCAATGGTATATTAGGCTGCAATGGGAGGCAAACAACCACTTTATGCTTGAAGAACTGTCAGCATCATATACAGAAGGGAGGAGTGCAAGTACTAGTTTCTCAAGGAAGCCTGTTGCATGGTCCAAATGATGAGAAGATGGAGAGAACCTACAAACCAGAGACAGGTAACTTGTAGTCCTTCAGATATTCTTGCAGTACAGCTGTCATTGACCCTAATCACGGCTTAGGGCTGATGGGAATTGCAGTTCAACAACACCAGTTGTGTTACCATTGCAGTCTAACAAAGGCCAGAGGGCTTCCAATTTCCAACGTCCAAAGGAGATCCTAAAGGAGGCAGATTAACATGAAAATATCAAGGATTAAGATGTGGAATCATGTTCATGCTGTTGATCTGTAATTGCTTCCACTTAATTTCCTTTCCAAGGTATGGTTGTGGAAACTGAACAGTGAAAAAAGATGACACACGGTGAATCAGCTCATTTTGATTTTGACACTGGAGGAGGTCCCATGGACCTCCAAAAAAGCCAAATAAATGAATCAAAGTCCAATCCTACTTGAAGTCTATCTAAAAATTAAAATGACTAATCTGATATTATTGTATATCATGGTTTGGCATGAGATATGGAACAGATCATCATTCTTGGTAATGTGGAATACGATAGAAAGAGAGTGAGATCACATTACAGGTGTATTGATTTAATCAAGGAAGCCACCCTTCAGAGTTTTCAAGACTTTCGTGGGACTGTTAGTAACAGGGTTTTTCTCAATTACTGAATCATCACAAATCAAAGCCAATATGTTGGCAATTAATGCCAAAATCCTCTTGCTCACTACATCTGAAACTCAGTCTAGTTTGTGTTCTGTTGCTACATGCAACTACTTGCTGGTTAATTGGACACACTTGGGGGATACAATCACACTTTTTTCTCTTAAAATCTTGCATTTGGGCTGGGAAGACATAGCTACTAGGCATGAGAAAAAAGTTATGAAAATTAAATGAAATCGGAAGGGATTCGTATGTAATGGGACTTTCTAGTTTATACGCATCGCCGCGGCGATCCCGGAAGTACCCTTTCTTTTACGACACTTTGCGGCGCCATTTTTGTATCTGGTGCGTAAGTATCATAAGGACGTCGGATGGCTTCTTTGCCCTTACTCGACGTGGTTTCTGATTGGCTAATGGAGACCAGGTGGTACCATAAAACCACCTTCTTTCCTTTAGCCAATCAGCGAGCGAGGGCCTCCTCCTCCTCTCCCGCCTATGGCAGGGTGGCAAGAGAGGAGGAGGATGCCCCCAGCGCCCTCGCTGCCTCTCTCTGGCCCCGATCCATGGATCCATGGATTGAAGCTAGAGAGAGACAGCGAGGCGCTGGGGCATCTTCCTCCTCTCTCGCTGCCCTCCCTCTTTCCCTGCCAATAAACCAGAGTATTGGCAAGGAAAGGGGGGGGAGGAAGCGAATCGCCTCCTCCTTCCCCTCCTTTCCTTGCCAATACTCTGATTTATTGGCAAGGAAAGGAGGGGGAAGTGAATGCCCCCCCCTCCTTTCCTTGCCAATAAACCGGAGTATTGGCAAGGAAAGGAGGGGGGGGGGAGGAAGCGAATCGCCTCCTCCTTCCCTCCTTTCCTGGCCAATACTCTGATTTATTGGCAAGGAAAGGAGGGGGAAGTGAATGCCCCCTCCTTTCCTTGCAAATAAACCGAGTATTGGCAAGGAAAGATCCTGGCAGGGAGGAGGGGCAGGGAGGGGCCCGTCTGCTCCTCCTCCTCTGCCAGGATCTAAAGCGCACCAAGGCTTGATGCTTTATATTGATGCTCCTCCTATATGCCAGGATCCTGTCAGAGGAGGAGGAGCAGACGGGGCCCTCCCTGCCCCTCCTCCTCTGCCAGGATCTAAAGCGTGCCAAGCCTTGAAGAGGCTTCATGACTGGCCAACTTCAGCCCTCCAGGTGTTTTGGACTTCAACTCTCACCATTCCTCACAGCCTCAGGCCTCTTCCTTTTCCCCTCAGCCTGGGCAAACTTGGGCCCTCACTCCTTCAGGATCGGGTGAGAGAGAGGCAGCGAGGATCGAGGGGGGGCTCCTCCTCCTTTTTTTGCTGCTTCCAAGAATAGAATACCCCCTCCCTCCTTCCCTCCCTCCTTCCCTCCCTCCTTCAGTTTACCAGCTGTTTGGATTTCTGGGAGTTGTAGGCCAAAACCATCTGGAATGCGCATGCGCTGGCATACGAACTACTAACGAATTTCGTTAGTAATTACGTTACATTTTAGAAATTTTTGGAATTTTTTTGTAAGTCTTTCTATTATAATCAAAAATCTCCCCATTAGATTTTCGAATCCCTATTTTTGGGTTCTAAACCATGCCTAATAGCTACATAATTCATGAGTGGGAATCAAACTATAGGTTGAGTTTATCCAAATAGAGGGAGCCCCCAGTGGCGCAGTGGGTTAAACCCTTGTGCCAGCAGGACTGAAGACCGACAGGTCACAGGTTTAAATCCGGGGAGACGCAGATGAGCTCCCTCTGTCAGCTCCAGCTCCCCATGCAGGGACATGAGAGAAGTCTCCCATAAGGATGGTAAAACATCAAGAAACATCCTGGCATCCCCTGGGCAACATCTTTGTGAATGGCCAATTCTTTCACACCAGAAACGACTTGCAGTTTCTCAAGTCGCTCCTGACATGAAAAAAAACCCCAAGTAGAGGACAATGAAAACACACAGACAGATAGATATAATTGGATAAGTTCTTCAATTAAAATTACAGTATATATGAGAGGTCACCGTTATAACATCTAGTTCCACAAAATTATACTGAAAAATCATGTAGACTCACATGTCATTTCATTGACTGCTTCCCCCTCCCCTCATCCCGGCATAAGATGCAGTTGGAAACTAATGGGCAATGTATTGACTTGGTACTTCTCAAGCAAACTAAATTATTAGTAAGAGGTTTGACCACTTTGACAGGGAAGCATTTTGACACGAGCACCTGCTTGTCCGGTTTTAATGTATTCGTTTCAATCGGTTCAGCTCGAGGATGTGGACAAGATCCTTGGAGAGGCGAGGCCCACCACATGCATCCTAGACCCCTGCCCATCCTGGCTGATCAAGGAAGCCAGAGGGGGTTTGGCAGAGTGGGTGAAGGTGGTGGTTAATGCCTCCCTTCGGGAAGGCATCATTCCAGCCAGCTTAAAGCAAGCTGTTATAAAACCGCTGTTGAAGAAACCATCACTGGACCCCATTCAATTAGTGAACTATCGGCCAGTTTCCAATCTCCCCTATTTGGGCAAAGTCATGGAACGTGTGGTGGCTTCGCAACTCCAGGGGTTCTTGGTAGACACTGATTATCTTGATCCGGCACAGTCTGGCTTTAGGCCGGGACATGGGACTGAGACAGCCTTGGTCGCCTTGGTAGATGATCTACGCCGGGAACTTGACAGGGGGAGTGTGTCCCTGTTGGTTCTGCTGGACCTCTCAGCGGCTTTCGATACCGTTGACCACGGTATCCTTCTGGGTCGCCTTGCAGATATGGGGCTTGGGGGTACTGCTTTGCAGTGGCTCCAATCCTTCCTGGAAGGTCGTACCCAGAAGGTGTCATTGGGTGACACCTGTTCGGCTCCACAGCCGTTGTCCTGTGGAGTCCCTCAGGGTTCAGTACTGTCCCCGATGTTGTTTAACATCTACATGAAACCGCTGGGAGAGATCATTCGGAGTTTCGAGTAAGGTGTTATCTGTACGCAGATGATGTCCAGATCTGTCACTCCTTCCCACCTGTCACCAAGGAGGCTGTCCAGACCTTGAACCGGTGTCTGGCCGCTGTGTCGGACTGGATGAGGGCTAGCAGATTGAAACTAAATCCAGACAAGACAGAGGTCCTCCTGGTCAGTCGTAAGGCCGAACAGGGCATAGGGTTACAGCCTGTGTTGGACGGGGTTACACTCCCCCTGAAGACGCAGGTTTGCAGCTTGGGAGTGATCCTGGACTCAGCGCTGAGCCTGGAACCCCAGGTCTCAGCGGTGGCCAGGGAGCTTTTGCACAAGTGAGACTCGTGCGCCAGCTGCGCCCGTACCTTGGGAAGTCTGATCTGGCTACGGTCGTCCATGCTCTGGTCACATCCCGAATAGATTACTGCAACGCTCTCTACGTGGGGCTGCCTTTGAAGACAGTTCGGAAATTGCAATTAGTTCAGCGGGCGGCAGCCAGACTACTAACGGGAGCTACATACAGGAGCATACTACCCCCTGTTGTGTCAGCTCCACTGGCTGCCTGTCCAATTCCGGGCTCAATTCAAAGTGCTGGTTTTGACCTTTAAAGCTCTATACGGTTCTGGCCCAGCTTACTTGTCCGAACGCATCGGCCGCTACGTCCCATCCCGTAACCTAAGATCATCTGGGGAGGCCCTGCTCTCGCTCCCGCCGACTTCTCAAATGCGGTTGGTAGGGACGAGGGACAGGGCCTTCTCGGTGGTGGCCCCCCCGCCTGTGGAATGCGCTCCCTATGGAGGTACGGTCCACCTCATCCCTCCTGGCATTCAGGAAAAAGGTGAAATCCTGGCTCTGGGACCAGGCGTTCCCACATCAGCTCTAAGCAGCATGTTAGATGGGATTTTAATTGGAAGGGAGGAAGAGGGTCAATGTTTTTATGGTCGAATATTGTTTTAAATTGGAATGACTGTAGATGTTGCTGAGGAATTGTATTTTAATGTTTTAATGTATTTTAATGTGTTGTGGGGTTTTGGGGTTTTACGCTGTTTGATGTGGCATCGAATTGTGCCGTGCTGTAAGCCGCTCTGAGTCCCCCCTTGGGGGTTGAGAAGAGCGGGGTAAAATCCTGAAATAAATAAAAAATAATAAATATATGGCCTTTTTCACACTACCCAATATCCCAGGATCTGATCCCAAATTTTCTGCATTAAACTGGATTATGTGAGTTCCCACTGCTAGATTATCTGGGATAAACAAATAATCTGGGATCAGATCCTGGGATATAGGGGCAGTATGGAGGGGGCCATATACAAAATACTTCCCTGTCAAAGCTGTCAAACCTTTTACTAATAATTTATCCTCTACTTAATTGTATATTTTTATTAATAATAGCCATATCTTCCCCTAGTTGTTGATACAAAATCTCACCTAATCTGATGGTTTAAATCTGCTGTTGCTCTGACACATATCGCTATTAAATAGTTTCCATAAACACATTCACTTTTCTTTCTCCTCTCTCTAATCTTGCTTCATATGTCAATTTTTCAGATAAAACTATGATCTGTATTCTGTTTAATCAATGTTTCCATACTTTGACTCTGTCCAACCATGCATAATATATGAAAAGGTCTTTATTTGGAAGATTCTCATGTTCATTTTTGAATAAGGAGATAAGCAGTATTATTTTGCTTATCCAATTAAGATTTCTTCATATTTTTTTGTATTTTTGGACATAACGGCCACAGATGGTTTTAGTCTCCTAACACTTCACATCCTCAAGAGCCCTCTAAGGGTCTTGGACTGGATCTACGCTTCCATTAAATGCAGTTTCAGTACACAGAGTAACTCTATTGAACTGTATTATATGAGTCTACACCTCAATTTAATGCAGTTCAATGCAGTTAAATTGCATTATATAGCAGTGTTGATGAGGCTTTGCAGGCCAGGACTATGGCTTCATTGATGGATTCAACCCACCTGTAATGTGATTACCCTCTTTTCCTACTGTCTTGCACTTCACCAAGCACTGTCATCTATTTTCAGTTAGAGATTTGCCTATAATAATGCTCTAAACAGAAGGAAGAGTATTTTTCATTTTCCCCAAAAAAATATTAGTTCTAGAACAAATGTAATCAAGTTTTGATGCAGAATTTTTGGGATGGTCTATGAAAAGATGTTAAACAAGGTCATGTCCAGGTTCAATATAATTGATTGGTATATTCTCTCTTTTTTTATTTGAGACCTTCAACCAAAACATGTGTCTGATATCTTCACCACAGATGTAAATATTTGTGTTGACACATCCTCTCCAGCTTACTTAAAGAGAATCTCTATTGACGTGAGCTAATCAAGTTGGAATGAGATGCTATCTATAAATCAATACTCCATATCAGAAAGAAGGGGGAAAGGTAATGCTTGGATTACCTTCCAGGGTACAAACTGATCAATGGATTAACTCTTGGAAGAAATCTCAATAAGCAATGCAAATAACAAAAACATAGCTTGCTGTTTCAGTTTCTTCTGGAAGCATAATACTATAATCTGTTGAGATAAGGTATCTGCTCTTCACAGACATCTTCCATTCAAGAGCCAAAAGTGTCACCCTAGGAAATGAATGCTGAAACACCCACCTACGCTTTAAAATACTCTATTTCTGAAAGAATTTGCCTTAAAAATGAACACTAACAGTACAAATCGCTTGGAGATAGTTTTCAGCATTGCTAAGTAGGTAGTGTCTACTGCAGGGGTGCTCACACTTTTTCAGCATGCGAACTACTTATAAAACAACCAAGTCAAAAAGATCTACCTACCCATATTTTGATAGAAGAAATAAGGGACATTTACGTGATTATTCACAAAAATAAGGGACACTTCATAAAATGCATCTAGACAAGAGTTCCTTCTCCCACCCTGACATCATTCCACAGATATAAACAGGCAGAATGAAAGCACACAGACCTTTCAGCTGCAAGGCCATTCAATGCTGATCAATGTGGCCAAGCAGATGAACTCCTCGCACTCGCAGATGGCTTTGGCAGGAAATAGCTCGTTCTGGTTGTCCTCACTCGTGGTTCCTTCGCACGCCGCCACCCGTCGCCCCTCCCAGGACGCTCCTAAAAAGCGCATCGCACTCGCAGATGGCTGGAAATAGCTCGTTCTGGTTGTCCCCTCGTGGTTTTGCTCTGCTGCTCTCCTTCTCCCTCCCTCCCCCTCAGGCTATGCTGCGATGGCACTGAGGATGGAGGTGGGGGAGTCGTCCCAAAGGCAGCGGATGGTGCGCGCGCGCAAATGATGTGCTGTGCACAGGGCAGAAGCACCCCATACGGCTGTGATCAACCTCCTTTAGACCCACAATCGACTGGTCAATCGCGATCGACTTCGTGGGCAGCCCTGGTCTAGCGAAATGAGAAGTTTACCACACATACACACTATACTAGTTGTTAATAAAAGACATTGGCCAGAAGCTTACCAACATAATGGCTATTCAAAAGACTACAGAAGAATGACCCTGTACATTCTGTGCAGCTATAATACTGCAATTTGTTCCAGGGAGATATTGGGAAAATACTGCACAAAAAAGAGTTGCCAAATCAAAACCTGTGAGAATTTATTACCAAAAGCTTAGACATAAGGATGATCTATTGTGATGACATAGGAGTGGGTTCTGGTAACATTAAAAGGGTAATGTTACAAAGGTTCAGCTGCTGATGTCATTAAGTATAATACGTTAAGCATCCATCACATTTGCACAGTGTATTCCTTTCAAATCAAAGTCAAAGAGAATTCTGGCTCTAAAACTCAAGTCCAGGTCCTGAGATCTAGGAACCCTACCTAGGAGCCATCTAGCTATCCATGTACATCCAGGAATGATGAAGCAACTTTCTTCATTGTCTGGGAATCGCTCCTGTCTCCCCTCCTCCAGATGTATAAGGACAGCGGGATGGCTACTGAATGTACTGTGCTTAGAAATTTCTGTCCCCTTGGACAAACACAGACGAAGTTCCCCTGACCATATGTGTAACCATCGTCATGAAGATTTATTTTCTACTCTTCCAGCTGCCAAATTGGATCTTGGCTGGTACTCATTTTAAACTTTGAATCACAATGAGTCTGCTTTATTTCTGTGGTTGACTACATTGTTTTCTCAAAGGAAAGAAACCATCTGATCAGGTTATGTATATAGTCTGAGACTCTAGTTTGTTGTATTGTACCCATATATTTGCTCTTAGCATATTGTGTTCTGTATATTGTAATGTATATTGTGCCACTGTATTACCCCACTGGTCTTGTCCAGTGAATGTTGTAAGTCGCCCCGAGCCGTATGGGAGTGGCAACTAATAAGTCTGAATAAATAAATAAATAAATAAATAAATAGTCTTGATCTGCATAATTTAGCCAAGCTGATTGCTACGGGGACATTCACATTTTGGATTTCCGCTAAGACAGAACATGTTTATTTATATCAACCAAACATTCAACATGAGCAAAGGGGAGAAACAAGGCTGGGGCCAACCAAATTCATAATGTAATGTTCATGGTTTATTGCTCTCTACTTTGCTAGGTACAAAGGACGACTAGCAAATGTCTGGTTCTTCAGATGTTGTTGGGTAAGTCTCATTGTGCACTGGTCAGGCCTTATTTAGAGTACTGCATTTAGTTCTGGCACCACATTTTAAGAAGGATCTAGGCAAGTTGCAGCTAAATAGGAGAAAGATAACAAGGACAATATGGGGTATGGAGACCAAAACATATGAAGAAGCATTGAAGAGATGGGCATGTTCAGCTTGAAGAAGAAAAAGACAGAGGTGACATAATTTCACTCTCTAAATAACTCAGGGGCTTTCATGTAAAGGAAGGGGCAGAGACTAGGGCCAGGTTTTAATGGTATGAAGATATATGTGGGAAGATTTGAATTAAACATTAGAAGGCATTTCTTGACAATGAGACAGAGAATCAAATGTCTGGAGTGGTGGTGTGGTTTCATTCTCTGAATATCTTCAGAAAAATGCTGGCTGGCTTTCTGCTGAGGATACTTAGTAGGGTGTTGATCTACAAAGCCCCTTCTAATTCCATGAATCTATGATTCATCCTTCCTTGCTGTTGACTTTACTGGTGGAAGTTGAAGTCCTTCAAATCTAGAGTTCCAAACAAACGTTACTCATGGTTTAGAAAATGCTGCTTTAGGGCCCTTCCACAGAGCTTATAACCCAGAATATCAAGGCAGATAATCCACAATATCTGCTTTGAACTGGATTATCTAAGTCCATATTTCCATATAATCCAGTTCAATGTGAAATGTATACAGCTGTGTGGAAGGGGCCTTAGTCATCTCAGGCCCCTTCTACACAGCTGAATAAAATCCCACAATTTCCACTTTGAACTAGAATATATGGCAGTGTGGACTCAGATAACCCACTTCAGATTTATGTATTTATTTATTTATTTATTTGCCACATTTATACCCCACCCTTCTCACCCAGAAGGGGACTCAGAGTGGCCTTACAAAGGCAACCGTTCGATGCCAAACAACAATTTGAAGCCCAGCAGATATTTTCTGCCTTGATATTCTGAGTTATATGGCTTTGTGGAAGTCCCTCAATTACTCAAATGGAAAATTCTTGTAACTCTTGTCTGCGTGTACTGCTTCCGTCTCTTCTCTCAATCTATATTCTGAAGCTCTAGATGAAGTTGCTTACTATAAAAGTCGGTTTACTTGAATAGGAAGTTTCATTCCATTCTAAAATGTATAAATTTTATAACAGAGGTGGTCAACTGAATCTCCCATAATCTCTCTTCATTGGAGAGATACTCTCTCTTCCACTAGGGTTGTAGCAAGTTGTAGTCCAGAAAAAAATCCACAGTTGCCCTGCTCTATAAAAAACAATGTCAGTTATGGCATTATGCTGCTGTTGCTTGTTTTTGTTGTCATGTGCCTTTTGTTGTCATGAGTCGCCCCGAGCCGCTTGGGAGTGGCGACCCAGAAATGCGAAGAAATAAATAAATAAATAGTAAATTGATGCCGACAAATGGTGGCCCTGGCACACTGTTTCTTTTGAGAAAATTAGTTCCGCAGGGAGGTTGCCTTTGCCTTGGGCTGAGAGGCTGTGTGACATACCCAAGGTCCCCAATGAGCAAGGATTTAAACCTTGTTCTCCCTGAGTCCTATTCCACTACTCAAACCAGTACAATGCACTGGTTCCTACTGCTCTTATATTTAACAGCATTTGCTTAAATATTAACAGTGTTTCTGTAATACTGCAAATGCTTCAATCAAGGTGAGCAGGACTGAGATAAAGTGTGTGTGGGGGGGGGGGATCCAAGTGGTAGATGAAAAGAAGAACATGGGGAGAGATGAAAGGATAAACATTTCAAAGAGAAAATGAGGAGGAACTGAGAGGAAAGCTACCCAACAGGAGAACACCTGAAGTGAAACTGTTCTGCCAATGGACAGAAATAAATCAAGGGAACAATAGCTAAGTAGTCTGAGACATCCACGGTAGATGGGAGGGAATGGGCTATTCCCACTAAGATACTTAGCTCTAAATTTTCAAATACCACACAGACACAAAAACCATTTGAGTGAGGCACAGAGACCACAAAGAACTAGAATTCATTCCCGGTCCTCTTTGAACTGAAAAGTATTCTTTAGAGCAAGACTTCTTAAACCTTTTCCACTCCCAATCCCTTTCTGTTCAGGATTTTTTCCCCATGACCTCAGGTATATAGAATAGGTATAAAATCAACATTTACTGATAAGAAATCAATGCAAGGCTGGCTAAATAGGCTGATTTTCCTTTTTGTGGAGTACAGTAGAAGCATTTTCTGCAAACACTGCACATGGGTGGCATTCAGGAAACTCTCAGTGTTGTCATTTTTTTCATGACTCCAACATTGAGTGAAGAGGGCCCCACATGTAGTCGGGATCCATAGTTTAAGGAACAGTGCTTAGAGGACTAGTCGTGCAGTCAGGTCATTTTAGACTGAAATATCTTACAGGGGACTTCATTCATTAGGTCAGGATGGAAAATGTGATCAAAATGTCTCAGGTGATCCCTCGCATCCTTCTTGAGGTCTATGCCCCCCCCTCAGAGCCCCACTGTTATGCCCCCACAGGGCTTGTTTAGTACTGCACCATGGATTTGGTTACCTTTACCTGCATTCCTTTGTCCTCAACCATGTGGACTTGGTGAGAGGGACTGTGTTTGATGCCAAGGTGACATCACCACCTTAAGCCCTCCCCTTTCTGAGGTCATCTGAGGGGCAGGACTTCCTCTCTTTGGCCATTCCAAGAAAGAAGCCGCATGGACATGGAAGGAAATCCATTTGTGCTGAGACAAAGCACCTTTGTCCACCTACAAAGCCAACCTGAAGCTTTCAGCCAAAGATTACAGTAAATAGGAGGGTCTCCCTTCACACAGAGACTGCAATCTTTGGGGGACCAGTGGACTTCGCGAGCCAAGGTACCATTGAAGGCCACAAAGAAGGCCACAAAGAAATCGAAGAAAGCACCATCACTCTGCAAACAAAGAGGCAAGTGATTGATCCCTTTTCTCAAAGGACCCTTTCTTAGCAACCAACTAAGCGTTTTTGGGCCACCAGTTGTTTTTCACTGGTTGTTATTCAATAAACCTGTTTGAGTTCACCATTTAAAGTCTAGAACTCATTTCTCAAAGACTTTCGGTTTTTTGTGTATGGGAAGGCTTTCCTCTGCCTCCAGGGCCCCTCCCCTCCTGAACACGCTCACACTGCCCCCTCAGATCAAAATGGTGGCAGAAGCGGCAGTGTGAGCAAAGCGAGGCAAAGCAAGCAGAGCGAGGCTGGGAAGAAGGGAGCCCGAGTGGAGAAGAAAAAGTAAGTGTTCGGCAGGAGGGGGAAGAAAGGGCGCGAAGGGGGAGGAAGAGGTCTCTGTCAAAAGCTGGCATGGACAAACTTGGACCTTCCAGGTGTTTTGGACTCCAACTCCCACCATTCCTAGCAGCCTCAGGCTCTTTTCCTTTTCCCCCCTCAGCCACTTAAGCAGGAATGGGCCTCAGGCTGTTAGGAATGGTGGGAGTTGAAGTCCAAAGCACCCAGAGGGCCGAAGTTTTCCCATGCCTGTTTTAGGGACCTTAAAGTGGTGAGCCTCCTTCCAGCATTGTGATTCTGGATAGAAAACAAACAACAAGACATAACATTGTTTGAGCCCACAGTGCTCTCTGGGTGTAGGTGAACTACAACTTCCAAACCCAAAGTCAATGCTCACCAAACTCTTATGGTATTTTCTCTTGGTTATGGGAGATCTGTGTGGGAAGTTTGTGTCTTTCTGCCATTCCTGCCAGGATATCTATGTTGTGTTCATCGAAAGAGGCCCAGGTTTCACACTGAGTGTATAAATACATTCAAAAACATATTAACTACCGTATTTTTCGCACCATAAGACGCAGTTTTTTTCCTCCCAAAGTGGGATGAAAAATTAGCTGCGTCTTATGGAGCAAAGACGCAGGCCAGGGGGGGGGAGGCACTGGAGCAGAGGGAGGGCGGCAATATACTTACCCTGTCGCTGCCTCTCCTCTTCTGTGGTCCGTTGCGGCGGCGGAGGGACGCTGGTTCGCTCGCCCTCTGCCTCCTTTTCCTTCCCCACCTTTGCTTCCCTCGAGGAAAGGCGGAGGGAAGGAAAAGAGGCGGAGCGGAGCGGCAGCGTCGCGTCACAGCTGACGCGACGCGGTTCGCTCTCCCTCTGCCTCCTTTTCCTTCCCCCGCCCTCAAGGAAAGGGGCGGAGGGAAGAAAAGGAGGGAGGCAGAGCGAACCGCGTCGCGTCACAGCTGACGCGACGCGGTTCGCTCTCCCTCTGCCTCCTTTTCCTTCCCCCGCCCTCGAGGAAAGGGCGGAGGGAAGGAAAAGGAGGCGGAGGCGAGTGAACCGTGTCGCGTCACAGCTGGACGCGACGCGGTTCGCTCTCCCTCTGCCTCCTTTTCCTTCCCCGCCCTCAAGGAAAGGGCGGAGGGAAGGAAAAGGAGGCGGAGGAGGAGCGAACCGCGTCGCGTCACAGCTGACGCGACGGTTCGCTCTCCCTCTGCCTCCTTTCCTTCCCCCGCCCTCAAGGAAAGGGCGGAGGGAAGGAAAAGGAGGCGGAGGCGGAGCGAACCGCGTCGCGTCACAGCTGACGTGACGCGGTTCGCTCTCCCTCTGCCTCCTTTTCCTTCCCCCCCGCCCTCAAGGAAAGGGCGGAGGGAAGGAAAAGGAGGCGGAGCGAACCGCGTCGCGTCACAGCTGACGCGACGCGGTTCGCTCTCCCTCTGCCTCCTTTTCCTTCCCTCCGCCCTTTCCTTGAGGGCGGGGGAAGGAAGATATTGCAGTATCTTGGAGGACACCGTGCTAGAGAGCATGTATATGTCTTTGATGGCACTCGGATTCTGATTCTGATTTTTCCAGCAAGTGAAGAGCCACCAGCCTAAAAGAGCTCCTGATTCATTGCCAGAAAACACTTTCCATTCACCACTTTCTAGTTTCTCTGCAAAGGCAAGCCGATCAGCATCAGGGTCATTGGCTAAAATAATCTGAGCTCCTTCTTTTTGGCTAAAGCAAAGGACAGAGTCAGTACTCCTTTACCCTCCTCAGGATTTGGGTATTTTACTGTTGGAAATTCTGGATCAGGGTCTTTCTGCTCAGGAACAGCAAATGGAGGGCTAAAGTCAAAAGCCTTAAAGGCTGACTGCACAAATTCATGGCCTACACCGTGTACAGAGGTATGGACAAATTTCAGCTTTGTCTCCTTGTTTATGTTCCTGTGGAAGCAGTGTTTCTGTATGTCTTTGAAGTAGTCCTTGTTAATAGATGCATACGGATCATGGAGGAGGGGGCTTTTATCAATCAGGCTGTCATCCCAGGCTTGAGGCAATGGCTCTAGGTTTCCCTCAATGGCTTGTGCAATTCCTTTATTGTGAGGGTCAATGATCTGAGAACCATTGTCCCAATAAACCTTGTATCCATTATCTTGCTTGGGATTATGAGATGCAGTAACCATAATTCCAGCCGAAAGCTTCATATGACTCACTGTATAGGGCACAAATACAAATTCTTCCCTCAAGGAAAGGGTGGGGGAAGGAAAGGAGGCAGAGGGGCGGCGAACCAGCGAGCCCTCTGAGAAGACGCACCTGCTGATAAGACTTACCTAGATTTTAGAGGGGGAGCGAAAATATTTTTTTTCCTATTTTCCTCCTCTAAAATCTAGGTGCGTCTTATCAGCAGGTGCGTCTTATGGAGCGAAAAATACGGTATATGTGTTACTGTGTTAGAGTGTCATTTTGTGTCATTTTGGTTGGTGGTGTGCCCCAGGATTTTGCAAATGTAAAAAATGTGCCGCGGCTCAAAAAAGGTTGGGAAACACTGACTTAGGGTAAAGTGGAAGGAGAGAGAAAGTGGGACATTTTAAAAGCAGCTGAAAAAGTAGTATGAGAGAGACTTAGTAGGGGCTGTCTCTGCCAAACTGGAACAGTTTTAGGCTATGCAAATGTCTTGAATTGTTCCTGCACTACTGAGTTATTTCTTCAAAAGCAAAGAGCATTTAAACACTTCCTTCTTAACTTTTAACTAGCAAACATGCACTTTAGTGGCATCATAGAGAATTCAAACTAATTAAGAGAGGCAAGTGCCAGCTGTTGAAGAGTTATAGAGACATATAATGGCAGAGGTACAGGCAGCCAATGCAAATTAGAAACCCCAACAAGCTACTCTGAGAGATTAATCTGCTACTCCCTAAGATAATTTTAACCTTTTTCAACAGGATCAAGGTAATTGTGGCAGGCAACTGCGAATTATGGCAGTGCCAACTGCTTTGCAGAGCACCGATCTCTGAAATAGGAGATAATAATTCTTTACCAGTTTCTGATAAAATAAACAGTGGGAAAAGTCTTGGAAGAAATATTAAAGAATGGAATAAACCCACACTATAGAAAGGAAAAATAAGAATAATCAGTGTAATCTTAGGCACCATATACACCAGTGGTTCCCAACCTATGGTCCATGGACCACCAGTGGTCTGCAAGAACTAAAATATTGCCGCGGCTTCACCATTAATCTACCATTGCAACAAGAGTGATTGGTCTTGCAAAAAACCCCGATTTTCTGTGGGCGAGCAGATGGCGACTACTGGATGGCATATGTTCTATATCAGAAACTAGAGCTTCTGATGTGGTCTATCCAATGCAATTTTCTGAATCAGCACCCCAAATAACCAAACCGAATCTAAAGTTGAACAAAAACCATTTTGTGACCCTTTTGGTACTAATGTTGGAGTGTGGTCCTTGGTGAAAGAGGTCCCTGCCCAAGTGGTCCCTGGTCAAAAAAAGGTTGGGAATCACTGATCTACACCCGGAGTGCTCATTAGGTAGATCGTGATCTACTGGTAGATCGTGTAGGGCGTCCTGGTAGAGCGCAGGCAGGGCGGGAGGAAGGCTCAGTCCCGCCCCGCAAGCTCCCGATGCCACCCAAGTGCTGCTGGCCCTGGGTTATTTGAAGTCCTTTCCACACAGTTGAATAAAATCCCATGTTATCTGCTTTGAATCAGATTATATGGCAATGTGGACTCAGAAAACCCAGTTCAAAGCAGATATTGTGTTATATGTTTCACACTTTTGTAGTGGGTAAGTAGATCATTTTGACTTGGTTGTTTTATAAGTAGCTCACATGCTGAAAAAGTGTGAGCACTCCTGATCTACACTGACCCACAAAAGCATGTGAAAGAAAGTCTTTAATGTATATCAGTGCTCTGTGGCTTCTGTAATCGCCATGCTGACCACAAACTGGTTCTAGGATTTCCTATGTAATTTGCTCAGTGAAACCACTTTCTTCACTTCTGGTTTGAAACTGCATTAAATGGTTAGTGTAGGCAGCACTTGAGTTTTTTAAAAGACCAGAAGAAAAAAAAGGGAAGATGTTGAAATGCAACAGTATGACAGCAGCCATGTGTACCAGATATCTAAAAAAGAGAGTGAAGAAACATCTTCTTGTGGGAGCCAATGGGTAATGCAAAAACAACATCTCTTAATTTGGGAATACTCTCAGGAAATATCTCCCTTTGCTTGGCAAGTTACTGTTATGATCACAGTAAATGAAGACATCAAGCTTTAAAGCAGAAATGCATGATTTTATCACATCCTCTTGGAAGGACCACATTTGAGCACAAATAATCCAATGCTGACATCCTGTGGTGAAAGGAATTTGTGCATCCTTTTGGTTATTTTGAAGCTTCCTCTGGAAAGTTGGGGTGTACTACCCTCTTGTGGAAACAGGGCATCATTGTACATCAGCTAACAAATACTTGCAAGTAAAGTGAGACCGTTGCTATTATAAATTGTCATATCAAAACTAAAAAAAATGTCATTTATTGCTAAGAAACAAAAAAGCAGTTTGTAGAAAACTGAACACATATGAATGCATGTTTCAAAGAAAAATGTACAGATGCCGTACTAATTACTATTATGTCCACTAAGTTTTAAGAAGGAAAAGAAAAATAGCCCTTTAGGCCTACAAAACAAATTAATCCATAAAGGTGGCACACAATATTCACAATTGAATGATACCATTTTATATTTTGGCACCTGATATTATCCAAATATTGAAGGGTCTATTCAAGGATAAATTAAAGACAGAGTAAGTAAATATAAAGGTTTCCCCTTGACATTAAGCCTAGTTATGTCCGACACTGGGGGGTGAAGAGCAAATGTTGTCCGTAGATGCCTCCAAGGTCAGGTGGCCAGCATGACAGGATGGAGCACTATTGCCTCCCTGTAGAAGCGGTACCTATTGATTTACTCACATTTGCATGTTTTCAAACTGCTAGGTTGGCAGAAGCTCACTATGCTCCCTGGATTAGAACTGTAGACCTTTTGGTCAACAAGTTCACCCGCTCAGAAGTTTAACCCACTGCGTCACCGGGGGTATAGACTATATAGAGCAGTGATTATCAACCTTCCTAATGCTGCGACCCCTTGATACAGTTCCTCATGTTGTGTTGAACCCCAACCATAAAATTATTTTCATTGCTACTTCTACTGTTATGAATCGCAATATAAATTTCTGATTTGCTAGATGTATTTTCATTCACTGGACCAAATTTGGCACAAATGCCCAATACGCCCAAATGTGAACACTGGTGGTGTTTGTGAAAATAGACCTTGACATTTGGGATTTGTAGTTGCTGGGATTTATAGTTCACCTAGAATCAAAGTGCATTCTGAATCCTATCAATGATAAAATTGAGCCAAATTTCCCACACAGAACCTCCTTGCCTTGAAGGGAGTTGCTGGTATGAGCCTCCCTCCAGCCTCGCATGCTCTCCCTCCCTCACACAAGCGCACAATTCTGCCATGTGCCAAGCATGCCTGCTCTCCCCCTCTGCCTTTGGCTGAGAGGCCGGCTGAGAGGCCGGCCAATCACAGCAGAGGAGGGCTTTTGATGAGAGGATTCGCCGTCTGTTTCCAAAAAGGAAGAGAAGGACAAGTGGAGAGATCTTCAGCCTTCACTGCCAAAGGGGTTCTTAAGACCATCAGAAATACGTTTTCTGATGGTCTTTGGCGACCCCTCTGAAACACCCTTGTGATCCCCCCCCAGGGGTCCCTACCCCCAGGTTGAGAAATGCTGATATATAGATCTGCAAAACATTTTAGAAACATCTGCACATAATCTATATAAATAAAAATGTAATGTCCGTTTGTGGGATTAACATAACTCAAAAACCACTGGACAAATTGACATCAAATTTGAACAGAATACACCTAATAACCCAATGAGTGACCATCACTCAAAAAAACCCAATAAAAAACAGTGAAAGGGGCTAAAAAACCCTAAAATGATAAAACAGGGGTACAGCGCATGCATGAAAATGACTCCCCTGGCCCCACCCACCTCCTGCATGAGGGGAAAAGACAAACAGCTGCAGGGAGCATTGAAGGTCCCAGTGGGCTGGGCAGGCAGACTCTCTGCTTCCCCAGGCCCCGGATTCCCCACCCCCACAGGGCCCCTTCCTTTCTTGCTTTTGGTCCTACCCTCCTCCACCACACCATGTGGGCCCTCTTTACCTCCCTCCCTGTCTCGATTCTCTTTGTTGGCCCCACCAAACACAGACCTCCTTCTTCTTCTTTTACCCCGGTGAGGCGGGTGAGGCGGGTGGCTGCTTCATGCAGGTGCTGTTCACCAGACTTCACCTTCCCTTGCCTGAGCACCAACAGGAAGGGAGCCTTGCAGCCCTCAGCCTTTCTGGGCATGGTCCAGGTGTGAGGCATTTTTTAGAGGCGGGCCTTGCTCACCCAGCGCAGGCCCCTTCTTTCTGCCTCAGCCACAGGGCATCTTCCATGTGACCCCGCCTGCGTGCCCACCCGCCAAATAGGTGGGAAGGCACCCTCCAGCCATGGCAGAAAGAAGGGCCCAGCATCAGGTGAGTGAGACCTGCCTTGAAAAGCGCCTCCCGCAGGCCCCGCACTGGACCCAGCAAGGCTGAGGGCTGCAAGGCTCCCTTCCTGCTGGTGCCCAAGCAAGAGGTAGAGAAGGAAAGAAAAAAAGAGAAGGAAGAAAAGAGGGAGGGGGTGTGACGCCCCCATGGGGCTGAAATTACATCTGCAGTTTGTATTTTGCTGCCCTTACCTGCAAAGGTCTTTGCTTCTTTGTTTGGCCATGTGCTTCTTTGTCTGCCATGTGGCCACTGAGGGGAGGGGCTGCTTTCTGGCTCCATACCTGGTGTCTCCGCCCTCAACTCCTCCCTTTACCTGAGTTTACCTAGGGGCTGGACGTCCACTCTGGCCTCATTCCAAAGAACTCACGGATGAAGCAAGGCTGGAACCTAAGCTTGCTGGGACAATAGCATTCTTAGTTCACCTACTGAGTCTACCTGCGCTCTCAACCAAGCTGCAGTGCATAGGGGGACCTGTCCTCAACAGAGACTGCAGATTTTGGGGGGTTTTCAGGACTTTGTGGGCCTACAAAGACCAAAGAGGAACAGGATACCTGGGATCCAAAGAAAGGTACCTTCGCTTTGCATGAGGCAAGTGAACGCTTTCTCTTTGTTTAAAGGACTCTTTTGCCATTTTGGGCCACCAACAGTTTCTACTGGTTATTATCCAATAAACCCTGTTTTGGTTCACTATTTCTGAGTCTAGCACTCATTATTATAGAGATCCTGGGTCTCCCTGCACGTGGGAAGGCTCTATTCTCTACCTTCAGGGTCATAGCTTGCAACGTCCATTCTTTTAAAGCCCTTTTTTGACCCTGGAGGCAGAAGAGGGGGAAAGGAGAGAAAGAAAAAGGGCGAGAAAGAAAGAAGGAAAGAGAGAAGGAAGGATGGAAGCAAAGAACGAACGAAGGAAGGAAGGAAGGAAGGAAGGAGGAAGGAAGGAGGTAGAGAAGGGAAAAAGGAGAGAAAGAAGGAGGAAAAGAAAAGGGGCAGGGAGGAAAAAGGAAAGAAAAAAGGAAGGAATGAAGAAAAAGGAGTGAAGGAAGGAGAGAAAAGAGAAAGAGAGAGGGAAGATTGGCCACAGTAATGTGTGGCAGGTACAGCTAGTCACATATAAATAAATAAAAACGATCACCACTAAAATCCCAGAATTCATCTGGAACCACAGTCTAATATTTTGTGTGCGTGTGTGTGTGTAAATCAAATATTTCTCAAGAAAACACTTTCTCTTTATTTTTACCTCTACCTTATTCTGTACCACACTTACACTGCTTTGGGCTTTTAAATGCATATCAATTGTGCATAGAATTTGAAACTTGTGAGGATAGCTGCTCCCATCTCTTCTGTACTCTGTTTTGAAATTTCAGTTTAGGATATAGGTGTGCCTTATTTATTTATTTCATAAAAGAGATAGCATTAAATAATTCAACAGGAAACATAAGGTTGGTTTAACCAGAAAGACCAAACTCATTCACTTTCATGGAACCCGCTGAATATTGCAATAGAACCAAAGCCTCAGACCCCTTCTATACTGCCATATAATCCAGACTATCAAAGCAGATCACTGCACATTATCCAGAGAGAGTGCAGGGAGAGCACGGATGAGCTCCCTCTGTCAGCTCCAGCTCCCCATGCAGGAACATGAAAGAAGCCTCCCACAAGGATAAAACATCAAAACATCCAGGCATCCCCTGGGCAGCGTCCTTGCAGACGGCCAATTCTCTCACACCAGAAGCGACTTGCAGTTTCTCTAGTAGCTCCTGACACACAAAAAAGTCTGCTTGAACTGGATTATATTGGTCCACACTGCCATATAATCCAGTTCAAAGCAGATCATCTGTATTTTATATGGCAGTGTAGAAAAGGCCAGACAGATTTTGGAGGAACTTTTAGAGTACATGACAGCTGTAGAGAAATGGATGGGATTTAAAACCAAGGACCTTTTCACACTATGTTCTGCTTTAACTGACATGACAGCATGCAATGGAATCCTGGACTCTGGCTCAGAATTCTAAATGCCTTTCTTAAACTGAAAATCCCAGGATTCAATTAGATGTTGCCATGGCAGTTAGAGTGGAACCGCTGAATCGCTGTAATGCGCTGTATATTGGCCTGCCTTTGTCGGCGATTCGGAAACTCAAGCTGGTGCAGAACGCGGCAGCTCGCCTGCTACTGGGAGCCACAAGAACGGCTCATGTAACACCACTCCTACGAGAACTGCACTGGCTGCCAATTGAATTCCGGGTCTCCTTCAAGGTGTTAATTCTTACTTTCAAGGCCTTACATGGTTTGGGGCCAGTGTACTTGAGGGAGCGGCTTACCCCATATGTGCCCAGCAGTTCACTGCGTTGAGGGGCTTAACATGTTGGAGGTCCCTAGCATGAGGACTTGCAGACTATCCAGCACGCGGCAGAGGGCATTCTCAGTGGCCGTGCTGGCCTTATGGAACTCGTTGCCAGCGGAGACACGAGCCCTGCGGGACTTAATGACTTTCCGCAGGTTCTGTAAGACCTGGCTCTTTAGGCAGGCATTCGGAGCCTGATTATTGCCTACTATGCCTTATTACCCTGCCGTGCTGCTACCGTCAGTGTTACGTGCTTGATGTGTTATGGTTTATTGTAAGGGGTGGGATTTTTAACCGGTTTTATGATGTATTTTTTAAGTGTTTTTACTCGGGATGTTTTATGTGCTGTAAACCGCCCTGAGTTTCGGATAGGGCGGTCTACCAAGCCGAAATAATAAATAAATCATAGTGCTGTAATTATATAATGTGAGAGTTCTGAACAATCATTAAATTTATAAGACTGCTAACTTCACTAGGGTAGAAGTTAAAACTGACTTTGGTATATTAATCTTGTTTTTAAGACTTTAACCTATTAAAATAAAAATGAATCCTGGTCACTTACCATTAATTGGAGACCTAAATCAGGAGGTAGAATTGCATTGTCTTCCAGATGCTGAATGGCAATGTTCAGCCCCTTACTCTTGGCTGTGCTGGCTGGGACTGCTGGGAGTTGTAGCTCAGTAGTATCTTTAATAGCACACAGTCACCAACTCTGAGCTAAATACATTGCTAACTAGAGTTTCTCAATTGATTAAACAAGAACGTAGTCACCACTTATTAGAATTTCATTGATCCTTTGGGACTGCTCTAATTTAGACTGGATGTAGGCCCACATTGAATCATAGCTGAAAGAGACCACAAGGGCCATCCAGTCCAACCCCCTGCCATGCAGGAAAACACAATGAAAGCACTCCTAACAGATGGCCATTCAGCCTCTGCTTAAAAAAATGCCATGTTCCAAGGCAGCATATTCCACTGCCAAACAACTCTTATGAACAGGAAGTTCTTCCTAATGTTCAGATGGAATCTTTTTTTCCTGCAATTAGAATTGCTCTGTGTCCTAGTCTCCAGAGCAGCAGAAAGTAAGCTTCTTCCATATGACAGCCTTTCAAATATTTAAACAGACATCATGTCCCCTCCCAGAAGTCTAAAACCGCCCCCCCCCCCTGCGCAAACTCCACCAGTATTCAATGTTGGCCATGTATGTAGTGTGCCAAGTTTGGTGCAGATCTATTGTGGGCTGGCTTTGGAGTGCTCTTTGATTGTAGGTTAACTATACATCCCAGCAACTACCAAATGTTAAGGTCTATTTCCCCCAAGTGTTCACATCTGGGCATATTGAGTATTCATGCCAAGTTTGGTCCAGATCGATCATTGTTTGAGTCCAGTGCTCTCTGGAGGTAGGTGAACTACAACTCCAAAGCTCAAGGTCAATGCCCACCAAACCCTTCCAGTATTTTCTGTTGGTCATGGGAGTTCTGTGTGCCAAATTTGGTTCAATTCCATCAGTCGTTGAGTTCAGATGCTCTTTGATTGTAGGTGAACTATAAATCCCAACAACTACAACTTCCAAATGATAAAATCAACCCTCCATCCCACCGGTATTCAAATTTTGGCATCTCGGGTATTTGTGCCAAATTTGGTCCTGTGAATGAAAATACATCTTGTATATCAGATATTCGCATTGCCATTCATAACAGTAGCAAAAGTTACAGTTATAAAGTAGCAACAAAAATAACTTTATGATTGGGGGTCACCACAACATGAGGAACTGTATTAAGGGTCACGGCATTAGGAAGCTTGAGAACCACTGCATTAGTGGCATAGTAAATGTTAGTTACATATGCTGCTCCTCTCTGCATCAGTCAGAAAAAGTGTGGGTTCCTACATTTTGACGGAAATTATCTTTTGATCTGTCCATAACTACATAAACATTGGGAGAAACAACTGTGAAATATCTGGAGGATGAGTGCTATGTTCAGATGTTTCTCATGTTTCACATCCATCTCAGCTGCCCTTAAGAGGTATCTTTCCTGATCAGTTACTAAACACACTACACTGTATGAATGAAAAATGATTATGCACAACCTGGTTTCCCCAAACATTGCTGATATCCTAAATATCACCTCCAAATGTGATGAAATCCATTCAGCTAGTGTGGTGCAGCAACAGAACGTTTTATTTATATAGGTTAACCTAAGCTATATAAAGTTTAGGTGACAGCTATATAAAGTTTCAGTCACCAGGTCCACCTGATTTTGAAAACTAAGCAGGATCAGCCTTGGTTAATACTTGGATGGGATTGCCAATACATACCTGGTGCAGTTGGCTATATTTCAGAGGAACGAACTGGTAAAACTACCTCTGAGTATTTCTTGTCTAAGAAATCCCTTGAAAGGTTCATGGGATCGCTATAGGCCAACAAGTAGCATTTTAATAGTTCAACAGTCAAAATGGATGAGATGCAGTATCAGATAAAGTAAGCTTTACCATTTTTGAAGCCCACAAAATATTAAACATATTACATGGCCATTGCTCATGGTTTCCTTTTAGCATACAGAATTATAACAACTTGCTACCCATTTTAATAGGCATTGCTCCATCATATTTATCTCTTGTACTAGAGCTCTCTACCAGAACATTCTAAGTATTTGACCAAACATATAGCCCATCATACTTGGACAACAAGGGATCGCCTAAGTAAGTAATTGTGTAGTGTGATGGAAATCCATGCTAGCTGTCCTACTATACCTAGTGGTTGGCATCTGTATCGGAAACTAGAGCTAATGTGGTCTATCCAATGCAATTTTCTGAATCAGCACCACAAATAACCAAATCAAATCTAAAGCTGACCAAAATCCGATACATAACGCTTTTGTAACTCATGTTGGAAAGTGGTCCCTGGTCCAAAAAAGATTGGGAACCACTGCCATAGACAGTTGCTCCATTTTTTTCCCTGTTCCTGTGTGTTCTCACTGAAAGTAAATTCCAGTCAAACACATTTGTTCCTGAATCTACCTATCTATCATCTATATAATCTCCTTCTAGCACTTGCTCTGATTCCAAGTTTATTTCAGTATGTCTGGAACATCTGACAGCAAAGACCAGGAGTCAGAAAAGCCCTTACTTTTAACAAAAACATCAAATTAATAATGTCTAAGTCAACTAAAGACCTCTTGTAAATACAAGAGAAAATAGAAGCACACAAAGGACAAAACACAATTTTAAAATCAAGTTTTAATTCCTTTTGAAGATGCTCATAACCTTATACTGGGGTGAAAACCTACATTTCCATACAGCTCTAGAATGACGTTGTGAAACATGAAGTCAAAATCCGACATTATATATTTTTCCATCAGGGCTAAGCCATGAATTTTTCCAGTACAAATAATAATAATACTTTTTTATTTCAATAATAGTCTTCAGTGATGTGCTCATTTGCATTAATTTTCCCCTTTCAGAATAGATGACAATTCGCCGTTTTCCTTTAATTCCTAGGAAAAGAAATAGAGAAATTAGAGAGCAATGTCATAATAACAACTCTATTTAGCCAGATATTCAGCAGCTTGGCTAGAGGAAAGCGGTCCAAAAAGTCACACTCTTGTTTTGCATTTAGTTTATTATCAACCAGAGTGAGGGAAATGCTAAATCAAAAATTCTACTAATAGATTGTCATCCACAGACACGTCAGTCACACAACTGGACACAAAAGGGTGTCTAGCCTGCCCAGCAAAGAGAGAAAAATATGAATCTACCTTACATCAGGAATCCATTAGAAGGCTATGATTCCACTTTAATTGCCATGTCAGTATTCCAGAATCCTGGGATTTGTCATTCAGGGAGGAATATTTAGTATTCTCAAGCAAAAAGCACTAATGCATCACGTAACTGCAACTTCCAGAATTGGCAGTTAAAAGTGAAAGGATAGTACTAGAATTGTGTAATGTTAAAAAAGCCCTTAATCCAAACCTGTGAAGGTCTATCAACATTTCCCTTTTATGTTCAGATCTCTTGGATGCATTAATTTCTATGAATCCATCTTGTGGTACTGATGAAATTATTTTAAAAACAGGCTTCATAAATAGCCATTCCAGAAGTTCTATGTTCTGAAACTTGGGAGATATGGAATACAATTTTTGTATTTTCAGGAGATACATTCTAAGACTGTCTATGGATACCTGAAACCGAGAACTCTCTACTTCAGCTAGAAACATACTATAAAATCACACCAGAGGACCAAGAGGTCCAGAAATACTTCCAGTCATACTATACACTTGTGTTTGTAAAACCAGTATCCTTTTCGACAGGATATTACACTACATTTCTTCATCTTACTAAATTACAATTTTACATTTTGCATTGCAGTTTGAATAGTATAAATTACACTATGTAACATGATTTTTGGTCCTGGGTTATAAATGTTATTTTCTAATTGGGTCTATCATAAAAACATGGAAATGTTCATTAAACTGCAAAAACTTTGTGTTTGTGGAATATCCTGTAGTCCATTTCGCAATAGTTTCTTGATGACTCTCTCATTAGAGTCTCAACCAACTCAACGAAGTTTGCGGCAGCCACAAAAACAAAAGTTTCTGGTATAGAACAACTACTTTCAAAGTAAGTACTGAACAAGTAAACAAAAAAAAAAACCCCACTTTCTAGCCAGGAACATAAAGTATTTCAAATTTTGTCAAATGGTGTTATTTAACTGTCTTTGTAATGTTTATATTTATACGTTACTATCTTGACATTGTTTTTAATTACCATTGTTTTATATTTATTGTTAGTTGCCTAGAGTCTCTATATCAGGATAACAGGATAAAAATTAAGTATATATACGTTTTTTTAAAAAAATCACAATGAGCCCTAGAATATTTTAGGAAAGCTCTAGTGCACTGATTATCAAAGTGGGCGGTACCACCCCCTGGTGGGCGGTGAGGCGATCCAAGGGGGCGGTGGGAGGCTCAGGGGAATTTGGGGGGCGGTGAACCCCTTTAAGGGGGCGGTGAATGATTGGCCATCTTCTTTGGCCCTGCACCCTTCGCTTTGATCCCCACACGCAGTGCAGTGCGAAGGCTACAGTACAAAGGCCTCCACAGCCGTCCTCGGCGGAGGCAATTCATTCCAAACCCCTCCAGTATTTTCTGTTACTCATGGGGGTTCTATGTGCCAAGTTTGGCTCAATTCCATTGTTGGTGGAATTCAAAATGCTCTTTGATTGTAGGTAAACCATAAATCCCAGTAACTACAACTCCCAAATGAGAAGAGTTATTTTCTCAAAACTCCACCAGTGTTCAAATTTGGGCATATTGAGTATTCGTGCCAAGTTTGGTCCAGATCCATAGTTGTTTGTGTTCTCAGTTCTCTCCAGATGTAGGTGAACTACATCTACCCTAAATCACTGCCAATTCCTCCCAAACCCCTCCATGGTCATGTGGGTTCTCTGTGCCAAGTTTGGTCCAGTTCTGTAATTTATGGGGGTCTCAGTGGTCTGTGGAAGTCAGAGCTGAATTGATTGAAGGTACTGCAAATCCCATCATCCGTTGTCCATACTCCCCCAAACATATTGTTTTTGTGATTAATCACTATGCTTTAATTATGTTCAATTTGTAACAATGAAAATACATCCTGCATATTAGATATTTGCATTAGAATTTGTAAGAGTAGCAAAATTATTTATGAAGTAGCAACAAAAATATGGTTGGGGGTCACAACAACATGAGGAACCTTATTTAGCGGTCACGGCATTAGAAAGGTTGAGAACCACTGCATTAATACATATTTCTTTCTGTTTAATTGCTATTAAATTTTTTAAGAAATAATTTCTAGGGGGGCGGTGAGCAATTTTTTTTTCTGGAAAGGGGACAGTAGGCCAAAAAAGTTTGGAAACCACTGCTCTGGTGCATCATTAAGCTGCAAGCTTCAGGACTCCGAAGGATATTGAAATGGCAATAAAAATTGTGTCACTGTGCTATAATTGTGTAGAGTGAAAGGACCCCAGGTCGGATTTTCTGTCAATCTAGTCTACTCTTAATAACAGAAGCCCTCCAGGTTCAACCTCCTCCATTACCCAATAGCATAATTTTTAATAGAAATGTCAATGATTGAAACATGATTTTTTTTCTGCTTGCCAATCATTTTTTCTATGACCATACAGATGGTCCTTCAACTAGTAAAAAAAAGTCAAAGGTTTGAGAAGGTCATTGTTGTTCCAGGTTCCAGTGGGATATAACCCAACATATGTCTCAGAATAGCAATGAAAAGGGGATAGAAATGTTGGCCCTAAATGAGGCAATGTGAGGTAGTCCATCCAAACAATAAATGCTGAAGGGTGAAGAGCAACATTGGTATGTCAGAAATCAGAGTTGTGTATGCCAATCATCTATTCCAAGCTCCAGGTGCTCCCTATCTTGGACCTATAGATATTGCTGGACCACAACTCCAAAAATGCCTGAGTATTATGCAAAAAGGGGCTGGTTCAAGACTTGGAGCTACTGCCTTAGATAATGCAGTGTTCTTACTTGTATAGAAGTAAAATTCAGCACCAGGTTCTCTATATAAAATTTGGCTTTGGGGAGGAGGGCTATCTTGTTTTTTGCCCCAAGGTACAGACTGCATTTGCCGAATTTGTGTGTTAAATCTTAGACGATTGTCAGCCATAGAAGAGGATAATCTCTGTACATTTAGTTCAATTCCAGGATGGGCAATTGAACTAAATTGTCATAGCTCCAGGTGGACATACTGCCACACAATGCAAAACTAATCTGACATCACTTCCAGTTTTCATCTTGGCATATTTAAATCATGTTTCAAGGGGAAAGGAGAGCAATAGATTCGCACCATTTTATGGCAAATAAAATTCCTCCATATAGCCTACCTATTTGCCTTGCTAAATGTTTTGGGGCAGAAAGAAGGCCAATAGCATATGGATCAACTGGTTCACTCATTGTTTGGTATCTGTATTTTTCATTCATACATTGAATCTTGGGGGGCCCTGGTAACTCAGCGGGTTAAACTGCTGAGCTGAACTTGGGGATTAAAGGTTGGTGGTTCGAATCCAGGGAGCGAGGTGAGCTCCCACTGTTAGCCGCAGCTTCTGCCAACCTAGCAGTTCGAAAACATGCAAATGTGAGTAGATCAATAGTACTGCTTCTGTGAGAAGGTAACAGCGCTCCATGCAGTCATGCTGGCCACATGATCTTGGAGGTGTCTACGGACCACACTGGCTCTTTGGCTTAGAAATTGAGATGAGCACCATCCCCACCCCCCACCCCCAGAGTTGGACACGACTAGGCTTAGTTTTAGAGGAAACCTTTACTTTTACATTGAATATTATTAAAGCCAACAAAGCAAGAGAGACTAGGTAGGTCAACGGTAGATAAATGCTATTTAACTGGACAAGATGAGATTTATAAGAAGCAATGTCGCATTAACAGTAATAAAAAAAAACAGATGCTACCTGGCACACACACACAAATAATGACCAAAATGTGAACTTTTAGTGCTATATGATCAATTTCAGAGCTCTCTAAAATGCATAGCCTTGCACCACAAGCATAAATTCAACAAGAAAAAAAGATTAATGTACACACACACACACAAGATTGCTAATTTGTCCACTCTTTAAAACTATACAGGTCATAAAAATAACCCTTGAGTACAGTACTCCACCAGAGCCATTTTTTAAAAAAAATGGGTACATGGGCTAAGTAACATCAACTTATTTTTAAAACCTAATGAGATTTATTGATTCTGTCTTCCCAGGAGTTATAAGGCCTATGGTATTGGCTATAAAACATTCAAGACAAGAATAGGCTCTGGAGTATTTGTCATTAGGAGCCTGGGCTTGTTCTTTTGCAGAAAGACACACAAATATCATAAGATGCAGGAACAAATGCAAATCTCGTTTTGTTTCTTTTGGGCCTTTTCCAAAAGGGGAAAAAGTGAGGGGAGGGAGTATACAATAAAATGTGTTTGCACCTTCAGGAATGAGGCAGTTTGCTAGGCAAAATGTCATTGCCTTATTTGAGGGGAAACAATGTCAAAAAGCAAGCGCTAAGAATCAAATGGAAGCTGTAAATGCACCCACGGGAGAGAGGGGGTAGTTCTTACAGGACTACTGTCAAGAAAGCACATTTCAGTGCTACATTAGCAGGCACTGTAGTTGCGCATCAAAGATATATGGCTCCTTCCACCAGTAAACCAAGCTAATAACAGAATAGAAAATCCTACACACACATTCTATTTCATTTTTTAACAACAACAAAAAAAGAAATTTAAAAAGTTTTGCAGGTTAACTTTTTTTTAAAAAAACATACAATGAATTAAACGTCATTAAACAATGGTTGAATGCAAAGCACAGCGAAATAAGAACTCATGGTGATATAAATGCTGCAGAAGCAGATGACAAGGAAGGCACAGAAGTAGTTATATTGAAAACTAATGACAAATGTTTATTTATTTATTGTTTCAATTTATATACCACCCTTTCCAAATTGGCTCAGGGTGGTTTTCAAAATGCACAAGGTAACATAGCACTAAAACGATAAGAACATTAAAAAACGTAAAAACAATGTTAAGCAGAGATTAATGTTTATATTTTGATATTCGCAATTATGTTAGCAATGACAATAACAGTACAAACGTATGAAAATAAAACCAGGCCCAGCAAGCAAAATCTCTCTACCAAGGAATGAAAATCTCCAATTCCTTGATGTTCTTCTTCTGTCCTTACCTCAAATCATGAATCAGAGATAATTGGCTATCAAAAGCCCTGGAAGGCTTTCCATGAACAAAAGTTATTGATTTAGAATCTGGAAAGGTTTCACATTGGTTAAGATTTATATCTTGTCCACCTTACACTATTTGGACCTACTGGGTGCCCTAAAGCCCAAAGATATACTAGAAAGGCAATAGAAATGTAGAGCAATTTTTCTCCCAGTTCACTGTTTACAGTAATCCAGATATGACAGCCCATCACACCTGGTTTGCTTTTAGATGGGTGAGAAACAAGACAAAATCCCACATTTTGAGGGTATGTTGAGGTGTTTTATGATAAGGTTTATGTCTTGGGATGATGTCCCTTCAAATGGAATTGGGCTCCAGGAAAAGGGGTTCTGAACCCCCAAGATATGTAAAAGAACTTCACTGAAGTCATACACCTAGCAGGTTAAATGTTTGCTAGAATAAACTGTTTTGACTATTTGGCAAAAGAACACTGAATATAAAGCAATTTTTTGAGAAAAGATTTTCTATTATATTGGTAAAAACTTCATCTTGAGACGTTGTACCTCATCTTGGACAAGATAAAGCTCTTAAGCAGTGGTTCTCAACCTGTCGGTCCCCAGATGTTCTGGCCTTCAACTCCCAGAAATCCTAACAGTTGGTGAACTGGCTTGGAGTTGTAGGCCAAAACACCTGGGTTTTGGTTGAGAACAACTGCTCTTAAGGAAGAGGCTGGTTTCCTCGGATACCTAGACCAGTGATTCCCAAAGTGGGCGGTACCACCCCCTGGTGGGTGTGGGGCGATCTAGGGGGGCGTTGGAAGCCCCAGGAGAATTTGGGGGGCGCGAACCCCTGTAAGGGGTGGGGGCGCTGACGTGAGCCAGGTGACAGGCTACCATCCATCTCTGTATATCTCTCTCTTCTTCCCTCCTCCTGCTCCCTCCTCCTCTCGCCAAGCAAGTGATAATAATAATAATAATAATACCTTTGGGGTTCCCTTCCAACTGGTTGAGTCTTATAACAACAATAATAATGTCATTCAACATATTTAGTGGAACATGGATTCAGTGCGGTAACCAATTTATTAACAAAAAAAGAAACCGATTGCAAAATAGTCAATCGCGATGATTTGAGATTACTGCTGATGAAAATAGAGCCGAGGATTACTAGATTGGTAGCAGCATACCAGGTTCATCCTTCTCATTAAGATGATTTCCAATGTCTTAACTTTTTTGTACTACCCTTCTATTCTAAGTTCAATAAATAGTTTCATAATTTCAAACTTCTATGTTTCTAATTTACAACTTTATTATATTTCACAAAAAAGGTAGAAATATTAATACATATATCTTTCTGTTTAATTGCTATTTAAAAAAATTAAAAAAATTAATTTATATGGGGGCGGTGAGTAAATTTTTTTCTGGAAAGGGGGCGGTAGGCCAAAAATGTTTGGGAACCACTGACCCTAGACCAAACATATTCAGGGCTTTGGAAGGTAATTAAAACATTTTGAAGAATAGATCACAAGGTAACTAAAATGATGAACTTAGTACAACAAATAACAAAGTGGACCAGAACAAGCATACTTTTTACCTAACAGTTCTTCCCTTACCTTAACAATATCCAGGCCTCCAATAAGTTCCCCTTTCACATACAACTGCGGGTAGGTTGGCCAGTTTGAATATTTTTTTAACTCTTGCCGAACCTAAAAGACAGCACTCCAAGTCAGTGTTCCGCATTAGATTTGTGCAAACAGATTTATGAGAGAGGGGTAAGTGAATAAATTACCTCTTCGTCCTCCAATATATCAAAAGTGTCATAATCAACACTAAAAAACAAACAAACACAGAAAGACGTAAAAAAGCAGAACATTATTCAAGATAGTGATATCCAGCTATATTATTTATATTTTTATCAATGTAGGAAACAGTGTAGATATTCTCAAAACAGGAGTATATAAGAGAATCAGCAATGGACGTCAACAGATTCTGTGACATCCATTTTGATATACTATAACTGAAAGAGAGAAAACAAACAGAAGAAGACAGAGAGATGTGTATAAATCTATAGACAAATAGAATTCAATACAAGAACAAGTTTTCCTGTGATTTATGAGGTAGGATTTATGCCTTACATCCCTCCTTAGACATGAGCCAAGCAGACCTACTGAAACACACATACTATCCAAGAAGCTATTCAACACTGAGAACACCTATGGAATCAATCACCTATTGGCAGAAGGAGAAGGGAAAGCCCAAAAGTGTCCAGCTGGAAAGTCCCACAATATCCATTCAAAAGTGAGGTGGTGCTACTTTTTTCAACTATACAAGGGGTGTTAATTAAAGATTTCCCCTGACTCACTTCTATTTATCACAGGATGCTGAAACTGCACATGTATAATAATATAAGTCACTATAGGTTACATGCCAATTTACAGCTCAGAACTATAATGGTCTTGATTTTACAGGGGCTGAAGTGGTGTGAGGTTTGATAATGGGCCCGGTGGAACACAGAGCACTCATCAAGTTCCTTTACATGAAAGGCAACACACCAAAGGAGACATTCAATGAGGTGAAAGAGGTTTATGGTGATGATTCTCCATCATATGGTGTAGTCAAGAACTGGCATTGTCAATTCAAATGTGGTTGGACTTTAGTGGAAACAGCTCCAATTCCAGGGCGACCCCACTTTGCTATTGATGAACACACCATGCAGCAAGTGGAGGTCATAATTTTGGAAAATCATCACCTAGCCCAAAATGTCAAGATTAGTGTGGGGTCTGTGGAAAAAATCATCCAAGACCATCTTCACATGCATAAAGTATTGCTGGATCCCCGGCTGCTCTCCCCTTTCCAGAAGCAGAAACAAGTCGAATGCACTCAGGCTCTATTGACAATATGCCATGGAAGCCAGGAGGACCTTTCCAACAGACTGATCACACAGGATGATCCTGAGACTAAAGTCCAGTCAATGCAATGGAAGCATCACGACTCACCATCTCCAAAGAAGGCACGTGCCCAACTTGGCAGGCAAGGTCATGCTCACAGTATTTTGGGACCAGCACGGAGTAGTATTGATGGATTTTCTATCTAAGGGTACCAAAATCACTGGGGTATACTATGCTTCACTGCTGCAGAAATTGCAGAAGGCCATCAAAACCAAGAGATGTGGCATGCTAACCAAAGGTGTCTGCCATCTGCAAGACAATGCACCAGTTGACAACTCACATGTTGCCCAAATGGAAGCATGCTCCTGTGGCTTTGACATTCTACCACATCTCCCTGATTCTCCTGACCTCGCACCATTGGACTTGCACCTCTTTCCAACAATGAAGGTTTTTTGAAGGGCAAGCTTTTTTCAGATGATGACATTCTGATTTCCGAAATCACAGCATGGCTTTTGGAGCAACTTGTAGAACCTACAACTTGTAGATGTCTACAGTTGCTTTAAAAGATGGGAGAACTGTGTGTTCCTAGGAGGCACCTATGTAGAGAAGGACTAATAATAGTACCAAGTTTCATTGCTTTCAGTCCACAGGAAGTGGGTCAGGGGAAATCTTTAATGAACGCCCCTTGTACCGTCCAGCTATCTGAAGAACTATACTAGCTGGGAGTTCTCTGGGCCATCACTCTTTTTTGTCTAAAACAAGAGTAACCTTTCTTTCCAATATCTACCACATGCTCTGTTTGGTGAAGAAACAAAATTGACTATATTTATCATGTTGCAAATACACAGCTGAATGGAAGTACCAATTCCATTGTATCCGAGAACTGCTAAATAAGGTCCAGGAGAACAAAAGCCCACAGTAGAGACCAACCTTGAGAAAAAGACTGAAAAGGCAAAAGAACAAGTGGAAAACAGATGGAATTGGAGAAAAGTGTTACAGGGATTGAAAAGCCATCGAGAAACTGGGTGGATTAATTAAGTTGTGCAGTGAGCAAACGTGTTATCATTTCAGGAGAACAGATGTGCTTAAGACAGAAAAAAATACATACCCACTATTGTTTAGAATTTCTATAATTTGCTTGCTGAACCCACACTTTGCCGTCTACAATAGTAAAAGGAAAAACAATTCAGTAAAGTTCACCCACAAAGTGCATGGAGAAGATCAGCATATGGTCGACCCATATACACTGTGAACACAACTTGAGATTTTCCTTCCGCCCCTACCCCATCAGAAACCTAGGAAGTTCCATGCATTTGATCTGCTTCTGCTTTGCATTCAAGCACCAATTGAGTAAGGTTTTGCTGCAGCAGTCTATATTAATTTTATATAAGCATCAACACACTTCTCCCCAACTGCCAACATTATGGAAGAAGTTGTCAGTCCACAACTAACATAGCTTAGTTCACAAATGAACTTTCTGCGTAGGGGCACATAACCACATACCCCAGTACCATGAATTAATTATGTCATATTCAGAGGTTCTCCCTCAAGGAGCTCTTGCCATTTCATCTCTCTCTCTCTCTCTAACTCAGAAATCAGCCTTCTTATTTGCATAAGAATATTGTATGTTTTAGCTAAGGTGAGAGAGAGGCAGCATAACAAGAGACACTTAATTTCTGGTACATTCTGCCCCAAAAGGTCTTCTTAGTGTCAACACAGATATCTTTTCAGCTCTAGACAAAGAGATCTTTATACCAGCAGGCATTTTAGTGTCTCATTATACTGTGCTGTAATGTTCATTGATTGGCTCCAGATTTAGCCGTACAGCACTGGAAACTTTCCATCATCTGGACTGCTGTGAGTTTTCCTGGCTGTATGGCCATATTCCAGAACCATTCTCTCATGACATTTCACCCATATCTATGACAGCAATCCTCAGAGGTTATGAGGTTTGTTGGAAACAAGGCAAGTGGGGTTTATATCTCTGTGGCATGTCCAGGTGGGAGAAAGAACTCTTATCTGTTTGAGGCAAGTGTGAATGCTGCAATTGATCATCTTGATTATCACTGAATAGCCTTGCAGCTTCAAGACTTGGCTGCTTCCTGCCCGGGGGAATCCTTTGTTGGGAGGTGATTAGCTGGCTCTGATTGTTTCTTGTCTGGAATTCCTCAAGACAGTAAAAAAAGGACAACACTCAAAAACAGGGGGCTGCTGTGAGGTTTCTGGGCCCTATGGCCATGTTCCAGAAGCATTCTCTCCTGATGTTTTGCCCACATCTATGGCAGGCATCCCCTGAGGTTGTGGACATGTCCCACCCCACTTGTCTAGTTTCTAACAGACCTCACAACCTCTGAGGATGTCTGCCATAGATGTGGGTGAAATCTCAGGAGAGATTCCTTCTGGAACATGGCCATACAGCCCGGAAAACCCACAGCAACCCAGTGATTCCAGCCAGGAAAGCCTTCAACAACACATTTTCCATCATCACCTTCTTTACTACTACTTTACTACTGTGTGAGGAAATCCTGGATATCTCCTTATGCAAATTTGGGAAAGCAGATCTGCTGGAACAACCCATCCCTCACTCCCCAGTTATGCTGACATAAAACCCCAAGAAGATTTCATGCCTTCTAAGTGTAAATGCATGCATTTCAGGACAATTCTGCCCAACATCCCCAAGAAAACATTCTGAATCCTCTTCCTGAAACCCTGCTTTGCATCCTCTTCTTCTAATGACCATATACAACTGAGCCTCCTCTACTTTCCATGGCAAAACCACCAACTGCCTAAAAATACTTCAGAAAGTTAAATCGGGAAACTGTTTGAATATAAGTGTCAGAACAGAAAATATCTAACCTTTTCTACAAAGTCAGATGCAGCTTCTTCCATAAGGTCTGTTTCATCATAGGCGGCAGACCCTGAATCCTTCTATCTTATTCATTGTCTTTTTATAAACAGCCATGGAAACGTTGTTGAAGAGTAATATATAAAACTTTTAAATAAACAAATAACAAAGCAAGACATCTACCATCTGTCAGTTTCCAAATCTACATGATAGACAAATAAAACACATTGAAGACTCTTACCTGTTTATTTCCTTTCATAAATAACATCACAGAGGCTTTGTTTATCAGGTCTTTAAGCCTACAGCAGGAAAGAGAAAATATGGATAAGGCAGAGTTTATAACAGAACGTAAGTCAAAAATACTTTTTAGCAATATATAAAACCAAAGAGCAAACGTTTGTAATATCGAAACAAAATATATAATTCAGTAAGGAACTAGATTCAATTTTTCACTCTGTGCTAGACCAATAAAAACACGATGCACCATACCTGTCCTCTAATTTGTGTGCCTTGGGGCAGACTGTATTCAGTTCTCCAGAAGCCTCAAGCTCCTGAAAATGTAATCATTTTGTATTCATTAGGAAAGTATCATTCACACACACACACATATATATATATATATATAACACAATAATAAAGTGAAAACATGTATGTGTGTATGTAGCTGAGATGTCCACTTACACAGACATGCTCCTGCCTCCACAACAGGTATAGCTTCCACTATGCAGGAGACACCACTGGCCCTCCCTCCAATGACACTGCAGGTTATAGTGAGCACTATGAACATGTCAAAGAGCCCTGCCAATGTCCTCCCCAAACACCACCCAAGGAATGCTTTCTTTCTGGGACAATTTCATCCTAGATTTTATGTGTTTCCTCTACCACAGACAACCCAGTGTTTCTTACTCTCTCCATTGGTGTGGAATGTTTATGACCTCACCCACTGCATCTCCCTTACCCCTTTCCTATTCTTTTCTATGGTACATGGCAATCAGAGGTATTGATCCACAACTGAACATACTAGAGGTTTGGGGAGAATTCACCATGATGTATAGGAGTTGTCGGTACTGTGATGTATAGTTCACCTGCAATCTGAGAGCACTCTGAACTCCACAAATGATGGACCTGGAACTAACTTGGTACACAAAAACCCCATGATCAAGGAAACTAAATGGAGGTCTTGGGAGGGATTTAGAGGAGTTGTAGTTCACCTATATTCAGAGTGCACTATGAATAGAAACAATGATGGATTTGGACGAAACCTGGCATGCGTACCCAAAATGCCCAAATTTGAATATTGGTGGGTTTTGAGGGGAAATGGCCTGGGGTTGTAGGTACTGGGATTTATAGTTCACCTGCAATTAATGAGTACTCTAAACTCCACCATAGATGGAATTGAACAAAACTTGACACACAGAGCCCCCATGACCAGCAAAAAAATACTGGAGGTCTCTGGGGAAAATTCACCTTGATTTGGGAAAGTTGTAGTTCACCTACATCCAGAGAGCATTGTGAACCCAAACACCAATGGATCTGGACCAAACTTGGCACATAGAACCCCCATGATTTATTTATTTATTTATTTGTTGGGATTTCTACACCGCCGACTCCCGGGGGCTCGCGGCGGCTTACAAAGCCAGTGGCACAACGCCAGAGGTTCAACATAAAACACATGAAACACATAACGATAAAATCACAGTTAAAACATATAATAGCTATTAAGCAATTAAAACAGTAAAACAGTAGCCAAAGAATCAGCCCAGTAAGCATATACAGGGCCTACTCCCCAAAGGCCTGCCCAAACAAATAGGTTTTGCAGGCCCGCCTGAAAGGGAGTAGGTCCCTCAGGGCTCTGGCCTCGGCCGGGAGGGCGTTCCATAGCGTAGGAGCTATCACAGAGAACGCCCTCCGGCGGGTAGATGTTAGATGGGCCTGCTTTGCGGATGGTATTACCAATAAGTTGGCCTCTTCAGACCGCAGCGATCTCGGTGGGCAATATGATGTAGTCAACCTTCCGGAGGGGTTTGAGAAGACTGACTCACCATAATGGGAGTTGTAGTTTACCCTACAACCAGTGAACACATCAATGATGCATCTAGAACAAACTTGCCCAACATAACAAACTTTAAGTACTGATGGAGTTTCTCGAGGTTAACCTGGCATGATGGGAGTTGTAGTTCACTCTACACAAGATAGATACATTGTTGGTTGTTTTTTGCTGGGAGTTGTAGTTCACCCACAACCTTATGCATTTTGTACATTTACAAAATTGACTTTTTCAAATAACCTGGGCAACGCCGGGTACCCAAGCTTGTGTGTGTGTGCGCGCGCGTGTGTGTGTGTGTGTGTATGTAAATTAAAAGCACACCAATCTTTTCTCTCACCTTGACAATATCCAAGCCACCTATAAGTTCTCCGGCAACATAGAACTGTGGATAGGTGGGCCAATTGGAGTATGTTTTCAATCCCTGACGTACTTCTTCGTCAGAAAATATATCAAAGCTGCTAAATACAACATTGTGTTTGTTAAGAATTTCTATAATTTGTCTGCTGAAGCCTAAAAGGAGGTGGGATTGGGTAGGGAAGAGAAAAACATATTATAGTTACGCTGATCATACAGGACAACTGTACAAATTTAAGATACCATCTAAATTATAATAATACAAGCATGTCAGTGCAATACAAGTTTAAATGACAATCTGTTGTTCTCTACCTCAAAGGATGGGGAAATGTATCTCGAGGACCATAGGCACCATCAACTACTTTATGCAATGTCCAAACCCCAGGGACATACCAAGTCTACTCCAAAGAAGCCAGAAATATAGTTTAAAATTTGCCCTATAATTGTCCAATCCACCTAAAACAGCTTTAAAAGACAATGATGTGCCTAGTTATGGCAGCCTGGCACCCCCTGCCCCCGAATGCACAACACATAAACCTAAACTGGCTTGCCTTGGATATAAAATAAAACCAGAAATAATATGACATACTGTCTGGCACACCAATGTGGCCTGGCAGTGGGCGGTGGGGATGGATACTGACCCTCCTAACCCACCCTATAGTTCTACAATCTCACAATTCTCTCTTCAAAATTAAAAAAGGATAGAAGCCTTCCATAAGGGGAGAAGGAGAGTGCTTAGTGTGCATGAAAACACACACACACACATCTGAGAATATCTGAGGAATCTCAGCCCATCTTCAAAAGGTTTGACAAAAGTGATTCATGGTGACAGATTTTAAAAGTTTAACAAGTGTACACACAAAAGAAGTGTTACATGATTTCTGTCTGACAAATTCACCCATTACTTTTGATTTGTACTGTAGCTTGAGGTCTCCATGATCTGCATTTTGAGCCACGAGCAAATAGCATTTATTTATATGGCATCCAAGTTGCTTTTCTTCCCACAACTGAAGCATTAAGTTCTTGTACAGCCTCGAGTGAAACAAGAATCCAGGATTTTTTCCCTCCTCCCCCCATTCATCTGGGAGTTCATTAGTAAACAGCTACGGGCTGATTGCTGATGGTTATTCTGCTGCCAATATATTAACTCATTTCTACTGTAAGAGGCTGCGAGAGAGAGAACAAGAGCATACACACTTTATTTTAGCTGTGGGCAACTACATGCAGACGAAAAAGATTGATTGGTGGTGTTTCATTTTTAAGGGTTAAAGCAGCAAACGGGAAATATTATGCTTAGGGATAAAGTGCCAACACTGCTTTATTCCCATAACAAAAAGATTTAGGCTGACTTTTTGAACAAATACCATCTGAGCAATACAAAAGCTAATGAAAGCACCACTGAAGTGCACATATGAGAACATACAGGCCCCGCTAAGAGTAATGCCGATGCTAGCTGCACAGTGAGAGAAAGCTAAGTACAATTATAATACTAATGATGTAAGCAAGCAACAAGCCTGCGAACACGGAGCCTAGGGGATAGACCTCATTTAACATTATTATGAATTGGCTTTCCATAGGAAGTGGCAGAATATGGGACATAACAAGGGTTTCTGATTCCATACCAAGATCCAATTACACTCTGTTACAATTGACAATCTGCTATTATTAGTATGAAAATTAGCCTGGATACCGTCCATCAGGAACTTCTTCTGCACAAGCAGCACTGAGCAGAAACTCCCAGCTGACCTCCTTGGGCGCAAAGCTGATTTGCAACACAGATATGCAAAGCACACTTAGCTTTGCTAGAAAGCCTAAGCGAAAGAGGATAGTGAAGACCACTGATGGTGAGGGCTACTTCTTTCCCCAAGGCAAGATGGGCAATGTCAGATCCCCCGACACAACTGCACTGAAAGTCCTATCAGTCCCAGCCAGAGGAGGGATGCCAGGAGTTGCAATTCAACATCTGGATGTCTTCAAGTTGCGCCAAGGACCCAGTTAACCTTCTAAGGTGGCAAGATGCCTTAGGTCCCGCCTTTTAAGAGGCCCTGTGAAAAATAAGGACCAAACAACTGAGAGTTTTGCTATTTCTATCTGTGAAATCTGAGGTGATTAGACAAAACAATAGACAATATGTGTGCCTGATGAACCCACAGCCACATAAAAATCATCCAGCAGTTCTTCATTTCTGTGGCTCATTTTCAATGAGCCAAGCATTATTTGCAACAAGAGATATGACGGCCGGGCAAGATATACTGCAACCTTACTATTCTCTGTATTTATTATGATCCACCTACATCAATGAAACGAAGACCACACTAGCTGTGTATCTTGCCACTCACCTATTGTGATTAGCAATGGCCCTTAAAGGACAACTGAAGTAGAAAACTGCATTGCCTCAAAGAAGACGCAATCCTTCCTCATCAACTCATTAATTTCTGCTCTGGAGAGCCATATGTGGAAGACATCACTACACAGTTTTTAAAGACACACTGGCAAGGCTACACAGTTCCTTCCACTATATAAAAAAGAGCAACTGTTAGGTTTGCAGGATCTAATGTCTCCCCCTAGAACCTAGCTCAGGGGTGGGCAATTACCGGCCCTCCAGGTGTCTTGGACTTCCAACTCCCAGAAATCCTAGCCAGTTTACCAGCTCTTAGGATTTCTGGGAGTTGAAGTCCAAAACACCTGGAGGGCCGGTAACTGCCCACCCCTGACCTAGCTTCTAGAACAGTTGTTCTCAACTTGGGGGTCCCCAGATGTTTTGGTCTTCAACTCCCCAGAAATCCCAGCCAGTTTACCAACTGTTAGGATTTCTGGGAGTTAAAGACCAAAACATCTGGGGACCCCAAGTTGAGAACTGTTCTAGACGGAACTTGGCACAAAACTGTGACTCAGAAGCGATATTAAGTCCATGGAAAAGAGCTTTAATTCACGATTGGCAACCTTTTTAGTAACCTTGTGTTAGACAACGGTATATGTAACAAAGCAATGCACTTCTACAGTAAATCACCCAAGCCACGTCCAACTTAATGTCAGCAGTAAGAATCATTGCCTGTGGAGTTGTGCAGGGCTACACTTCAAGCAAACAGTTACACAAAGTGGTTACACAAAGACTCTACAGTGGCTTGTGCAACAAAAATTTAGACTGGATGTCAGCTTTGTGCCAACTTCAAAAATGTGAAAATCCTAGTATGATGCTAGCACAGTGACAGCTGGATATAGTTTCCAGAGATCCCCCAGCTGTTTTTATTCCAACACATGACCTCCCTACCTTGCTTATACAATGAGCCTGTTTCATGTGCACACCTTCAGTGCATTCACTCAGTATAGTGCATTCACTTAAGACAAATCATGATGTAGCCAATTAATTACAAAGATTTCCAAAACGAGAAAGAAAAAATGAAAATAGTAAGTAAAGGCAATTAACTAATTCAAACATTCCAAGCTTTCAGGTCACCTTAGTTATCCTGTGTCCTCTAACAAAATTATCAACTTACTAGGTTCACTAAAGGAAAGTAATTGTTTGTTTGTTACCAATGGATAGTAACTAAAAGCCAATATGAAATGCTATATGGGAGTTCTGTAAACAAACTGCTAATGAAATGATATTTCTGCCAGAAGCCAAAATATATCCTTAGTCATTGTTTCTTATTGGATTCACTCTACAACAATTCCATTATTCTAGCTCAGCAGCAAACTGTGGCGCTGCATTCCCCTTGAGAAGCATACAATGCCTGGAAAATTGCAAAACAATGGAAGGAAAGCCTCCAGAGATAGGTTGAGTTTCCTTTCCCCACCACTCAGTATAGACAGCTGGACATTTTTGGGCAGAGCCACCTCATACTAACTGTAAGTTTTGGGACTGAAAATTCAACTATATCTGAGGTCTCAAGGCATCAATTTTCAGAGGCATCAATTTATACAATAGAGCAGGGGTCTTCAAACTTTTTAAACAGAGGGCTAGGTCACAGTCTCTCAAACTGCTGGAGGACCGGATTATAATTTGCAAAAAACATGAATGAATTCCTACGCACACTGCACATATCTTATTTGTAGTGCAAAAACACTTTAAAACAATAAAGTAATTAAAATGAAGAACAATTTAAACAAATATAAACTTATTAGTATTTCAACAGGAAGTGTGGGCCTGCTTTTGGCTGATGAGATAGGATTGTTGTTGTTGTTTGCTTTCAAGTCATTTCAGACTTAGGTTGACCCTGAGCGAGGGCCGAGTAAATGACCTTGGAGGTTCGTATCCGGCCCCCGGGCCTTAGTTTGAGACATTAGAGCCTAAGACAAGGATCCATTTGGGTCAAATGAAGGATCAAAACTTAAAACTCAAAGCATAAGATATACAATTTTACCTGGAACCTTTATGTTTTGCTGCATTAAACAGTAATACAAAACAAGTCTTACCACAACGTGGTTCCTGAGGTGTTCCCTTCATAAACAGCATGCAAGGTGCAGCATTGATCAACTTCTTTAGTCGGACATTGAGGTCCTCTTTAGAAGTGTCATTGGCACTAGCTGGGGCTGTTACGCTAGATGCATGGCGCTGGACTTTTTTGGTCAATTCTGGTGCATGAGCACCATCTAATTGGTCAATTTTTTGAGAATTCTGCCAACAGATGAAAGCAATCTTGGTAAACATTATGAATTCCACAAGAACACATCTCTTTACCACATACAAACACGATATTTTTTGGTTTTCATCTGAATCAGAATAGCAACCACAGGAAAGATTCACTTAATGTTTCAACCATTTCAATTGAATGAGCAAAAGAGAAGACAGTACCACACACAGCAAGTATAATGGTGTAATAATTGAATTCTGTTAAAATTTGCTATAAAATGCAGACCTGCAAATATCATTTGAGACAAATCAGCACAAAAAACATAAAAGCCAATCTATAATAACTTCCGTATCACTATTCAACTGTGAACTGATCAAATTCAGTTTAAGGAACAATCTGATATCACAAATACATTTCTCTATCTCTCCTAGATAAGTTATACGGTAGTTTTATGTTCACCTAATATTATTCACACACACACACACACTAAAAAAAATCCTATTTCACCAGTAATTAGAATAATTGAATTAATCTTTATAAACATCCACACAACAAATCAAATTAAAATACCTTACCTTAAAAAACAAGAATGTTGGAACAGAAGTAATTTCATATTTTTCAGATACTTCTGGAACTGCTTCAGCTTCCAGCTTTAAAAAACACAAACACAGAGAAGTTCATGAAATATGGTTTTATTTTCATGGTTTAGAATATGCTCGGTGATCCTGTCTACAGTGTTCTTTTAGTTATGTTAAATGTTTAAAAAGGATTTCAGTGCAAAAGTTTGTGACACATTTGCATTTAAATGAAACTCACAGGGCAGGCCTGTCATCCACTGAGCCTGCAGTGTCAAAACAGGTTCAGAGGTTTTTATTTTGTTGCACATTTCAAAAGATGCCTGGAGGCTGTGAATAAAATTCTTGGTGCACTAGTGACCTAGTAAATTTTCAATCATATGCAGCTACTACTATATTGAAATCCATAAATCACTGACCCCAGTTATGTCATGATTACAGTGCTTATTTTCTGCCCACAGCAATTCTTGCTGTTTGCTCTATTGACTAATTTCAAGAGGCAGTACATCATGACTGACATTTGCAGCCTTCTGCAAATTATGAAGCAAAAAAAGGAGTATTTCTTCAATAAACTATTGATGCCTGTGAAATTTTAGTTTTTAACTCCTGCAGGACTGGTAGTATATAACTGATCTACAAACACAAACAGGCCATCAAATATGAAAATACAAAAGATGTGAAGATGTTTAATTTAAAATAACACAAAGGGGAGACCTGAACTATTCTTTCATACTTGTACAAGAGCAATAACAAGTCTTGGCAGAGGTAGGGTGGGAGAAAACGTAGCTTGATGTTTTAACATATTAATTCTGGTATTTGTTAATTTCTGTTGCTACTATATGTTGTGTGTATGTGTGTCCATCTTGCTGGAGTGAATACCCCATTGTTTTGGTGAGTAACATGAATGCTGGTACCCTGGGTAAATTTGGCAGGTGCTCCCAAATAGGCATACAACTCCTAAAACTGTTATTAATTCTAAAGCATAGATATGCCAGTAAATAGAGATAACTGTAATGTAAATTGTATTTACTTGTATACCTATGCTTTGGAATTCACTTTCTTTTTTTGGAGTTGTCAACATCCAGATGAGATGTTTTGACTTAAAATGAGTCAACCAGATGAACATTTTGTCTTACAAGTGGGAAAAATGAAACATTAAATATAGGGGTACACATACATACCCGTATATACTTGAGTATAAGCTAACCCAAATATAAGCCGAAGCACCTAATTTTACTACCAAAAAAACTGGGAAAACTTATTGACTCAAATACAAGCCGAGGATGGGAAATGCAACAGCTACTGATAAATTTCAAAATAAAAATAGATAGCAATAAAATTAAATTGAGTCATGTTTTAAACATTTACATAAAACTGTAATTTAAGGTAAGTCCAACTCTGATTAAATCATTATTCTAACCTTCTTCAATGTAAATGTGCGTATGTATTCTCTTCTAATAAACATCATAGTTTATTTTAACTATAAATTTTGGAGAAAATGCTGTGTGTATATGAACAAGAAAAAAATGGGAAAGACTGGAGGAGAGGAAGGTGTGTATTGCATGAGAGGGGAGGAGAGGAAGGAGAGCTGGGTTGCTGTGTGTGTGGGGCAAGGTGAAAGTCCTGGCAGGAAGACGTGAAGCTGAAAGAAGCCCTTCTTTCAGCCCCACACCTTCCTGCCAGGACCCTCACCCAAGTATAAGCCAAGGGGGGCTTTTTCAGCCTAAAAAAGGGCTGAAAAACTAGGTTTACTGTATATTCAAGTATATACAGTAATAACAAAAACTACAAGATACTAAAGTGAAAAGGATATTAGCAGAAATAAATCACATTGCCAACTTTCCCTTTACACTCAATATATGGGATAATATCAATGCAGAGAGTATTATACAAATATTGGCGGTTTCACCAATAGAATATACAGAAGATGCCATCATAACTGTGTTAGAAACAATCATATCCCCAGAATAATTTCAAAAAACAAGACCTGTTTATAAGTGTTTTAAAGAGAATTGTCTATTTTAAAAGTTTTAAGTGTTTTAAATAAGCTTTAATACATAACATTTCTTCAGACATAAACTAGATTTGTCCCAGTAAAATACAGATAATGCTAAATTGTGGCATTGGTTACCCCTTTTTGATATGGAACAAGTTAACCATTTTATGATAAAACAAGCTCTGAATTTTTGATATAACATACAGACGAAAAACAATAGGGGAAGACGTCAAAGGGGTTGAAATGTACTTTGTGTTATTATCTTTAAGAGATATTTTATACAAAACATGGTATATAACCCCAGATGAATTGTCCACAATGTATAAAGTTGTTTTAAATTTTATGTTGGAAAGGCATACAACATGTGGGGGCATTTCAGCCCGAACTATTTCTATTCAAATTGATGGATCGAAAGAAAATATGGATGATAATTGAGGTATATGACCACAGCAGTATGACTATTATATTTATTTATTCACCATATTTCTACCCCACCCTTCTCAACCCTGAAGGGGACTCAAGGCGGCTTTACACATAGGCAACTATTCAATGCCTTCAAAACAAGATACTATTAAAATAAACATTTCAATTAAGATTTAAATTAATATGCATTAATACACAATAAAACCATTTAAAACATTAAATCTATTATTAAAATTGCACCATCCACAATCATAATCCAGGGCCATTCCTAGTCATTGCACATATTCCATATCGTTCTACTGCACTTCTCCGAAGGCTTAATCCCAAAACCATGTTTTTACTGTCTTTCTGAAGGCCAGGAGGGAGGGGACTGATCTAATATCACTGAGGAAGTTCCACAGCTGAGGGACCACCACTGAAAAGGCCCTGTCTTTTGTTCCCACTAGTCGCACTTGTGAAGGAGGAGGCACCGAGAGTAGGGCCTCCCCAGACAATCTTAATATCCAAAAGGGAGATGTGTTCGGACAGGTAAGCTGGGGTGGAACCCTTTAGGGTTTTATTGGTTAAACCTAGCATTTTGAATTGTGCTTGGTAGCAGACTGACAGCCAGTGGAGCTGACATAACAGGGAGGTTGTATGCTCCCTGTATGCCACTCCAGTGAACAATCTGGCTGCTGCCCATTGGACTATTTGAAGCTTCCAAACAGTCTTCAAAGGCAAAATGCAAGAGTAACTGGACTAGCTGTTAAAACTGAATTACCTGATAGGAGAAAAATCATTGATGACATTTAGAAAAGACTGCAAACCCTTGGCTGTCTTTTTGCATAGAAAAGAAAATTCTATGTTAAATTAGATTTTGTTAATTAGTAGATTTGAATCAAGAGCTAGTGTTGCACAGTGGTTTCAGCATTGGATTGCCACATCCCTCTTGACCACTGTAACGCCCTGTATATCGGCCTGCCCTTGTCCGTGACCCAGAAACTTAAGCTCGTCCAGAACGCTGCTGCTCGACTACTCACTGGGGCATAAGTGAGATGTCATATAACACCTATTTTACAGCAGCTCCACTGGTTGCCCATCGAGCACCGGATCACCTTCAAGGTAATGGTACTAACCTTCAAGGCCTTGTATGGTCCAGGGCCGGCGTATCTGAAGGACCATCTAACCCCCTATCAGCCCCAGAGATTGTTTCTCTCGGAAGATCTAAATCTACTGGAAGTCCCCAGCTTTAAGACTATCTGTTTAACATCTACGAGACGCAGGGCCTTCTCTGTGGTGGCACCATTCCTTTGGAACACTTTGCCAACTGAAGTCCAGGCCCTACGAGACCTGTCAACATTTTGCAGGGCTTGTAAGACACATTTGTTCCGGCTGGCCTTCGAATTGCAGCCTCCCTTTTAAAATTTTAGATTCTGTTTTAATTAATTTGTTAATCTCTTTGTTTTATGGTATGTTTTACTGATTGTTGTGAGCCGCTCCGAGCCCTCGGGGAGTGGCGGCATACAAGATAGAATAATAAATAAATATAAATAAATAAAATTCACTAGGTGACCTTGTTCTAGTCACATTCTCGCAGCATTAGAGGAAAGCAGTGGCAAGCCCTTTTAAACAAATCACGAAAAAGAAAACTCAGTGATAGGTTTGCCTTCGGAGAGCCATGAATTAGAGGAAAAAGTATATGTTTCAATTAGCTGAAGAAGGTAATTTTCATATTTTAAGACCAATAACTGTGGTAAAGTAAGTCAGAAGTCATTGTAAGTTTTCTTCATTTTGTTGTTACTGTATTCTTTTTTCCTTCCTTTCCTCTCTTTTTATTTATTATGGATAACTTTTGATGTACCTGAAACTTTAAACAAAAATATGTACATTTATAGACTCAAGAATATCTTGATGTTTTGCTTGACCCCTACCGGTTTCTTAAATTTATGAATTCACCAAATCCAGCTTGAACAATCTTTAACAACCTAAGGATTAAAAGAAGGAAAAGGAGTGGTATGATCCTCCAGATACTGCTGAATAGCAACTCCCATCATTCTTTATCATTAAGGGCAGTGGATTAGGTTCCTGTGACTGCAGTCCAACAATATATAGACAGCCAAAGAATTGCCAAATGCTAAACTGAAAGGATCTCATGAGGTCCTTCCCTGCCATATAATCCAGGCACTTTAGTATGCATTCAGGGATCAGTATTTGGAAGTTCTCTGTCAAAATGGCAAACTTTTAGCTAGGTACTTATTATTTTGCATTCTGGCAGGCTTTCTTCGGCATCTCATTTGCCCCATTTAAAAATGGATTGTGGCATGATGAAGTGTTTTGCATATCTATGTATTATTAATACTGTTTAATGTATTTTTAAATGATAATTCCTCTCACTACAAGAACAGCTTGTAAAGAAAACCAGACACTGCAAGATGGCACAGAAGACTGTGTGATGCTATCCAGCAATATCTATAAGGCAAATGAGGCCAATCAGCAATCTTTTTTCTTCTTCCAATTTATCATTCATTTTAGCATAACTGATGCTCCAAGATCATGTTTCTTCTATCCTCACAATAATTCATTCAAAAACCCCATCAATTTTCTGTTAATCGCAGCCATTAGTATGCAAACAGATGGATTTTATAATTAATTTGACTTCAGGCAATACAGTTATAGACTCACAGGATAATACAACTTTACCACTGTAGCTAACAGTTATTGATAGTAACCCAATGTCATATTACTCAACTACAAGTAACAGTAGTATTATAAAATTAACTCTGCTATATATCATCCATCAAGACCAAAACTGTTTGACTAAAACACTGCATTCAGTTACAGATATTTTTAGATGAGAGGCCACCAAGGAATACCAATGATTTCGAGGTAAGTGAAAGGGAAGAAATCCTGTCTTGAAAATCATTTTCAGTTAAAATTGAAAATTCTAGCTAAATGGAAAGAGGTATGAGAAGCTTATGGTTTTTTGTCTTTCTACATATAAAAACTACACCAAAAATGTTCCAACTACTTTTGCCACTAAAATATTGTTATCGCAGTAAAAGCAACCCATGGGGGGGGGACCCAAATGCAGTTTCCATGCACACCATGACACAAAAAAGCTGGAGGAACATCCAGGCTTCCACGATTTTTGGACACCTTACTATCTGGTATCTCATTCTTTCAATGCTAGCAAATGAGGGGGTCCACTCTTTTATGAGTTATCTTTACCTGTGAGGCTTCCTTAGGATATTGTGCACACACGTGGAGTCCCAAGGTTTGCCAGCAGATAGAGAGGCATTTCCCTGAATCACTTTTGAATCCATGCAATAGTTCTTTTAGTTTTATTATACATTCAAAATTACATATGGCATGTTATGTTTGTTTTCCTAAATGAATTTTTAAGAAGCAATATCCTTTTCAACCCACATTTCGATTGCACCCCAGTCCTTTCACCATCAGATAAGTGCGATCTTCCCATACATTTGGTTGCTAATTGAGGACACTGAGAGTTCCACTGGCATGTCAAGAACTACAGTCAGACCATCACATTTGTGGGTTTGATATTTGCGGATTTGATTATTCACTAATTTGATTAAAATCTTATATCGAGGAAGTTGATCACATCTGAGGATTACCTGGGAAGGAATCCCACTGGAGCATTGCAGCACACCCAAATACCTGAGAGTTACCCTGGACCGAGCTCTGACCTACAAGAAGCACTGCCTGAATATCAAGCAATATCATACGAAGGCTGACACAACCTGGGGATCAGAACCAGGTACAGTGAAGACATCTGTCCTTGCGCTATACTACTCTGCTGCTGAGTATGCATGCCCAGTGTGGAACACATCTCACCACGCTAAAACAGTGGATGTGGCTCTTAATGGGACATGCCGCATTATCACGGGGTGCCTGTGCCCTACACCAGCGTTTCCCAACCAGTGTGCCGGGGCACACTAGTGTGCCATGAGCGATAATCAGGTGTGCTGTGGGAAATTGGAACCTCCAGGAAGGGGGGGGGGGGAGGAGTCTAGTATGTTGAAGTATAAAAACCCTAAGAAACCTACCTCGATATAGACACAAAATTACAAACACCCCCCCACCACCACCACCACCAATTGTCTACTTGGTCTCTCCCTCTCCATGCATTGGGAAGGCCCGCCTCCCTTTCCCCAAGTAGAGACCTCCTCTTGCCTCCTGGGAGTTGTGTGTGGGAAGTTTGGCCCAGTTCTATCATTGATGGGGTTCAGAATGCTCTTTGATTCTAGGGGAACTATAAATCCCAGCAACTACAACTCCCAAATATGAAGGTCCATTTCCCCTGAACTCCATCTGCGTTCATATTTAGTCATATTGAGTATTCATGCCCAGTTTGGTCCTGATCCAACATCGTTTGAGTCCACAGTGCTCTCTGGATATAGGTGAACTACAACTCCAAAACTCAAGGTCAATGCCCACCAAACTCTTATAACATTTTCTCTTGGTTATGGGAGTTCTGTGCGGGAAGTTTGTGTCTTTCTGCCATTCCTGCCAGGATATCTATGTTGAGTTCATCGAAACAGGTCCAGGTTTCACACTGAGTGTATAAATACATTTTAAAAACATATTAACTATATGTTTTACTGTGTTAGAGTGTCATTTTGTGTCATTTTGGTTGGTGGTGTGCCCCAGGATTTTGCAAATGTAAAAAGTGTGCCGCGTCTCAAAAAAGGTTGGGAAACACTGCCCTACACCACTGGAGAAATTACACTGTTTACCTGGCATTGCACGACTGGGAAGTAGCAACCAATAATGAAAGGACCAAGGCAGTGACATCTCCGGTCCATCCCGTTTGGGTATCAGCCAGCACACCAACGACTTAAATCAAGAAATAGTTTTCTAAGATCTACAGAGACACTCGCTGGAACACCTCAGCAAGTGAGAGTCCAAAAGTGGCAGGCTAAAAGCCAGAACTTCAATCAATGGCTGATATCAAATGAAAGACTCCCTCCTGGGCACACAGAAAACTGGGTGACTTGGAAGGAGCTGAATAGACTACACACTGGCACCACGAGATGCAGCCATTAAGAAATGGGGCTACAAGGTGGAATCCGCGACATGCAAGTGTGGAGAAGAGCAAACCACAGACCACCTACAACCTGAACCCTGCTACATGCACAATGGAGGACTTTCTTATGGTAACACCAGAGGCACTCCAAGTGGCCAGCTACTCATCAAAGGACATTTAATAGAATACTAAGTCTGCAAACTTTGTGTTTTGTTTGTTGGTTTTTAATGGAATACAACTGTTTGGTTCGCTCCTGACACAATACATAAATAAATAAATAAATAAATAAATAAAATCACCTCTCTGTGTTTTTTGTGTGTGTGTGTGTGTGTGTGCAGGTGTCAGAAGCGACTTGAGAAACTGCAAGCCGCTTCTGGTGTGAGAGAATTAGCCATCTGCAAGGACGTTGCTCAGGGGACGCCCAAATGTTTTGCCATCCTGTAGGAGGCTTCTCTCATGTCCCTTCATGAGAAGCTGGAGCTGACAGACGGGAGCTCACCCCGCTCCCCAGATTTGAACCACTGACCTTTTGATCAGCAGTCCTGCCAGCACAAGGGTTAAACCCATGCGCCACTGGGTGCTCCAGTAATCTCTAGGTTCTTCAATGCAATTTGGGGTCAGCTTCCTGTAGAAATTGTCCATAAAATCATGGAGGAACCAGAAATTCTTAGAAAGGTTTCATCTCAGGTAAAAAAAATAGTCATTTTTAATTACAGTTTTTCATGTTCACAGAGGTCCTGTGCCTCTAACTCCCACAAAGCTGGAGGGCTGATTATATAATACACTTATGTGAAATCCCAACCTCAAATACAATGGAATTCTCACTAAAATAAAAGGATACTTCACAACTCACTCAACACAAGTTTATTTATCTGTTTACTCAGAGTTCAAAACTGTATTTAAAATAAACAGCATTTTATTATAGTGGTTGATGATACTATCATATCATTAACTTCAATTCTATCCTGACTTTCTTTCCTTAGGGACTCAAAATGGCTAACGATAACATGGTCTCAATAAACAGTGGGTACTACCGTGATAGTATCAAAACTGAACTATAGCAGGTACTTAATACAATGACAAGTAATAAAGATTCATACAATATAATGATAACATGGCACATTTAAGCACATTTGCCTGTTTTTGCTATATTTCTGTTAGCAAAATATGTAAATATTATTACACAAATACTAACCCCCAAATTGTTATATAAAGGCAGCTACAGCACATAATTATGTAAATCAAAAGATATATCAGTCTTTAGCAGCCAAATACAGCACTTTAAATAAGGAATAAGGAAACGTCTTTTTGCCTAACCAGCAGCATCATTACATCAAATTGAGTAAACAGAAAAGAACTTTTAAAAGAGCATTATTACTGTCTTAATCTCAAATCCCTTGGATAAAAAGATCAGGATTTACCCAAATTACAAATGCGCAACATACTGAAAAGGCAGTGGAAAGTACTTTGGATTTGAGAGGTCAACCAACTAAAAGGAGAGGAATGTAGAAAGCTATTAAAATGCTAATAGATGCTTGGCAATCAAAATTGCGGATGATTATTTCAAGTCAGTATTTGGAATATAATCTGAGTCCCTATTTCCACGAAACTCCTGCTCAAGACTAAAATAATTACTATTTCTCTCATAACAATTCCTGTTCATTTTCTATTTAAACAGAAGGAAAAAGAAGGAGAGGTTTCCTATCTCTTCTACACATCTTGATGCTTTCTGCTCTCCCCATCTTCCAGACCAGCTCTACAATCCATTTTCCAACTCGGATTCACTCTTTTTTTTCACCTAGCATGAACCTGGATTACGGACTGCAGGACAGGAAGGGACATTCTTGCCTTTCTCCATCTCAAAAGGCATATTTATAAAGGCAAATATTAGAAATACGCTATTACATCCACACAAAGCTTTTGGAAAGTGCCCCATACATACTCACTTGTCAAAAGAGATGACCTCCTACTGACTTTAATGGAAGACATTCATGGAAACACAACTCTTTGGCCTGTTGAACACTCTTTCACCTCCACAGTGTCACCAACTAGTATTTTCTTTGCATTTTCTTTAAACGGAAGATGTTCATCTTGGCTAAATCATATTAACATATAACACCACCAAGGAGAGAGCATAAGACTGTAACTGCAACACTTGAAAAAACCAAGTTACTCAAATTCAAGGGTTTGAGCAATTTGGGTTAAACAGTGATATTTCTAGTTTTCTTCCGCATGTATACATCCAACAATCCGGTTTTAATTTTTAAAAAGCATTGTATTCTTTCAGTTCAACTTACCTTTACAAAAGTAACTCGTGGATGCTCCTTTGCTAGTTCTGCCATGACAGTATTCATTTGAACACACTGAGGAGCCCATGGGGCCCAGAAATGAACCACCACTAGTAATCTGTGATAAAAACAGGAGGAGAAAAATAAATCCTTGTACAATAAAAGCAACTGTATGGTTTTGAGAATAGGATTTTTTTCTGCCCAAGAACATTGGAGTCATTATTTGCCAAAACATACACTAGAGGGCTTAATGGACCAATGTTTCAATTAAATATATAAGCAAACACACACACACACACACAATACCTTCAACATTATTCACTGTTGCTCCTTTCACAAAATCAGAGCAGTCAAAGGATCACGAGGTTCAGTGAGAGATGTATCTCACTTGAAAACACTCACAAAGACTTTCAACCCAAGATTTGCCTATGTAGTCACAGCAGAAACTATATGTCAATCCACTCTATCGCCACACTCGCAGGAACACCTCAGCAAGTAAGAGTCCAAACGTGGAAGGCTAAAACCCAGAACCTCAATCTGTGGCTGAGACCAGATAAGAAACTCCCCCCTGGGCACACAGAAGGCTGAGTGACTTGGAGGGCACTGAACAGACTGCGCTCTGGCACCACGAGATGCAGAGCTAATCTTAAGAAATGGAGCTACAAAGTAGAGTCCACAATATGCAAGTGTGGAGAAGAGCAAACCACAGCGCACTTACTACAATGCAGTTTAAAGAACTTCACATTGGAGGAACTTTTCACAGTGACACCAGAGGCACTCCAACTGGCCAGCTTCTGGTCAAAGGAAATCTAGCATAATGCCAATTTTTTAACTTTGTGTTCTTTTTTAAATACATTATAACTGTACCCTCAATTCACTTCTGACACGATAAATAAATGAATCTCCCACAATATTGTTTTGCATGTCTATTCAAAAGAGGATACCGGAGTCTTGATTCTCTAATTCCAAATACAGACTAAAAATATAGAATTATAAAAGTTGTGACTACAATTCTAGATACCAACAAACACTGCCATTTTTTTTTCTTGGAGGACATGGGAGGAGACATAATATTTGATCTGCCTTTCAAACCAGTCTTCCATTTCAAAGCCAGCAACACTGTTGTTTGCATTTTCTCTTTTGCAGTTTTTTTGTTAATTATTTTTAAAAGTTGTTTGGGAAGGAAGCCAAGCCAAGCAGAGCAGCTTAGACTAACTTTTTATTCTATTGAAGTCAACTACAAGATTCCTATCACACCATCTTTGATGCTCTCTCCCTCCACCTTTGTTTTAATACAAAAATTATGCCTTTGCTGTGTAAGATGTGCTTGGGGCCAAACACCCTGCTCAGCAAGGTCAGCACTTAACATGAAGATTTTCTTATTCAGCAACATTGAAACAGATCCAACAAAACAGTGTATGCATTTTATGAGATGCACTTTCAAGTTTGGTTCAATCTGGGAGTTTCAAGGAAACTGAATCTACAGGGACTTGAGGAACCAGACCAAATATCTGATTAAATCATTTGACTTTCATTAAGTACCAAGTAAGCTGCTAATATAAGAACAGCCAAGGCAAGAATGGTGCTTCCCAATGCAACCCAACAGGGCCCATCTAACGATAGCAATGGGAAATAGCTGAAAAGTAGGAATGTTCAGGTCTAGGGAACGCAACAAACTCTAACAAATAAAATATCATCTTTCGGGAATGTTCTTAGTACAATTCTCTCCCAACTTATATTTAAACAACATCTAGGAACCCTAAGAAAGGAAAGTTTATTCCAAAGAACCACAGCAGTATCAGAAAACAGAGTCAGTATGGTGGTGTGGTTTGAACTCTGGACTATGATTCTGGAGACCAATTTCAATTCTCTGCTTGGCCATGGAAATCCAAAGGATAGCTCTGAGCAAGTACTCCCAGTTCCAGAAAGCCCTGTGACAGTTCACTCTATGGTTGCCATGAGTTGGAAGTGACTTGAAGGCCTAAAACAACAACTGAATTAAGAGACCTTCCATTCACATTTTTATTGGATCCATGCGTATTTACACTGACAATGGTTTAGTTGAAATAAATCACTAACTTAACTCCATTTTAAGTGGATCTACTTTAAATACAACCCATTTGGATCCAACCCAATTCAAATAAGTGGGGAGCTTGAATCTTTGCCCTTTCTCCCTCCTGAACACTTAGGCTCAAAATGAGCAACCTTTCTTCCATTACAAGCAAACTCCACCAAAAGTACTCTAACTCCACTCCTCCTTTGTTACTTATACCCATTTTTGTCCATCTGCTGCTTTACAAGTAGGATTTCTTAATTTGTCGCGTCAGAAGCAAATTGAGAATACAGTTATAATATGTGTGTATATGTATGTGTGTGTGTGTGTGTGTATATCTCACAATCACAAAGTTTAAAACTTGGCATTATACTAAATTTCCTCCATTGTGCATGGCCAACATTTTTGTGGATGGCTGATTCTCTCACACCAGAAGGGACTTGAAGTAAGCAACCAAACAAAAAAAGCAAACAAATGGACCTCTTCAGGGCCAACTATAACAATCATCTCAATTAACATCAAAGGCATGTCAGCTGCCAAAGAACAGTTGATTAACAAACAGGAAAAAAATATAATAATCTAAGAATCAACCAAGGAGAGCTAGCATCAAAGCAAAAGCATCATGCTTATCTGCAAAGGGGAACCTAGAATTCCTTTCTTTAAAAAGAAGCAAGTCTAATGACTACAATACATAATTTTAAAGGTCTTGTTGTGTTCTTGCACACAAGTCTCTCACTATGTTCTACAACAGTGGTCCTCCAGATGTTTGGACTTCAACTTCATGAAGTCCCAGCAAGCTTGGCCAAGTCAGAAATTCTAGGGGCTGAAGTCCAACATCTGAAGAATCAACATTTAGGAACCACTGCTTTACCAAGCTGAATAATGCCTCAGATAAAGAGACTGAATCCTCCGCCTCTCTCCTTCTCATAAGTAGTTCATAAATCACTGACATCAGCAGACTCAAACTTTTGTGCTATTGGTACCTGCAATATTTTAGCTTACAAGGAAAATGACCCATTTATTAATGTGTGGCAGGAATCTATGTGGATTTCTCAGACTGACATGACATTTTTCAAGCATTTCTGTGCTTCCCAATCTCTGGTCTTCCAGGCATTTTGGACTTCAGCTCCCAGAATCCCTGATCATTGGTGAAGGCTGTTAGGGCTTCTGGGAACTGAAGTCCAAAAACCTGGAGGACTAGAGTTTATTTATTTTATTATTTATTTATTAGTTCGACTTAATATACCGCTCTCTCTGGAGCCCAGAGCGGTTTACAGAGTTAATAACAGATAAAACACATGAAATGCAATAAAACCAATTTAAAACCCCCAGAGTTTGGGAATCACTGAGGCTGGATATACACTGCTATATAATCCAGTTTCTGAATCCATACTGGCATATAATCCAGTTCAAAGCAGTCAATCTGGAGGTTTCCCCGATATTAAGTCTAGTTGTGTCCGACTCTGGGAGGTTGTGGTCATCTCTATTTCTAAGACGAATAGCTGGCGTTGTCCATAGACACCTCCAAGGTTATATGGCCAGCATGGAGCGCCATTACCTTCCTGCAGAAGCAATACTTATTAACTCACATTTGCATGTTTTTGAACTGCTAGGTTGGCAGAGGCTTGCCCTGACATTAAGTCTAGTGGTGTATAACTCTGGGAGATTGTGCTCATCTTCATTTCTAAGCCAAAGAGCCAGAGTTGTCCATAGACACCTCCTAGGTCATGTGGCCTGTATGACTGCATGGAGTGCCGTTACCTTCCCACAGAAGCGGTACTTATTGACCAACTCGCATTTGCATGTTTTTGAACTGCTAGTTTGGCAGAAGTTGGGCCTAAAAACGGGAGCTCACCTCGCTCCCCAGATTCAAACTTGGTCAGCAAGTTCAGCAGCCCAGCGGTTTAACCCGCTGCACCACCAGGGGGCCCCTTATTTGGTTTAGGATGTTTTTAATTGACTTTGTTTGCATGCATATGATATGTAATGTACATTGCTTTGAGTCCCACTCATGGGAGAAAAGCAGGATAAAAATAAATAAATATAATTACTGTACATTTATTTTATTTCGTATTAAAAACATTGCATAAATTAGTATAAAACTGATTTTAGCAAGTAGAAGGTGCACAGGTGGCTAAATCTCTTTTGACCAAAAACAGGCAACAGCAACAACATTGTCTGTTACCTCCAACAATTATTCCTCCCTATATGAGGCAGGGCATAGTGGACAAGCATACCGATGTGGAGTTGTCTGATCTTTTCCACATTCACACAAGGTATGGGATTCTTTCGGGTAGTGCCATTTTGGCAGATTGTCTTTTGATCTGCCCACTCCGCTGCCAAGTCTATTCAGGGACTTCCAAGTTTCCCATTCTTGGTTTGCCCCTGGAGGAAGAAGAATCCAATTGGGATTTCCTGGTTTAGCTGCCCAGAGGGATACACTTGCTGTTGCTGGGGGAACGGCAAGAAGATGGTAGTTCTCATAAAGTTTTCCTTGATTTGAGTCTACTGGGAGGAGGTTGGCAGCCATGTAGTGGATGGCTTTCACAGTGTTCATAGCTTGTAGAGTTATGTGTAGGTTTATACATTAGATGTCACAGACGTTTTGGCCAGTAGTTCTTCCTAAGTTACAAACCTTCTACATTAATAGACACAATGTTAGCAATGGTCTTGATAAAAACCTTTGGTGTTCATCCATATGTGGAGGGGGAAAAACACACCTCCAATTTGCCAGCTAGTCTGTAGTTTGTCAACAGGTGTAGGTTTAAGACATCCTGTGATTATTTTGCAATTACTGTACATAGAATATATACATATACATATATATACGAGGGCGGGTCAATAAGTCCGTGACTTTTTGAATTTCTCACATCCTAACCGAAAGGGCAACACTGCTCCTGTCAACAGGCATCTGTCAGTTGACTCCTGTCAAAATTTGAACAAGCTGCGTCATTTAGTTTGTGTTTGACAGCCATTAATAGCAGGCTACCATGTGATTTGAGGAGAAAATGGAAAAAAGTGAATTTCATGTGCTCATTAAGCATTATTTTTTGTGGAAAAAACCCATCACTCAAACCAAGGCTAAGCTTGATAAATACTATGGGGACTCTGCACCATCAATTTTAAATGGCAAAAAGGTGGTTTACTGAATTTTTTGTGGTTCTGTACAAGCACAGAACATGCCGAACGTTCTGGACGCCCGGATGAGGTCTCTACACCTGAAACAATTGAAAAAAATCACGATATGGTGTTGGCCCATCAGAGATTGAAAGTGCGAGATATTGTGGAAGCCATAAGCATCTCACATGGCTCAGTGAGAAAGCTTTTTGCAAGATGGGTGCCGTATTTTCTCACAATCGACCAGAAATGCAATCATGTGACAATTCCGCAGGAGTGTTTGGCATTGTTTAATGAGTTTTTGCGCCGTTTCGTAACCGTGGATGAAACATGGATCCACCACAACATACCACATAGACCAAACAGTAGTCAAAACAGTGGGCTTCTCGGGGTACATTGGCGCCAAAAAAGGCCAAGGTGGGTTTGTCAGCCAATAAAGTCATGGCGACCGTTTTTTGGGATGCACGTGGTATAATCCACATTGACTACCTTCAAAGGGTAAAACAAACAATGGCGAATATTATGCCAACTATTGGGTCGATTTAGTGAGGATTTGAAAAAAAATGACCGTATTGCGCCAAGAAAAAAGTTCTTTTGCACCAGGACAATGCAAGGGTGCACACATTTGCAGTTGCCATGGCAACAATCCATGAATTGGGATACAAATTGCTCCCTCATCCGCCCTATTCTCCGGATTTAGCCCGGATTTAGGTTTTTCCAAACCTGAAGAAATGGCTCGGCGGAAAGAGATTTGACTCCAACAATGAAATCATCTCACAAACAAATACCTATTTTGATGACCTCGACAAATCTTATTTTTTGGAAGGGATAAAAAAAACTGGAGAAACGTTGGACAAAGTGTACAGAACTCAAAGGAGATGACGTTGAAAAATAAAATGATTTTTAAAATTCAAAAACCTGTGTTTCATTCAAAAAGTCACAGACTTATTGACCCGTCTTCATATATAAATACAGATATATTACAATATATCTTTGTGTATGTTGGTGTGTAGCAGGGGTCAGGAACCTTTTTGACTCAGAGAGCCATAAAAGCAAAATATTTGGATATTTATTTCAGTGAGAGCCATATACTGTGATATATAATATATTTTAAGACTGAATTCAACTAAATGTGAGTCTATACAAGAAAGAAAGCTCTCTGGAAATCGGTGGAGGGAGGGGGAGAGGAAGAAAGAAAAGAACAAACTATGGAAAAGGAAGAAAAGACAAGCAAGAGAGAGACAAGGAGGGGGAAAGAAAGAAGGGAAGGGAGGAAAGGAAAAGGTGTGGAAAAGGAGTGAGGAAAAAGTAAAATAATTAAGGGAAAAGAAAATAAGGAAGGGGAGAGAGAGGGAAGCAAAAAGAAAGGAAGGAAAGGAAGACTTGGGGTAAAAGAATAGAAGAGGAAGGAAGGAAGAGGGAGGGAGAATGGAGGAAAGAAGGAAGGAGAGAAGGAGAAGGAAAGGGTGAAGGGGGAGAAAGAAAGGAAGAGGGAGAATGAAGCGTTACAGTAATCCAGCCTTGATGTAACCGAAAGCATGGATTACTGGAGAAAGAAAGGAAGAGGAAGGAAGGATGATTGCAGAATGGAGTGAAAGAAGAGAGGAGAGAAGGCAAAATATTTGGATATTTATTTCAGAGGAGAGCCATAGGAGACTGTGATATATAATATATTTTAAGACTGAATTCAACTAAATGGAAGGTCTAACAAGACATACTATGAGGGAGGATTTCCCCGGCAGAATGAGAGACACTTCAGACCTGGCTCTGCAAAGGCATGCTCAGGACTCTGGGAAGGAAGAGAAGACAGAAGGAAGGGGAAAGAAGGAAAGAAAGAAAGAGGAAAGAAAGGAGGGAGGGGGAGAGGAAGAAAGAAAAGAACAAACTATGGAAAAGAAAAGACAAGCAAGAGAGAGACAAGGAGGGGGAAAGAAAGAAGGGAAGGAGGAAGAAGGAAAAGGTGTGGAAATGGATGAAGGAAAAAGTAAAATAATGAAGGGAAAAGAAAATAAGGAAGGGGAGAGAGAGGGAAGCAAAAAGAAAGGAAGGAGAAGGAAAGGGAGACTTGGGGTAAAAGAATAGAAGAGGAAGGAAGGAAGAGGGAGGGAGAATGGAGGAAAGAAGGAAGGAGAGAAGGAGAAGGAAAGGGTGAAGGGGGAGAAAGGAAGGAAGAGGAAGGAAGAGGAGAATGAATGAAAGAAGTAAGGAGAGAAGGAAAGGGTGAAGGGGAGAAAGAAAGGAAGAGGAAGGAAGGATGAGGCAGAATGGAGGAAAGAAGAAAGGAGAGAAGGAAAGGGTGAAGGGGGAGAAAGAAAGGAAGAGGAAAGAAGCAGGAGAATGGAGGAAAGAAGAAAGGAGAGAAGGAAAGGGTGAAGGGGAAAAAGGAAGGAAGGAAGAAGAAGGAAGAGGGAGAATGAATGAAAGAAGAAAGGAGAGAAGGAAAGGGTGAAGGGGGAGAAAGAGGAAGGATGAGGGAGAATGGAGGAAAGAAGAAAGGAGAGAAGGAAAGGGTGAAGGGGAGAAAGAAAGGAAGAGGAAAGAAGCAGGAGAATGGAGGAAAGAAGGAAGGAGAGAAGGAAAGGGTGAAGGGGAAAAAGGAAGGAAGAGGAAGGAAGAGGAAGAATGGAGGAAAGAAGGAAAGGGGAGGGGAGAGAGGGAGGGAAAAGGAAGGAGAGAAGGAAAGGAAGAGGGAGAGCCAGATGCAATCATGGAAAGAGCCACATCTGATTTCCCTGCCCCTGGTGTGTAGCAAAGGAGAGTGTTGCTAGGGAGGAGGGACTTCCCTCGCCTCAGGCAGCAAAATGCCTTGGGCTGGGGAATGAATTCCTATTGGGAATGAGGCCAATGATCCCTGCCACCAACTTGGGTAGCTTTGTGGGTTTGTCTTCGGGCCACAGGGAGAGAGGGAAGGGCAGCCCTCCTTTGAGCCCCCCAGGCCTGCAAGGGCTGCCCTCCTCCCCGCCATGTTTACCTGAGAGGAAGCTCTAGCCCAAACAGGGGGGAGGGCGCGCATGCGCAGTAGCGCTCACCTCCTGACTTTCTTCCTCACTCACCTGCCCGGCTGCCGCAATAGGTCCTGGAACTGTCCCGCCGACGTGGCTTCCACCAGGGCTCCGGCACTGCCTCCTCCTCCTCCTCCGCCTCCTCCTTCTGCTGCCATGGCTGGTGCTGCTCTCCGCGCCGCCGCCAAGAAGGGAAGTAGGGAGGCGCTGAGGACACGGCCAGGCTCCGAGCCTATCGCCGGCACGCCACGCATGCGCTGTAGCGTCGCCTCTCCCGCCCCCTCCCCTTCTCAGTCTCGCTCTCACTCACGCTCGAGAACGGAGGAGGAAAGGTCGCGCATGCGCACTGGGGTAAAGTCAAGCCCTGCCTTGGAAGTGGTGTGTTGGTCATGTTTCTCTATGGTGCTCTTGCTTACTGTTTCCTGTGTATGTTCTCTAGGGTGCAGTTTCCTTGACTCTATGGTTCCTGAGAAGTTGCCAAAGGAGCTGCAGAACACATGCTCTCTCTCTCTCTCTCTCTGAAAGTTTTGTAATGTTGTATGCTGAACACATAAAGGTTGGGAGTAAACCAAATATGTTCTCAAAGTGTACTTCGTTATTGTCTCTTGAGTGCATGATATTTATTTATTTATTATTTGGATTTATACACCGCCACTCCCCAAGGGCTCGGAGCGGTTTACAAAATAGCATTTCAAACAACAATAAATTTATAATGCCAAGCGGAATAACTGCGTTTTGCATGCCCTACGAAAGGTTGGCAAGTCCTACAAGGCCTGGACTTCAGCTGGTAATGTAGGAGCCACGATCGTAAAGGCTCTGCGCCTAGTAGCTGTCAAGCGGAAGGTCTTGAAATTGGGAATTTCCAACAGATTTTGATCTTCAGAGCCAAGTGATCTCTGGGACTGGTACGGGGTGAAGCGGCCCCTCAATTACACTGGCCCAGGACCATACAAGTAGTAGCAAAACAAACGGGGCGGTTGCTGAAAGCTACCTGGCTAAACTGTAGGAAACAAAGGATGGTAATAAATGGACACTTCTCTGGATGGAAAGAGGTGAGAAGTGGCGTACCCCAAGGTTCAGTTTGAGGACCGTTACTTTTTAATTTATTCATAAATGATCTGGATGTAGAAGTAAATTGTGAGGTAGCAAAGTTTGCAGATGACACTAAACTGTTCAGGTTAGTTAAAAATGAAACTGACTGTAAAGAGCTCCAGAAAGATCTCTCGAAATTGAGTGAATGGGCAACAAAGTGGCAAATGCATTTTAACCTAAACAAGTGTAAAGTCATGCACATCGGGGCAAAGAAGCCCAAATACACTTATAAACTGATGGGATCAAAGCTTTCTGAGACAAACCAGGAAAGGGATCTTGGGGTTTTGGTGGACAGCTCAATGAAGATGTCAACCCAGTGCGCTGCAGCAGTGAAAAAGCAAATTCTATGCTTGGCATGATCAGGAAGAGAATCGAAAATAGGTCGGCAAATGTTGTATTGCCTCTCTACAGATCTATGGTAAGGCCACATCTGGAGTACTGTGTACAATTCTGGTCACCGCACCTCAAGAAGGATATAACGGAACTGGAAAAGGTACAAAGAAGGGCAACAAAAATGATCCAAGGGATGGAGCAGCTCCCTTACGAAATCAGGTTGCAACGCCTTGGTCTTTTCAGCCTTGAAAGACGGCGTTTAAGAGGTGACTTGATCGAAGTGTATAAAATCATGCATGGGATAGAAAAGGTGAATAAAGAAAAATATTTTTTCTGTCACACAACACTAGGACTAGGGGGCACTCCCTGAAGCTCCAAGGTAGGAAAGTTAGGACAAATAAAGGGAAATATTTCTTCACCCAGAGGGTCATTGGGTTATGGAACTCACTTCCAGAGGAGGTTGTGACAGCTGTCAGCCTGGACAGCTTCAAGGCAGGATTAGACAGATTCATGGATACCAAGGTAATCAGTAGTTACTGAAATGGACATCCAAGTGCCACCTCTGTGTTGATGGAGGCAGGCAGGATTTTCCCCGGGTACTGGTTGTGGGGGGTCGGGAGCAGGTGCGGGTTTGCCCTCCTTTCTGCTAGAGATCCCTGTGTACAACTAGTGGGCCACTGTGTGACACAGAATGCTGGACTAGATGGGCTGAGGCCCAATTCAGCATGGCTCTTCTTATGTTCTTATGTTCTTACCTCAATGGAGGATATGAAAGTAAAGTCAGTAACACCTATATCATTTCAAATGAGTTTATAAAGAAGGCGGCAAGTAGCCAAAAGCCAAAATAGGCTAATGTTGAACACCACAAATAGTGCAAAAGTGATTCCTGTGCTATAAACAATAAGTTCTATAATAGTCAATAATGTAAATCAAAGTTCATGTCCATGTATAAGAGTTCCAGGGTCGGGAATTGATGATGCCAAAGGCAAAATACATATAACTCCAATGCAAACACTCAACTGAGTGTATTTATAATCCAACTGCCCGATGGCAAAACCAAAGATGAAAAGAGGCCGGCGAGGAGCCGTGTGGACGCAAGATCCGCCTCTCGTTTCGACCCTACTATGGGTCTTTTTCAAGGCCGTATCGATGGGAGACCTCTGGGTGATGTGAATAAGAACATGGCTGAAATAACCTACAATTCATAAGAAAATGGATACATAAATAACCATGTCTGAGATACAAAAGGGATCGCAATATCCATCATAAAGCAACCATGTAACAAATAAGCATACATAAGAATGTATAGCAAACAGTAATAGGCATGAGTAAATTGCATAAAATCATAATATATGGAACAACAATAAATGTGAGTAATGTCCAATATAGTATTATACAGTATATCAACAATATATATAAGATATATAAGGCGGAGAAAGAAAGACGCATACCACATATGTAGAGGGAATCAGCTCAGTGGTTGAATTCAGGGCATAAAGCAACAAACCACTGTAAGAGCAAGGTATAAAAAAGTAAAGGAAAGAACAGGTGAAGGACATAATTACTTCAATAGGTCTGAAAGGCATAGTCTTTCATTTAATCCGGATGGAAATTCACACTTTAAATCCAAAATCCACCTTCGCAAGATGGATGCCAATCATTTTGCAGATGATTCCCCCTATACAGTCATTTCAAACAACATTCACATAGCCCCAATAGTCTCAGATTCTTTGGCATTGAACAGGTTAAAATTCCTCCTCATGGAGATGTTGATACCATCTTGTGAAGGGTTGACCATACAAGGCCTTGAAGGTAAATACCAACACTTTGAAGGCGATTCGGTGCTCAATAGGAAGCCAGTCCAGCTGCTGGAGGATTGGGGTGACATGACATCTCGCCTGTTCCCCGGCGAGGAGCCGAGCTGCAGCATTCTGCACCAGCTTGAGCTTCCGAATCACCGCCAGAGGTAGGCCAATGTAGAGGCCGTTACAGTAGTCTACTCTTGAGATGACTGTGGCCTGGATCACCGTGGCCAGGTCATTCCTGGACAAGTAGGGAGCCAGTCACCTAGCCTGACCCAGATGGAAAAATGCAGTTCTACTCACAGCAGAGATCTGGGCCTCCATTGTGAGTAGAGGGTCCAAGATGACTCCTAGGTTTTTTACCGATGTTGATGGATGTCATCCATGGTCATCCAGACATAGGATCTCCGTCTTCGCTGGATTCACCCTCAACCTGCTGGCACACAACCATCCAGTCACAGCTTTGAGGCAAAGATGGAAACTGGCTGGCCCTCCATCCTCGGAACAAGCTGAGTGTCATCCTCATTTTGATAACACTCAAGCCCGAAACTTCGCACCAGCTGAGCAAGTGGTCGCATATAGATGTTAAATAATAGAGGGGAAAGAATGGCCCCCTGGGGGACCCCACACACAAGCGGGGATCTCCCGGAGACCAATCCTAAAACAAATTGTTCTGTGGGTGTGTGTGTGTGTGTGTGTGTGTGTGTGTGTGTGTGTGTATGGCACTGAAAAAACACTTATAAAGCTCTGCTGTTTTTATCCTTTGTTAAATCTCTGTTTTCCCAGAGATAACAGGTTATTCAGTCTAACAACTGAAACCATTGCGTTGCATCATTCTATCTGCTTGTATACCACAAGGGACAATTCTACTCAAAAGGATTTTTATTTTATTTATTTACTAGCCCGGGTAATTTGAGAAAGGCGTTGTGGGCCAAGGTTGGTCTCTATCCGTTATTTATGTGGCTCACAGTGCTCTCAGGAAGTTAGTGAAGGTACTGCAAATCCTATTGTGCATGGTCCATCCTCCTCCAAACACCACCAGGATGTAGGGTGGGTCATGGAAGGTCTGTCTGCCAAGTTTGGCTGTGATCCATCATTATTGGGAGAAGCAGTGGTATTGTGAGCTTACTGAAGATACTGCAAGTCCCATCATCTGGTCTGTCCTCCTCTCAACTGGATGTAGAGAGGGTCATGGGGGCTCTTTGCCAAGTTTGGTCTTTATTGGTCATTGGAGGAGGGTTGCATTGTTTTCAGGAAGTGAGGGAAGGTACTGGAAGTCCCATCATCCATGGTCCACCCTCCTCCAAACTGCAGCAGGATGTAGAGTGGGTCACGGGGGCTCTGTGTGCCAAGTTTAGTCTTTATCAGTCATTGGATGAGGGTTGCAGGAGTCTCAGAAAGTGAGTGAAGGTACTCCAAGTCCCATCATTCGTGGTCCATCCTGCTAACAGCACCAGGATGTAGAGTGGGTCATGGGAGCTCTGTGTGCCAAGTTTGGTCCTGATCAGTCATTGGATGAGGGTTGCAGCAGTCTCGGGAAGTGTGTAAAGGTACTTCAAGTCCCATCATCCATGGTCCGTTGTACTCCAAACAGCACCAGGATGTAGAGTGGGTCACGGGGGCTCTTTGTGGCAAATTTAGTCTTGATCAATCATTGGATGAGGGTTGCAGCAGTCTCAGGAAGTGTGTAGAGGTACTTCAAGTCCCATCATCCATGGTCTGTTGTACTCCAAACAGCACCAGGATGTAGAGTGGGTCACGGGGGCTCTGTGTGCCAAGTTTGGTCCTGATCAGTCATTGGATGAGGGTTGAGCAGTCTCCGGAAGTGTATAGCGGTACGTCAAGTCCCATCATCCATGGTCCGTTGTACTCCAAACAGCACCAGGATGGAGAGTGAGGCATGGGGACTCTGTGTGCCAAGTTTAGTCTTGATCAGTCATTGGCCTGCCACATATTCCTCCGCTCCTCCGCAAACACTGACTTTTATTATATACATAGATAGATAGATTTCAAACATTTGTACCCCGCCCTTCTCAACCCTTGGGGGGGGGGGGGGGCTCATTTCGGCTTACATCCGACACAATTCGATGCCATTACATTAATAATAATAATAATAATAATAATTTATACCCCACCATCATGTCCCCAAGGAAACGGGGTGGCTTACATGAGGCCACACCCACCAATACAGTAAACACAATATAACACAAGGATACAACAGAAAATCAGAAAATAAAATATCCTAAAATACAAAACCAATGCAAATAAACAACACAACAATATGAAATCAAAACATTAAGACACTAAAGACAATCACCATGAGCATGGCCAAAATCAAAGATTTGAAAATTTAGAACACTGGGAGATAGGGCAATGTAAAGTATCAGGGAGAGGATCCGGGGGATGAGGTAGGATTTAATTGCACAACCAGAAAATAAAGTGCTTCTGGGGGCATTTTATGCAGAGTTTGGTCAAGGATTATCATACATTCAATCATTGAAGGCACATTGGAACAGCCAAGTTTTCAGGCTCCTCCTGAAGATTGCCAGGGTGAGGGCTTGCCTAATATCTCTGAGGAGCGAATTCCAGAGTCGAGGGGCCACCACAGAGAAGGCCCTCTCTCTCTTTACATATAAATAGTACATACAGTAATTGCGTATAAAAGACACAGTAAATTAATTTTAAAATTAGTTTTAAAATCAAAAGTACATTAATAAAAAGTGCAATAATACTGGCTGCCTAGCCTTATGTAGAAACGAATTCAGCAAGCACAACACAATCGGAAGCCTGTGCATTTTCCATAACATCATCATTACCATTGTCAATTATCTGCCAGCTACCCAAAGGCCTGATCCTATAACCACGTTTTCAATTTCCTCATGAAGGCGAGGAGGGATGTCGTTTCACTGGGACAGGGGGAGTGTGTCCCTGCTAGTTCTCCTGGACATTTCAGCAATGGTAAATAATTAATGATGTTTATATCTACGGTTAAGCTACATTGGTTTCAAGCTGACAAATACCTGTATATTTGTATTTTATTTTAAGTGGACTAGATGTATGTTGTATGTTTTGTTTGCACTGTCTGTTTTGGTAAGGCCAACTGACTAATCAATAAAATTGCTCAGTTTCGGTAACTAACTAATGCCCAATCTACACTGCCACATAATCCAGTTTCATAATGCTGATTAACTTCAGTAAACTACATTATATGGCAGTGTAGATGGGGTCTCCAGGGAGCAGCATGAGTTCCCGCTGTTAGCCCCAGCTACTGCCAACCTAGCAGTTCGACAACATGCAAATGTGAGTAGATCAATAGGAACCGCTTTGGCGGGAAGGTAATGGCACTCCATGCAGTCATGCTGGCCACATGACCTTGAGGGTGTCTACAGACAACACCAACTCTTCGTCTTAGAAATGGAGATGAGCACTACCTCCCGAGTCGGACAGGACTAGACATAATGTCAAGGGGAAACCTTTATCCTTTAGATCAGGGGTGCTCATTATGTAGCTCGGGATCTACTAGTAGATCTTCGGCCCTCTTCCAGGTGATCTTCGGGCCTCACCAGCTGGATGGGGCACTCCTGCCATGTGCATGCACGCCCTGCGCGCATGCGCGCTCCTGCTACTGGCTTCTGCTCTCGTGGTGCTTCTTTCGCCTGCGGGGCATTGCAGGAAGAAGGAAGTACGAGGCGGGGCCTCTGGAGGGAGCGCCCTGCCTCTCTCTTGTCCAGAAGCAGCTGTGCAGCCTCCGTTGCCAGCGAGACAGGCAGGGCGGAGCGCTCCCTCTGGATGCCCCGCCTCGTGCTTTCTCCTTCCTGCAATGCCCTGCAGGCGGAAGAAGTGCTGCGCGGGCGGAAAACAGCAGCAGGAGCATGTGTGGTGGCAAGAGCGCACAGCGGCGGGAGCGCGCGGGAGCACACGGCGGCGGGGGCAGGTAGATCTTTTGGACTTGGTTGCTTTAAGAGTAGCTCGCATGCTGAAAAAGTGTGAGCACCCCTGCTTTAGATGGAGTCCAATTCAGGTCCCATCTATACTGCCAAATAATCCAGTTTCTGAATCCAGATTATTTGCTTTGAACTGGATTATATGGAAATGTACAGTCCTTCCAGACAGGCCCTTTGTCCCAGGATCCAAACCCATGTTTTCAGCTTTAAACTGGCTTATATGAGTCCAAACTGCCAGATAATCTGGTATAAACAAAACCTGGGATCAGATCCTGGGATATAGGGCCTGTCTGGAAAGGCCCATAGACACATATGATCCAGTACAAAGCAGATAATCTGGGTTCAGAAACTGAATTATATGTCAGTGTAGATCCAGCCTTGGAGGGGGAGCTTTGGGGCTTCTCCCCACCCCAAATCATCTCCTAAACTCTGGGGAAGCCAACACGTGTTCAGAGGACACAAATCTCTCATGAAAACCTTTCATTTTTATATGGTTTATTGCTTGTTTCACATAGGCCCAGGGGTTCCTTACGGGCACAGCCAACACACTAACATGCTGTGACCCAAAGTGGAAAGCTCTGACCTACAGATTATCACAGGACAAACCCGTTCAAACCCATTCTCAAACAGTCTCAGAAACAGAGTATTTCCTAATGCGATAGGGTCCCTAGAGAGATCACTTCCCTAGGAATCTGTAGGCCCTCTGGGTGATTCTGTGGTCAATATCCAGGTGAAGTTGACTATAAAGATGTGTTGGAGGATCCACGGATTTCTAGAAAGATGTTATCTCGGGTTAAAAAGTACAATTTTTTAATTCATTGCTTTTCCATTTTGTGATGGTCCTATACCCCTAACCAGAGTGAATACGGAGGAGTGGCTGTAATGCTATTTTGCTCCACTCTTTTTAAGACATGACACCTCTGACCAGGCTACTTAAACCATTACACATCCTTATTTGGGTTTTAAGACGTTAATGAGGCCATTCAAAAACTGAACACAAACCTGATGCCACCAAATGCTAAGGATCATCTGGCCAAGTGGATGAATCTCTGTTGCAGTTGTGGAAAGAATATTGCTTCCTAAAATAAATATCCTCCCTAGTCTCTTATATCAACTACAACTGTTTGGGAGAATTTAAAACCTCTCACTTTAATAAGCTCCACAAGACCTTTTCAAGGTTCATTTGGTAGGCAAAAAACAAGAATTGTCATTAAAAATGTATAGGCCCGCCGAGACGTGGGAGAACTAAATCTCCCTAATGTTAGGCTATATTTCTGGGCATCCCATATGGAATATCTGGCAGCAGGGTCCCAGAGAAACCAAGGGCTTCAGTAGCTCCAGATTGAACAACAGGCAGCCGGCCAAATTAATCTGGCAAACCTCCCAGACAGTATAATCCTCCCAACGCTAAGCCAGAACAATTCCTGCTGAAACCAAAGGGGCAACAGCAAGCACAGCTCTTTGAGTATGAAAATCGGAGTTTCCAGATGTACGGGTACACGCGTCCCAAGTTAAAAGAAACTTGATTGCCCGATTAAAGAAGCCATATCCAAGCCTAGGTGAAAATGCATTAAGAGGTACGCAATATCCTATGGACCGCACGGCCCATCACTTGCCGTCTTATTATGGAGTGACTTACTAATGAGTCGTCCAATCAGCAATCCAGGGATTAGTCATTTGTATCTGCGGTTGATGGTCCTTGACTGCATCATCGAAATTTATCTCACCTGTAAAAGCTGGGAAAGTGTAGGGTTGCAAATTGTTTATGGAGATCCCACATTATGGGAGGAAAACTGCAGGAGGGGAATTATTGAATCGGATAAAACACGTTCTTGACTAACACCGTTTTCATTTCATTGTGTTCATGGGAGAAATTCCCCCATTAAAAATTAACACAGTTAAACAGAACTCTGTACTCCCTCTGGAACCACTATTTGTGCCTGAAAGAGGAGAATGGGATTTACTTCTTTAAGGTTTCTGGCTTTAAAAAGCCCATTCTTCCTTACACACAGACCGTCAAAGTCATCACAATGGACAGAGGACACATCTTTTCCGATCATACAAAATAAATTATTGAAGTCATGGGGAAAATGCATGATGCAGCTAAATGAATTCAAGGCAAAGAGGAGGTTAAATTTTATACATAAATTTTATCTCTCCATTTTGTATAATAAAATACATAAAAATGTAACCACATGTCTACAAAGAATACTTCAAAACATCCAACCTCACCGTGCCATAACATACTGTATTCCAGAACTGGGAAATTGTAGTACTATTGGGAATATCAGCACTGTTTATTATGTATTAATTTGGGTTGGGGAGTTCATAGACATAGGTGTGTGTGTGTGTGTGTGTATACACACACACACACACACATACCCACACACACGTTCTTTTATGAATACAGTTTTTTGTAATACTTTTCCAGATATGTCCTTTTTTCAGTTACTGAAAATATTATGTCACTTCTAAACATTTGAGCATATGCTTTTGGAGGTACTGAACATTCGAATTTAATTAGAAGTTTCAAAAAATCATTCTTATTTGTCAAATATCCATTTATTTAGCATGTATGTTTCTTTCTCGCAAAGCCAAGAGAACATAAACTGCATTTAAAAACCAATATTTTTATTGATTACCATGAGGAAAGCTTTTGGGGGGGTGTAATTGATTGATTTGCTCTAAGCCAATCTCTGTCCTGTGTTGTAAAAAAAAGACCTATATGGATGTGTCTTGAGGGGCCTGTCCAATTCAATAGAGGAAGCAAATGGATGTCAGGAGTGTTTGGATGGTGCCTTTCTGTTCGGAAGAAGGAGGTCAGTCTAGATGTCCCTTGATGGTGTCTGTACTATGATTTCTGTTCCTGGGTTATAAATGGCATTTCCTAATTGTTTCTGTCATACAAATATGGCAAAAGTTTATTACACTGTAAAAACTTTGTCTTTGCGAAAGGGGCATCGTCCTATAGATAGCATGTTTTGCTTTTTTGAGTCTCCACCAATTTAACACAGTTTCTGGCTCAAAAACAAAGTTTCTGGAGTAGAAAAGCTACTTTCAAAGTAAAGACCCCCACAATGAAACAGGAAATAACTCAAATCAGGAACGTATTTACTTTATTATTTTTAAAAATGATTTTTAATGAAAACTTTTGAAAATTTGCCAAAAATCCATGGATAAGTCAAAGGTTTTGAAATTTGGTGAGCTAACAGTGGTAAATGTGTTGTACCACTGTAGCAAGTCAGGATAGCACAAAAATGAGGGAGGGGGGAAACCCCTGAAGTTTTCCCACTTCCAGTGTGGTTTTCCCTATATGTGACCACCATTAACGAAGTACTTACAAATTTTTGTAAGTTTCATTAGAGTTCTGAAAATTTTACTCCAAAAACTGAATTATAAGGTTCGGAAAGGACCTTAGAAGTGAAGTGCCAGCGCCCCCTTCTTTTTAACACAGTTTAGAACCATTTGTTCTATGGATCGCACATGCCTAGTGTGGCACCTTGTTAATCACGTCTTAGACCCCTTTGTTTACTTTTGCACAAATGTATCTTAACAACAAAATAAGCCACCCTGAGTCCCGTCCCGTCCCCCCCTCCCCCCCCCCGGGGCTGAGAAGGGCGGGGTAGAAATAATGTAAATAAAATAAATAAATAAATAACATTGTAATTAAGTTCTTTTGTGCAATTTCTGGACCAGGTGAGTGCATCTTAAAGAGCTTCACAGTGTCCCCATGACAACCCATTCTGTAGATGTCATTTAATGCAGAATACATTATTACAATATAGAGAAAAGGCACAATGAAATCAGAAAGTGGTGTTACAGACCCCGATCCTTATTAAAATCTTGATTAAAAATACCTCTGACAATACACTGGTACACATTATTTCCTCACAGCAAGTTCTGCTGAGCATAGAGATAGTTACTTCTCAGTAAACGTGTATAGGCAACAGTGTTTAGAGGTTACAAGTAACAAGCAACAGCTAATGTGACATGTTTTAGGTAACAATGGTTAATGAATTTACATTTCAAGTAATGTATCTTTTAAATTTTTGATACACGATAGAATGTTTATATTTTTAATATTACTTTTTAAGGGCTTTCTATCACTTTCTACATGCCAGGATGATCCATAGCCCAAATACAGACTCTGAATCCCAAGCTTATGGCCCACAAAATCTACAACCCTCTGCCTCTCATATTTTACAGAAATTGGCACGATTTCCACTCGTTCACTGAATGGAAAAACTGTAAAATGTGCAAAAACACCCACACAAGGCTCCCATGATCACCTTAGACCCCTGTTTTAGTATGAATCCTTCCAGCCCCCATCTTGGGAAGGTATGTGATGAAGATAGAGGTATTTGAAGGCACTGTTGGGGGAGTAAAGGGCCAGCGTGGTGTAGTGGTTTGAGTGTTAGACTAAGGACTTCATCAGACGGAGCTGGGGAAAACAGGGGAAATCGTCTTCTTGCGAGTAGAATTATCAGTTTTGCTTGGGATTCTTTTATTTTTATTTATTTCTTCGAATTTGTCTACCCCCCCCCCCCAACGGCTCGGGGCAGCTCACAACCTTTCAATCATTACATAATAAAAACGAGCATATCATAAAACAATACAATCACATCAAAATTAAAAACACAATTAAAACAATATATAAAACCCAATAGGTCGCGCACAGGTTAGAAGCACACAGGTTATCCAGTTCTGTAGGTCTGCCGGAACAGGCAAGTCTTACAAGCCTTCCTGAAAGGAAGAAGGTCCTGGGTGGCGCGAATGTCGGCGGGCAAAGAGTTCCAAAGGGTCGGGGCCACGATCGAGAAAGCCCGCCGACGAGTCGCGGTCAACCGGTAGGTCTTAGCACTAAGGATGACCAGGAGGTTTTGCTCTTCAGAGCGCAGAGGTCTAGTGGGACGGTATGGGACGAGACGGTCCCGCAGGTTCTGCCTTTAAAGAAGATGGAGAATTTACTTACCCCCATCACACCTCTTCCTGCCTCAACCGTCTGCTTAGAAGAGACCTAAAGGACCATGCTTATCTGCCCCACATTATCCTTTAAAACCTTTCCTGTTGTATACATTCTGCCTCTCTCACATCCAGTGTTATTTATTTTATAATTTTAATATTTTACATTTGGCCCGCCCAGAATGGTTTTAAATTTTCTGTTATTGCCTGTGTGTAAGTAATTTGATTGTATTGCTGTTTATTATTTGCTGTTATGTTGTTATTATGTGTTATTGGGCTTGGCCTCATGGAAGCCGCCCCGAGTCCCCTTGGGGAGATTTTTATTTATTATTATTTGAACTTGTGTGCCGCCACTCCCCGAGGGCTCAGAGCGGCTTACAGTTACATTAAAACATACTACGATCAACAGCATTAAATTGACCAAAAATAGTTACACAATTTAGCAGTCAAATGCTAACTGAAAGAGATAAGTCTTGTACCGTGTTTCCCCGAAAGTAAGACAGCGTCTTACTTTCTTTTGACCCCCAAAATCCCCACTACGGCTTACTTTTCGGGTACGGCTTACATTAGCCGACGGTACCGAAAGTAAGGCGAAAGACTTACCTCGGGCGGCATGTCTTGGCTGGCTTGGCTGGGCCCAGAATCCTCCTCCTCTTCCTCCTCTTCTTTCCAGCGGCGCCTTCCATCCTCCTCTTCCTCCCAGCAGCGCCTTCTCCCTCTAGGTTCCGCCTCCCTTTAGTGAAGGGAGGAGGCGGAGCGCCGCCGGGCGAGAGGGAAGAAAGCGCCGCCGGAAGTCCCGCCTGCACGGCGGCTCAGGCGTCTTTCCGCCCCGCCCGCCCGCCAGCGCTCAAACGGGAGCCGGGGCGGCGAAAGCGCCTGAGTCGCCCTGGGGCGGGACTTCCGCGGCGCCTTCTCCCCTCTCGCGGATCCGCCCCCTCCCTTCACTGAAGGGAGGGGCGGATCCGGCAAGAGGGAGAAGGCGCCGGAAGTCCCGCCGCAGGGGCCAGCCGCCGCCGCTTCGCCCCTCTCGCCGGTTCCGGCCCCTCCCTCAGCCGCCCCTTTTCCAAGAACGGAGCCTGCAGGAGATCGATCGGTCGCCCTGCAGCCTCCTCTGCGGGAAGAAAAAGCGGGCGGTTGAGGGCCTGTCTTCGCAACGGAGGCTGCAGGGCGACCGATCGGTTTCCCTGCAGGCTCCGTTGCGGGAAGGGAAGACAGGCGCAATGGGAGCCCTCAGCCGCCCTTTTCCCTTCCCCGCAGAGGAGCCTGCAGGAAACCGATCGGTCGCCCTGCAGCCTCCGTTGCGGGAAGACAGGCGCATGGGGAGCCCTCAGCCGCCCCTCTTCCCTTCCCCGCAATGGAGGCTGCAGGGCGACCGATCGATCTCCCTGCAGGCTCCGTTGCGGGGAAGGGAAGAGGGGCGGCTGAGGGAGGGGGCCGGAACCGGCGAGAGGGGCGAGCCGGGCGGCGGCGAAAAGCGCCTGGTCGCCATGCGGGCGGGACTTCTGCCGGCACCTTCTCCCTCTCATCAGATCCGCCCCCTCCCTTCAGTGAAGGGAGGGGGCGGATCCGGCAAGAGGGAGAAGGCGCCGGCAAAAGTCCCGCCCCCAGGGCGACTCAGGCGTGCCGCCGCCCGGCTCCCGTTGGAGCGCGGCGGGTGGGGCGGCGGCGGGAAAGACGCCTGAGCCGCCTTGGAGGGAGGGGGAAGAGAGCCAGGGGCATGGTCGAGCGACGACGCGTCACTCTGATGCAGCGCCGCTTTGCCATGCCTCTGGCTCTCTTCCCCCACCCTTCCTTGGAGGCCTGGCAGAAAGGTGCGCCGCGGAGGCGTGCCGTGGCCGATGGGCCGGTTGCGGCGGCGGCGAGGAGGAGGTACGGCTTACATTCGGGTACGGCTTATATAAGCCGACCCCTCTGACACCCCGATACGGCTTACAATCGGGGGTGTCTTATTTTCGGGGAAACACGGTAGGCCTTGCGGAATGATGGTAGGTCTTGCAAGGCCCGGACTTCATTTGGGAGGGTGTTCCAAATTGCTGGTGCCACCACCGAAAACGGTCTATGCCAAGTGGACGCCAGGCAGATAGATTTAACACTAGGTACTAGGCATGATAACAAATCGAAAAATGGCGATTCTAAATTCAAATGGATTTTTTTTTTATTAGTATATCAAAGACTTACAAAAAAAATTCCCAAAATTTTCGGAAATGTAACTTAAGTACTAACGAAATTCGTTAGAAATTCGTATGCCAGAGCATGCGTTTTCCAGATGGTTTTGCCTACAACTCCCAGAAATCCTAACAGCTGGTAAATTGGCTGGGATTTCTGGGAGTTGTAGGCCAAAACTTGAATAAACCACACTGAATTCTAGATGGGACTCTCCAAATAGGAAGGAGGGAGGGAAGGAGGAAGGGAGGGAAGGAGGAAGGGAGGGAGGGGGTTTTCTATTCTTGGAAGCAGCAAAAGAAAAGGAGGAGGAGCCCCCCCTCGCTCCTCGCTGCCTCTCTCTCACCCCGATCCTGAGGGAGCGAGGGCCCAAGTTTGCCCAGGCTGAGAGGAAAAGGAAGAGGCCTGAGGCTGTGAGGAATGGTGGGAGTTGAAGTCCAAAACACGTACCTGGAGGGCTGAAGCTGGTCCCTGCGATGGGGCAAGGCAGAGCAACGGGGAAGAGAAGCATCTGAGAGAACGCGGGAGAGAGAGGAGAAGCGCGCGTGTGTGTGTGTGAATCAGGCCCCTGCGATGGGGCATGCATGGCAGCAGAGCAACGGGGAAGAGAAGGAGGGGGGGGGGAAGCCTGGAGAGAGAGGAGAAGCGTGCGCGCGTGTGTGTGTGTGAATCAGGCCCCTGCGATGGGGCATGCATGGCAGCAGAGCAACGGGAAGAGAAGGAGGGGGAAGCCTGGAGAGAGGAGGAGAAGCGTGCGTGCGTGTGTGTGTGTGTGAATCAGGCCCCTGCGATGGGGCATGCATGGCAGCAGAGCAACGGGAAGAGAAGGAGGGGGGAAGCCTGGAGAGAGGAGGAGAAGCGTGCGCGCGTGTGTGTGTGTGTGAATCACTTTCCAGAATGCATTGCTCTACCTAGCAGCAGCGTCACTTCCAGTTCCCCATAGAAATGCGGGAAAAGAAGAAGCTGAATGAAGGCGGGAAGGAAATGAGGGGGAGAAGATAGGGAGAAGTGAGTAGTACAATAATTAATTAATTAATAATTAAGAATTTCTAACGATCCTAACGCAAATTGTTGGCCTCACGGACCGTAAAAGGAAGTCTACTTCCTGGTTCGGGGCAGCGATCCGTAAAACAACAAAAGTCCCATTAATTACGGATTTCTAACGAATCAATTAGATTTCCGTTTCAATTTTAGCATGCCTACTAGGTACCTCGAGGAGGTTCAGGTGTTCGGAGCGAAGTGATCTCCGGGGTTGATGGTTCCTCAAATACAACGGCCCCGGACCATGCAAGGCCTTGAAGGTTAAGACCATCACCTTGAAGGTGACCCGGTGCTCGACCGGAAGCCAATGAAGCTGCAGAAGGATGGGAGTTATGTGACCTCTCACCGGAGTTCCACTAATAAGTCGTGCAGCAGCATTCTGGACGAGCTGAAGTTTCCGGATCAGGGACAAGGGCAGGCCCATGTAAAGGGCGTTACAGTAGTCCAGTCTCGAGATGACCGTAGCTTGGATCACCATGGCGAGGTCGTCTCTGGATATTAGAGAGCCAGCCGCCTAGCCTGCCGCAGATGGAAGAAAGCGGTTTTGCTGACGCTGGAGATTTAAGCTTCCATCGTCAGCAAAGGGTCTAAAGTGACCCTAAGGCTCTTTACAGAAGATGACAGGCATAAAGCCTCGCCATCCAGGGTAGGCAGCTGGACCGCCCCACCAGCCGGATGCCCCAGCCACAGTATCTCCATCTTTGCTGGATTCACCCTCAATCTACTGGCACGCAGCCATCCAGTGACGGCCTCAAGGCACTGATGGAAACAAGAGGGTACGGAGTCCGGTCGTCCTTCCATCCTCAGAACAAGCTGGGTGTCATCAGCGTACTGATAACATTCCAGCCCAAAACTTTGAACCAGACTAGCAAGAGGCCGCATATAGATGTTAAATAACAACGGGGAAAGTATAGCCCCTTGAGGGACCCCACAAAGCAGAGGGGCCCTCTCGGAAGCTACACCACCCCATTCCACTCGCTGTCCCCGGTTGTGGAGAAAGGACAACCAGGGTGGCGGGATATAAATACAGTTAATAATAATAATAATAATGCTTAAGACAGACACCACTTCTGGGATATTGTACTTTATTTTCCCGCGCAATCCCATTCCTCTAGAGGAGATCCAAGGCATCGTTCTTAAGACACACACTATTTCTGGGATACTTTATATTCCCCTTGGAGTAACCCTCCATAGCAGCAACAGCAGGAAAGCCCATGCAGAGTATGCAGCAGAGACAGCACAAAAGAGTTCATCCACTATCTTAAGATATCTCAGGACGGGAGGAGGTCACTTTATACCGGTGGCACTTAAACTTTTTAAAGCAAAACCAATCACACAAATGCTGTATGGAGCCCAGCTTGAACCCTTCTCAAATTATGCCCCTCTAGAGCGTGTCCAATCGAAATTCCCAAGAGCAGCTCTACAGACTCCCAGATGTGTCCCTAATGCCACTCTGCGATTGGAGACAGGCTTCGTGAAAGTGGAAGCGAGAATATGGACAGCTATTCTCAATTACTGGCTACACCTATCCTTCTCCCCATGTGGTCTTGCCCCCCTAATCATGAGAGACGACTTCCAGTCCACATGGATTAAATCAGTAGCAGCAAAGATCGCAATGCTAGGTTTCTCCCAAGGACAATTGCTAAGCATGAGTTGGGACCAAGCCAAGGATCTCATTAAGCAACGAATCCTGGAAATAGAGCGCCAAACTGACCTAGCCTGTTCCCCAGCCTTCATTGTTAGAGAAGCCACTAGATATCTTACTGCCCCCATGGCATACCTAACAGACCTGGAGGTGCCCAAATACCGAAGGGCTTTTACCCTGGCAAGATGTCATGCCCTCCCATCGGCTGTATTGGATGGGAGGTATCAGAAGACCCCCTTCAAGCAAAGACTATACCCCTGTGAGTCTGGTCATGTGGAAACAACTGAGCACATGCTTCTTCAATGCATGTTCTACAGAGATATTAGATCTAATCTCATTAGACCATGGCTCTTAAAATACCCGGGGTGCAGTGAAAAATATTACTCCACCCTGCTGCTTTCAGATTCTAGCACTACAATAACTTACAGTGTTGCTAAGTTCTGTGCTGCTGCACTTAAAATCAATCAGATGATGATTGACCCCGTAAGGCAGGGGTGCTCATTAGGTAGATCGCGGTCTACTGGTAGATCACGTAGGGCGTCTTGGTAGATCGCAGGCAGGGCGGGAGGAAGGCTCAGTCCCGCCCCGCAGGCTCCCGACACCGCCCAGGTGCAGAAGGAGGTTGGACTGGAGGTTGGACTCTCCTCCTATTCTAGGAACCCATTGTTGTTATTATTATTATCAGAGGATGAATGGCCATCTGTGAGGAATACTTTGATTGTGTTTTCCCTCCCAGAAGGAGGTTGGGCTGGATGGCCCTTACAGGTCTCCTTCTACTCTAGGAACCTATTGTTGTTGTTGTTGTTACTATTATTAGTAGTAGTAGCAGAGCCTGAATGAATATTATCATTATTATTATGAATAAATTCAGGGGCTTATTATACTCACGTTTAGTTGAATTTGGTCTTAAAATATATTATATGGCTCTCACCGAAATAAATTTCCAAATATTTTGCTTTTGTGGCTCTCTGAGTAGTGGGTAGGCAGATCATTTTGACTTGGTTGTTTTATAAGTAGCTCTCATGCTGAAAAAGTGTGGGCACCCCTGCCGTAAGGCAACACCCTGCTGGGAATGCAGTTAGAGCAACATGTTACAGCTGAAATGCTACTAGACTCGCAGTGTGCCCCTCCCTTCCCCTTTAGTGCCCCCACCAGTGTTTTCGACCTCTCTCATCAATCTCTCCCCTCCCCCTTCGGTTCCATTCCTGTTACAATATCCTGTCTTTTGAAATATATTTTATACTGATTTCTAATCTAATTTTAAATAACTGCTTACTGGGGAGTTGTCCTTCCCCTCTCAGGGCGCTTGTGCCCGCTTTGTGCTAGTCAGTGACCATAATAACGTTTTGTTGTTCTTCGGGCCCAAGGGCCGGAATTCCGGTCACTGATGACCTGGCGGGCCGAAGGGTCTGCCTCCACCCCTCCCCGCCCTGGCTCTGCCCTGGCCCCGCCCCGCCTCTTCCTCCTCACCAGCGCGAGGAGGAGGGGAAAGGAAAGCCCCATCCCCGAAGCCGATGCCGTGGCTCGTCCCTCTCTCCTAAAGCTGCTTCATGCCGGCTTCCTCAGAAGGGCAATTTCGGCTGCTTCGCCCTTCTGAGGCACCTGGCATGCCATGGCTTTAGGAGGAAGGGACGAGCTATGGGGGAGCATCTCCCCGCGGCTCGTCCCTCTCTCCTAAAGCTGTGACATGCCGGCTTCCTCAGAAGGGCGATTTCGGCTGCTTCGCCCTTCTGAGGCGCCCGGCATGCCATGACTTTAGGAGGAAGGGACGAGCTGTGGGGGAGCATCTCCCCACGGCTCCTCCCTCTCTCCAAAAGCCGTGACATGCCAGCCACCTCAAAAGTGGCCGAAATCGCCCTTCTGAGGCGGGCTGCAAGTCACGGCTTTAGGAGGGAAAGGTGAGCTCCCCCTCGGCTCGTCCCAGGACGCGGCGCCCCTTCATGCCGCCTCCTGCTCCTTCTCGGTCCCTCCTCCTTCCACCCCCGTTGTTCCCGATCGGAACAACGGGGGGGCAAGACGGAAGGAGGAGGCTGAGGAGCAGCACGGGAGCCGCGGGCGGCGGAGAGAGGGAAGGGGTGGTGCAGGGAGGAGGAGCTGGCTCCCTCCTCCTCCCTCCCTGCCCGCCTCCCCCCCGGCTGCCATTTTTTTAAAAGAAATATTTTTGTAAAAAAAATTTAAAAACAATTTGCGGAGGGTAGCGGGGGCCGTGTCCAACAGGCTGGGGGGCCGTATACGGCCCGCGGACCGCCTGTTGGGCAGCCCTGTTCTAGAGGAGACCCAAGGCACCGTTCATAAGAAAGCCCATTTCTCCATGTCACTGAAATGGTTCAAGATGTGTTTTTAAGAGCTTCCTCCCATATCCAGGTGCATCAGGACCTCAAAATATTATTTCTTCCTGGCTTCAGTTTCCTTGTTTCTCTACAGTTCTGACAGAGTTCACTGAGGAAACACCGCAGATTACAGCCAGAAATCTGTCTGCATCATATGATGCGTTCTGTAGTACTTCATCTATAAACTGGTTTGGAAATGTGTGGAAAGGCGGTGGGGTGAGGGGGCGTTGTATGTGATGAAGTCCTATGTCTCTGGAGACAATCCCTCTCTGCAATGGAAGCCTCTCTCTCAGCCTTAGAGAGAATTGCAAGGCATTTCTATGCAAATCTTGCCAAGAAAACTCGGTCACAAGTTCACATTAGTGCCGTCATAAGTCAGAAATGATTGAAGGTACACAAAAATAAGTTGAGAGACGTATGAGAAAGGGGTTGGATGGAAAATTGGTCCCACAGACCCCACACAGTTGTTCAAACCTGCTGGGAGCATTCTGACATGAACCTTTCGGGTTTTATGATTCCTTATAAATGTTTTCTTAATTTAGAAAAGTAGCATGGGATGCAATGAGCGCAAAGAGTTGCTTTAGGAACTAATGACTTATTAATAGTAATTGTGGTATTTCAGTCCAAATAACAAACTACTATTCATAACCTGAACAGTTTGCTCTTAAAAAGCAACTTCTCAAGCTGTAATGGAATTACTCTTTGGGAAAGCTGGCATTTTTTTTGTTCCTGTTGCCCATTTAACACTGCTACTTAATTGCTTTTGATGGTTATTGGAAAGCAGGGAATGGTTCGTATTAACTCCCCATAAGGACTTAGTAGGTCTGTATCCCATTCCCTATTACCCTTTCCCTCCCTAAATTTTGCCGCGGGAGGCTTGAGGGACAATTTTGCCTTTTATCCTGGATTTAGGCCTAGAACAGGCTGTTTTGAAAGAACCCATTGGAAGTAGACACCCAATTTATTTCTCATCAAAAAAATCTTCCTGGGTCTAAATAGTAGTGGGGGAACTCATACAATATTCCCCAGGTAAATTCTTTAAATATTGTTTCAATACACTTCATCAAGGGGTTATATTAGTTTGGCTTGCATCCATATAGTTTTAATTTTAACTGCTTTTTTATTATCTTTACCAAAAGTTTTCCCTTGACATTAAGTCTAGTTGTGTCTGACTCTGGGGGGTGGTGCTCATCTCCATTTCTAAATCTAAGAGCCAACGTTGTCCATAGATGCCACCAAGGTCATGTGGCTGGCACCTTGGGAGTGATCCTGGACTCATCGCTGAGCCTGGAACCCCAGGTCTCGGCAGTGGCCAGGGGAGCTTTTGCACAGTTAAGACTCGTGTGCCAGCTGCGCCCGTACCTTGGGAAGTCATCTGGCTACCGTCGTCCACGCTCTGGTCACATCCCGAATATATTACTGCAACGCACTCTACGTGGGGCTGCCTTTGAAGACAGTTCAGAAATTGCAGCTCTTCCAACGGGCGGCAGCCAGATTATTAACCGGAGCTACATACAGGGAGCATTCCACCACCCTGTTGTGTCAGCTCCACTGGCTGCCTGTCCACTTCCGAGCTCAATTCAAAGTGCTGGTTTTGACCTTTAAAGCTCTATATGGTTCTGGCCCAGCTTACTTGTCCGAATGCATCTGCCGCTGCATCCCACCTCGTAATTTAAGATCAGCCGGGGAGGCCCTGCTCTCGCTCAAATGCGGTTGGTAGGGATGAGAGAGAGGGCCTTCTCGGTGGTGGCTCCCCGTCTGTGGAATGTGCTCCCAAGCGACATACGATCAACCCCATCCCTCCTGGCATTCAGGAAAAAAGTGAAATCGTGGCTTTGGGACCAGGTGTTTGCATATTAGCACAATGCAGCACTTTGGATTGGAATTGGAATTGGTTAGTTGATGGTTATGGCTCAATGCTTATGTGAGGGACGGAACTCTGTTTTAACTTAAATGTATGTGTATTATGTGATAATGCTAATTGTATTTTAATTCTGAATGTTTGTGGTTTTATATTTTATTTATATTGTGTATCAGCATCGAGTTGTTGCCTTTTGTTAGGCCGCTCTGAGTCCCCCCTCAGGGGTTGAGAAGAGCGGGGTAGAAATGATGTAAATAAATAAATAATAAATTAATAAAATCAAGCAGCATTAACTTCCCACCGGACTGGTACATATTGATATACTAACATTTGCATGTTTTTAAACTGCTAGGTTGGCAGAAGCATCATAGGCAATCTCTTGTGGTCAAGTATGATTGGATGATGATGAAACATTTGTGCATGCATATTTTATGCATGGAGCTCAGTGAACAGTGACCAACATAGTCTTCATAGAAAGAGGCTTTGGTCCATAGTTAACCTGACAACCCACTGGTTTGTCCACCAACATAGCCATTGTAACATGTACCGTGTTATCATTTGTCTGCCTCGCTGCTGAGGCCTTATTTCTTCACGGCTTGTTCGGTCATGGTCTGGTTCCTCCCATGACCTCAATGCCAAGGGAATCCCTTCAGGGCGAACATGACTCTTGATGGCTTCTCTCATAGGTTCACTGGAACACGACAAGATGATGATCCATCGAGGATCCATCAAGAATTAGACCGGGCTGTGGCACAGCTAGTTAGTAGCCAGCTGCATTAAATCACTACTGACTGAGAGGTCATGAGTTCGAAGCCAGCCTGGGTCGGAGTGAGCTCCTGACCATTAATAGTCTAGCTTGCTGTTGACCTATGCAGCCCAAGAGACAGTTGCATCTGTCAAGTAGGATATTTAGGTAGTGCTTTATGCAGAGAGGCTAATTAAACTAATTTACAACACCATACAACACCAGCAGTGTGCGTAAGAATGAGGAAGAACTACATCAAGGACTTGGTGTCACAAGTGGACGGTGAAGCAGCAGCTCCCCCTGTGGCCGGAACCGAGCTTACCCCCATGAAGCTGGAAAGCTGGAATGTTTAATTGCCTCTGTGTCTTTCTATATATGTTGTATGTCTAATGGCATTGAATGTTTGCCATGTATGTGTATTGTAATCCGCCCGGAGTTCCCTGCGAGACGAGAAGGGCGACATATAAAATACTTTAAATAAATAATTTAAAGGATTACTGTGAGGTAATTACATGAGAGAATTTAGAACTACTCTTAAAAAGAAAGGGAGACTCTACCAGCACCTTTAAGGCTAACAAGCACACTACAGTGCTATGTAATGTATAAAGATTGCTTAGGGTAATGGTGGCTGGCATGCAGACATGAGAAATCTATCTAAAAATTACTTGTGTACAAATTACCGTCTTATTTTTAAATTGAATAATTGTCTAACTCAATATAGTTTTAGCAGGATTCGTGACTGACAGTCGATTTATCAGAGAGCAGCAGGTTACTCCAATTATAGGGAAAACTAATCCGATCTCCACAGACCATCTTGATAAAATCCCTCAGCTCTGCATCTGAGTATATGCTACACATACATCCTCTTTCTATGTATGCATCACTACATAAAAACAGCTCATGAGCGCTGTGAAGGAATTAGGAGGACAGGTATATCAACAGCTGTCAGCCTAAACAGATGAATGGAATGTGTCTTTGGAGGCGTTCCGCCTCTATATCAAATGGTATGGCCAAACAGAGATGCATGGCTCTGGTATGTTTCCAAAAGCAGTTGTTTCCTTGCCGTGGGGGAGAGGCTTGCATACTCTAAAGGAGTTGTGAGTTATGCTGGCGGTGGCATAATAGTCACCGGTAGGGCCTCCCATGCCAGGCAGGTCACAACCGAAGGGTCTGACAAAGAGCGTCAACGGGCAGGATGGGCTCTCTAGCCTTTTGGCAACCATCCTAGGAGAAGGAAAACTCTAATTTCAAACCCTGGTAGATGGTGCTCGTCTAACCCTGTAAGGTCAATCATCTAGAGAAGGAAACTCAAATCAAACCTACAACCTGAGGACCTCGCTGCCACCGTCCAAGCTTGCTAGGCCCCGGCAGATGAACCTTTGGTTTAAAGGGTGAGGCCAGTTCTGTGCACGCTGCGCTCCACCAGAAAAATCCATTGCACAGGCTTGAAGGGCACATAAAAAGCGTGGGATGAGCCCTTCCTAAGAATCTTTGTTCGCGAAGTAATGCCAAGAAATATGTCTAAACATTGTTCTGTAAGTTCTGATATCCTTTCTCATACTTGAAAATTGGAATAAAAAGAACCTATGCTTTAAAGATATTAAAAATCTATTCATAACAAAGGGATGTTCTCCATTTTTGATCTGAGTTAAAACCTACAAATTGCGTGTCACTGACTTAAAAATTAGTAACATAACATAGGAATGAAGCAAACACTGAGGGCAGAGGGAGACATAGTGCTGTATGTATATAAATAGGTTTTCATCTTTTCAAAATATATTCTTTTTGTTGTTGTTTATTCGTTCAGTTGCTTCCGACTCTTCCTGACCTCATGGACCATCCCAGGCCAGAGGTCCCTGTTGGCTGTGGCCATCCCCAATTCCTTCAAGGTCAAGCCAGTCTCTTCAAGGATACCATCCATCCATCTTGCCCTTTGTCAGCCCCTCTTCCTTTTTCCTTCCATTTTCCCCAGCATCATTTTCTTCCCTAAGCTTTCCTTTCTTTTCATGATGTGTCCAAAGTACTTCTTCTTTGCCTCTAATATCCTTCCCTCCAATGAGCAGTCCGGCTTTATTTCCTGAAGTATGGACTGGTGGGATCTTCTCGCGGTCCAAGGCACTCTCAGAACTTTCCTCCAACACCACAGTTCAAAAGCGTCTATCTTCCTTTGATCAGCCTTCCCTAAGGTCCAGTTCTCACATCCATAACTTACTACAGGGAATACCATTGCTTTAACTATGCGGATCTTGGTTGCCAGTGTGATGTCTCTACTATTCACTATTTTATCAAGATTGGTCATTGCTCTCCTCCCAAGAAGTAAACATATATTCTATAAACAAATATTAACACACATTCTATAAACGAATCTTAACACATATTCATATATTAAGAGGCAAAAAGAAACAAGACACCCTAGATTTGCATGGACAAAATTAACTCTTTTGGACCACAGACAGCAAAAATCATTGTATTCTGGGAAACTCTAGAAGTAGATCTCTAGTGGCCTCAGCAAAATGGATATGGATTGTGCTGAATTGGTGTCTAAGACAAAGAAAATCCCAGTAGCAAGGCAGTGAATTTTTCAGGACTGAAAGAGGCTGTTTCCGCTCCTTTCGATGTAAGCAAACTTCTTAAAACCTTTACACAGGACTCGTATGGGGATCATTAAAAATAGACTAGGATATCTCTGCACCAACATTCTTTTGCAATATTCCAACAAGTGCTCAAAAACAGGCAATTGAGACTACAGATCCTTGGTCCTAAAAAAGGAAATGTATTTGTCCATACCCAGTGGTTTGCTTCAGTGAGATTCTAGCCCAGGGGTCAGGAACCTTTTTGACTCAGAGAGCCATGAAAGCAAGATATTTGGAAATTTATTTCAGTGAGAGCCATATAATATATATATAATATATTTTAAGACTGAATTCAACTAAATGTGCGTATATACAGTACATACATACTATGAGAAAAGGATTCCCCCGGCAGAATGACAGGACACTTCAGACCTGGCTCTGCAGAAGGCATGCTGAGGACTCTGTGAAGGAAGAGAAGACGGAAGGAAAGGGGAAAGAAAGACAGACAGACAGAAAGAGGAAAGGAAGGAAGGAGGGGGGAGAAAGAAAGAAAAGAAGAACAAACTATGGAAAAGGAAGAAAAGAAAGGCAGGAGAGAGACAAGGAGGGGAAAAGAAAGAAGGAAATGGGAAGGGAGGAAAGGAAAGGGTGGGGAAAAGAAAGGAAAGGGAGTGAGGAAAAAGTAAAATAATGAAGGGAAAAGAAGAAAAGAATGGGGAGAAAGAGGTAAGTGAAAAGAAAGGAAGGAGAAGGAAAGGAAGACTTGGGGAAAAGAATAGAATAGGAAGGAAGGAAGAGGGAGGGAGAATGGAGGAAAGAAGGAAGGGGAGAGAGGGAGGGAAAAGGAAGAAGAGAAGGAAAGGGTGAAGGGGAGAAAGAAAGGAAGGAAGAGGAAGGAAGGAAGAGGGAGAATGGAGGAAAGAAGGAAGGGAGAGGGAGGGAAAAGGAAGGAGAGAAGGAAAGAATGGAAGAGGGAGGAAGGAAGGAAGGAAGAGGGAGGGGGAAAGAAGGTAGGGAGAAGGAGGAAAACGAATGACAGAAAAAGACAGTGAAAAAGAAAGGAAGAGAAAGGAAGGAAGGGGAGGAGGGTGTGGGGCCAAGGTGAACCTTGGTGTCGACTTCGGTGAGGCAGTCCCTCCGGAAGGCATCGAAGAGGCAGCAGCTCTTGAGCTGCCCGACGATGAGGGCAATGAGCTGGGCGTCCCCCAGGGGCAGCGAGGCCGGGTCTGCGGCGGCAGGGCCAGGCCCGCCTCCGCCGCCTCCTCCGAGGCCCGTGGCGGAGGATGAAGAGGAGGACCATCGCCAGGCTCCACCATCCCTGGCGAAGATGGCGCAGGGCCCTGAGAGCAGCAGGGGATGAGGAAGAGGTGGTGATGGCAGCATGGAAGCAGCAGTCACGGCGCATTTGCATCACTCCTCCCCACTGCATGCTGGGAAATCGAGGCCTGGGCTGCTCTGGAGAGCCAGATGCAATCATGAAAAGAGCCACATCTGGCCCCTGAGCCATAGGTTCCCTACCCCTGTTCTAGCCAATTCACCACTATCCACAAGGTTCCCCAAAGTGGTTTCTTGGCAGCAATATCAAACTTGCTAGTCTAATCACCTTTTACCAGATATTTTAGTCCCCCACATTTTTAGATCTTTATAACAATTCAAATGTCATTTCAATTAAAATACAAGTAAATGAAAACACTATAGCTGGGTGTATCTATCCAATCCATCTGTCATTCCATTCCCAAGGGCTGTCATCCCAGTCTGACAGGACCATTCCTCCTAATTCCTTTCCACCAAGACAGTTAATGTGGACCTCTCCACCCCCCTCTCTACACCTGACACTATTTGGAGCCTGTGGTAAGTTTCAACGGAGCCCACTCTCATGCCAATTGGCAATGTGTCCCCCATTATTTGGATGGGCATTCCCTTCCAAGTATCCCAGTTGCAGGAAATGTGCCTGTGGCATTTCAATGGGCATTTCTTTCCAAGCATCAATTACAGGGAATGTGCCCAGTGTTTACAATAGGCATTCCTATTGGATTATCTCACTTGTGGGGAACGCATAGGGATAAAATAAAAACAATAACAATATGCCAGGTGTTTCCAATTGGCATTTCTTTTGGAATGCCCATTGGAACATTCCACACCCCTGGATCTGATGAAAGCAAGAAGATACACATAGCATAAGAACAAATGCCCTTTTCATCAATGGAAAAAGAAAGCGTCCCTCCAGCATATTTATGGCACCGAGGCCCTGTTGTAATACTTAGAAATAATTCCAAATGATGTTGACAATGTTTTTAATTAGGAGACGCAAATGATTTATGTTTTTATTGCTCTTGTTATGGTTTTATATTGTGTGTTAATGTTTTATGTTTTATGGTGTTCTTGGACATTGCATTTGTTGCCTCTGTAAACCACCCTTAGTCACCTGAGGGCTGAGAAGGGCAGCATACAAATAAAGTAAATAAATTAATAAAAAATAAATTGATGCACAAGTTTAAGATTCACACATCACTATCAGATTTCTTACCATCTGATTTTTAGAAAAGGACTCCATAACAGCAATAAAGGAAGATGCAGTGGTTTTAAGAAACCAAATCTATACTACCAAGTCTTACCAAGTATTTTATGTAAAATCAGGACGGTTAATAGGTTTCTTTTCTCCATTTTTAATATTCATTTTTGTCCTACGCAGAGCTATACATTCAAAGTATGTCTTCCAAGTTGTTTCTGGTGATCCTATTACAAGATCTCTTTTCATACTGAATGTGTGATTTGCCTAGGATCACCCAATGAGATTTTATGACCAAGCGGGAATTTGAACCCTAATTTCTAGTCGCAATCCCAACATTCTAACCAGTAGGCCACACTGGTTCTCTCTGAGGCCTTACTCATTGGTCTTGAGGCCGTAACAGGTTGGCTGCATTCCAGTAGACTGAGAGTGAATCCAGCAAAGACGGAGATCCTGTGGCTGGGTCCTCCTGGACTAGATGTGGTTCGGTCGCCCATCTTAGATGGTGAACCTCTCTCTCCAGCTATCACTGTCAAAAGCCTTGATGTAATTTTTGACTAGTTATTCATCATCAGTTTCTCACTTGTTAATCGCCCTCCATTAAAATGCTCCAGGCGATTTACATAAAACAATTGCATTAAAAATACACAATACCAAATAGACTGCATTAGACATTAAAAGCTCTGCTAGAAAGCCAGGTCTTGAGTGCCTGAGCAAAGGGTGGCAGGTCACGCATGGCCCTCAAGTGGGGAGGCAAGGAGTTCCACAAGACAGGGGCAGAGATGGAGAAGGCCCTACGTCTTGTGCTCTCGAGACGTACTTCCCTGGGGCCTGGAACATACAGTAAGTTTAGTTGGAGAAGTCGTGGTGACCACTGGCGGCGAAGAGGGGAGAGGCGGTCTCTGAGATATGCTGGCCCCAGAACATAAAGCGCCTTAAAGGTCAGAACCAACAACTTAAACAGGGCCCGGAATTCTGTTGGAAGCCAGTGTAAATGTAACAGAGTTGGAGTTATGTGGCATCTCAAAGGTGTTTTTGCAAGTAGCCTGGCAGCCGCATTCTGAATAATGCGGATCCCCCAAGTAGTTGACAGGGGAAGGCCAACACACAAGGCGTTACAATAATCCAGTCTAGATGTAACCGTCGCATGGATGATTGTAGCCAAGGCTTCCTCTGAAAGGTAAGGTGCCAGCTCTCTCGCCTGCTGGAGATGGAAAAAGGCCTGCTTACTAACATTAGCAATCTGGGCCTCCATAGTCAACTGTGAATCCAGGACAACAGCCAAGCTCTTAACAGTGGAAGATGGATGAAGAGGGGCACCATCGAAGTTGGGCAGGGAGGGCGCCACTCCAGGTGGGCGGCCAGGCCACAAAATCTCAGTTTAAATAGGATTCACCTTCAACCTACTGGCATGCCACAGTAATCTCAAGACTTGACTATTGTAATGCTCTTTATGTTGGCCTTCCCTTGTTGGTGACCTGGAGGCTTCAACTAGTACAGAATGCGGCAGCCAGACTCCTCACGGGAACCCCCATGAGGAACGATATAACACCTGTTCTATACCGACTGCACTGGCTTCCGGTCGAGTTACGTATTGCTCACAAGGTGCTGGTTCTAACCTTTAAGGCCTTGCATGGTCAAGGGCCGGCATACCTACGGGAATGCCTCTCTCCGTGTCGACCCTTGAGATCGCCTCGATCAGACCATCAGAATCTATTACAGGTCCCAGGCCCTAAGGATGCCCATTTGACATCAACCCCCCTAGAGCTTTTTCGGTGATCGCCCCATCACTTTTGAAACGCCCTCCCTCCTTACATCAGAACCACCCGTGATCTAAAAGACTTTCGCACGGCTTGTAAAACATGGCTGTTTGAGAGGGCGTTCGGCTGAGAAACTGGTTAGATTGTTAATTGTTTTTATATGTTTTAGATGCTAATTGTTTTAAGATGTTTTTAGATGTTAGATACTTTAGATGTTTTTAGATATTTCAGGTATTTAGCTGTGTGTTTTTACTGTAAACGGCCCAGAGCCATCTGGGATGGGCGATTAATAAATCCCTAAATAAATAAATAAATAAAGCCTGCCTGGCTGCTACATCTACATGTAACATAGATGAACATGAGACAGAGCTTCACATGACAGATTTCCAGGAAAGACGCATAATAGTGTTTCAAGCTATAGGATCAGGAGAGTTGTAGTTTTACATGGCCATTAGCAGGCCCGAATTACCTGCCACTTTAGGCCATGGCCTAGGGGCACAAGACAAGGGGGCACAATTCACACGGACCCCCCAAAAATGTTGAAACAAAACCGCAAGGTAACTCTCTCTCTCTCTTGGGGAGGGCGGGGGGAGAGCGCTGCGAGGAGGCGGGGGAGGAGGGAATGGCACCCCCCTCGCCATTGCCCTGCCCCCTTGTCAAAAAAGGAGGGTGCACCCCCAGGGCCGGCAGCGGCCCGGGGGCAGGGCTTCCCTCCGCCTCCTTCTTTTCACTGCGCGCCCTCCTTCCTTGAGTCAAGAAAGGAGGGCGTGCAGCCCCAGGGGCGGGACTTCCCTTCCTTCCTCCTCCTCCTCGCACACCCTCCTTCCTTGATTCAAGGAAGGAGGGTGTGCGAGGAGGAGGATTCAAGGAAGGAGGGCGTGCCGCGAAGAGGAGGCGGAGGGAAGCCCCGCCCCAAGGGCCGCTGCCGGCACCGGGAGCGGGGCTTCGCTTTGCCTCCTCCTCCTCGTGCCCTCCTTCCTTGACTCAAGGAAGGAGGGCATGCCGCGAAGAGGAGGCAGAGGGAAGCCCTGCCCCCGGGGCCACTGCTGGCACTGGGGGCGGGGCTTCCGTCCGCCTCCTCCTTGCGCCCTCCTTCCTTGACCGAAGGACAGAGGGCATGCGGCACCGCGAGGAGGAGGAAGAGAGGGGTGCAGTAGAGGTTGGTTTGGGGGCGTAATTCCAAAGTGGGCCTAGGGCACCAAAAGGGGTTAATCCGGGCCTGGCCATTAGCCTTCTTTGCCAAAAAGGGATGGTGTCTCACCAAACTCCAACTCCCAGGATCCCATATCACTGGGCCATGGCAGTTAAAGTTGTGTCAAAGTGCCTTGATTCAACAGTGTAGAGTTGCATCCTAAGAGCCAATGCACTTTTTAAAATATCTCCTTACTCCGAATTGTATTGAACACACACATTCTCTCATTGAGTTCATTGGAGTTAAGGTTGTAAAGAACTGTTTACAGTGAAGTATATTCAGCAAGGAAATGTGTTGAACTTTGCTGAAATTTGTCAGAATGTCTGTCTCAGTGGATGCTCCATCTGCAAACTACGTATTGGTTATAATTAAAGGCAAATGCCATTTCAGGAATCTGACAAAGTCACAATTTGTTGTCTCTACTGTAAACATGAAACAGTGCCTCTTGTCCTTTGGCCTCACATCTGAAAGTGGGCAAGGACCAGATTTCTGTACCTTTGGAACCTAGTGATATGGCATTCCTGGTGCCACGAATACATGATATAATGCTACAGAATCATAAATGGGTACATTTGTGTGTGTGTGTATATACTTATTTTACAGAGGTTTGCAAATATAAGAAGTCTGACGAGGCTACGTATGTAGGATTGTTTTGATTTTGAGAGCGAATGGGCCATTGAGTCCTGAAAGGAAGGCACATTTCTTCCAAGTTCACCTGTCGATTCTACATCCCTACTTTCAGGTGGGATGTACTACAACAAACAAGAATATCAGCTGGAAACAATAGGAGCAAAGGGACCGGGCAATGGAAATAATGGCAGCGGCAAATGCTCATTGACATGACAGGGCTCCTTCGAAGTAAATGCAAGCTACAAACAAAGCAGGGGTAGATTACATTAACTGCATTGATAGGGAGAAATGGACAGGGAATAGACGTGTCAGATCTTGGGAGACTGGAGTCCCAGGCCTGTCATTCTAGCCCCAGGGGCCATCGTTTCAGCCCTAGCTCTGTCATGCCACTCCATGGGGTTGTCACTCCTCTCCCAGGGGTATCCATCCAATCCTCCGTCTGTCATTCCACCCCCAAGGGCTGTCATCCCAGGCTGACAGGACCATTTCTCCTAATTCCTCCCCATCAATGCAGTTAATCTGGACTGCTCCACCCGCTCTCCATATCTGACACTATTTGTAGCCTACAGTAAGTTTCAACGGAGCCCATTCTCATGCCAATTGGCAATGTGTCCCCAATTATTTGGATGGGCATTCCTTTTCAAACATCCCAGTTGCAGGGAATCTGCCTGTTCTTTACCATGGGCATTTCTTTCCAAGCCTCCATTATAGGGAATGTGCCCAATGTTTAAAACGGGCATTCTTTTCGGAGCATCCCAATTGTAGGGAACGCTTAGGGATATAATAAAAACAATAACAATATACCAGTTGTTTCCAATGGGCATTCCTTTTGGAGCATCCCAATTGTAGGGAATGCTTAGGGAGGGATATAATAAAAACAATAACAATATAACGGAAGTCCTCTACCAGCCCGCACCACAGGAAGAACACCACCATCCCCACGTCAGCATAGGCAAACCTGTGATTAAGTCCATTCAGCAGTTCACCTACCTGGGAAGCATCATATCTTCAGACGCCAAGATTGACAAAGAGATAGATCACAGATTAGCAAAGGCATAGAGTGCATTTGGAAGGCTTCACAAAAGAGTCTGGAGCAACAAGCACCTGAGGCAAAGCACCAAAATCAGTGTGTACAGAGCTATTGTACTGTCTATTCTCCTCTATGGGTCTGAAACATGGGTCACCTGTCGCCAACACCTACGACTCCTCGAATGCTTTCATCAGCGCTGTCTTCGCACAATCCTAAATATACACTGGACCGACTATGTGACGAATGTTGCTGTCCTTGAGCAAGCAGGGATTACCAGCATTGAGGCCATGCTATTGAGAACACAGCTGTGCTGGGCAGGGCATGTCTCTAGGATGGAGGAGCACCGCCTCCCAAAGATACTACTCTATGGTGAACTCACCACGGGTCAGCACAAGAGAGGTGCCCCCAAAAAGAGATATAAGGACTCCCTGAAACAACATCTAAGGCTCGGCCAGATTGATCACCAATCAGCCAGATTGGTCCACCCTGGCCTCATATCGGGAGGCATGGAGACACACTATTCACAATGCTGCGGCCTCTTTCGAGAAGTCACGCCGAACTAGTCTTGAAGAGAAACGACAACGCAGAAAGAACCATAACCTGGAAACAACATCACCCAAGGAGATTTTCCGCTGTGCTTTTTGCAACTGGACTTGCCTATCTCAGATTGGCCTTTTTAGTCATCAATGTGCTTGTAAAAAGGGTGGGATGAGTCCTTCCTAAGAATCTTCCTTCGCGAAGTAATGCCGAGAGATACCAGTTGTTTCCAATGGGCATTCCTTTTGGAGCATCCCAATTTTAGGGAACGCTTAGGGAGGGATATAATAAAAACAATAACAATATACCAGTTGTTTCCAATGGGCATTCTTTTTGCAGCATCCCAATTGTAGGGAATGTGTAGGGATAAAAGCAATGTATCAAATCTTTGCAATGGGCATTTCTTTTGGAGCATCCCATGGTAGAGAACAGGCCATTCCTTTTTCGAGCATCCTACTGGAGGGAACGTGCCCATGGTCTGCAATGGGCATTTCTTCCTGAATGTCACATTTCAGGGAATATGCTCATTGTTTGCAATGGGCATTCCTTTTGGAGATCCTGTTGTAAGGAAGGTGCCGATTGTCCATAGTGGACATTCCTTTTCCAGCACCTCGTAGTAGGGAAACATACCCATTCTTTGCAATGAGCATTCCTTGCGGCGTACCCTGTTGTAGAGAACATGCTCATTCCTTTTGAACATCCTGATGTTGGGATCATGCCCATTGGAATGGACATTCCTTTTCAAGCACCAAGTAGTAGAGAACTTGTCTATTCTTTGCAATGGGAATTCCTTTTGGAGTTTCCAAGCATCCAGAACTCAAAAGTCAATGCCCACCAAAGGAGAAACCTTTTTCTTTTACCTAGTTCTTGGAGATTTGGATCAGAAGTCCACGACTCCTAATGTGTTTTCTCAATTGAACTAGCCAAGAGGTCTGATGTTGATTTTTTTGTCTGCTTACTTACTTAGGCGATCCCTCATTGTCCGAGTAGGATAGTTTTCCAAGATCAGTATACTGGCGGTGGGTCCGTAGGTGACTGTGGAGCCCTATTCTGCATCTTCTGCATCTTCTCTCGCGGTGAGGGCATTGGTTTCCAGGTGGAAGGCGGTCCTGGTTGGGGTTGGCTTGGTGCGCCTTCCTCTTGGCACATTTCTCCCTTTCGCCCTCCATTCGTGCCTCTTCAAATTCTACAGCACTGCTGGTCAGGCCCGGATTACCCATAAGGTCACCCTAGGCAATGGCCTAGGGCGGCAGCCTTGGGGAGACAGCAGATCCGGGCCCCTGAAAACTAAAAAAATTAAACTAAAAAAAACGTCCCCTCGTAGCACTTTCATCATATCTCAGGAGAGGGCGGGGCGAGAGCACTGCGAGGGGGCGGGGAGGAGGAAATGGCGCCCTCCCCTTGCCATCGCCCGCCTGGGCTGCCCCCTTGTAAAGGAAGGAGGTGGTGAGAAGGAAGGGAAGCCCCGCCCCGCCAGCGGGCTTCCCTTCCTCCTCCTCTCACCCTCCTTTCGGTCGCGGTGAGGAAGCGGATGGAAGCCGCACGGCCGGGGCAGCAGCGCCCTGGGGGCGGGACTTCCCTTCCTCCTCCTCTCACCCTCCTTTCGGTCGCGGGAGGAGGAGGCGACGGAAGCCGCACGGCACTGGCCGTGGGGCTTCCGTCCGCCTCCTCCACCTCCTCCTCCCGTGACTGAAAGGAGGGCACGAGGAGGTAGACGGAAGCCCCGGGGCCGTGCAGCTTCCATCGCCTCCTCCTCGCGCCTTCCTTTTGGTTGCGGGAGGAGAAGGCGACAGAAGCCGCACGGCACCAGCCTCCTCCTCCCGCGACCGGAAGGAGGGCGCGAGGAGGTGGACGGAAGCCCCGGGGCCGGGGCCATGCGGCTTCCGTCGCCTCCTCCTCGTGCCCTCCTTTCGGTCGCGGGAGGAGGCGGACCAAAGTCCGGTCGTGGGAAGAGGCAGACGGAAGCCCCATGCCTGGGGCTGATGCTGCACATGCGCAGCAGCGCCCTGGGGGCGGGGCTTTCTGCACCCTGGGGCGGGGCATTCTGCGCCCTGGGGGCGCCAGGCGTCTTTTCGCCTAGGGCGCCAAAAGATGCTAATCCGGGCCTGGTCACAGCTGACCTCCAGCTGGAGAGCTCAAAGGCCAGGGCTTCCCAGTTCTCAGTGTCTATGCCAGAGTTTTTAAGATTCTTTAGAGTCCCAGGTGGCGCAGTGGGTTAAACCCCTGTGCCGGCAGGACTGAAGACCGACAGGTTGCAGGTTGCGTGCGGATGAGCTCCCTCTATCAGCTCCAGCTCCCCATGCGGGGACATGAGAGAAGCCTCCCACAAGGTTGGTAACACATCAAAAACATCTGGTGTCCCCTGCGCAATGTCTTTGCTGATGGCCAATTTCTCACACCAGAAACAACTTGCAGTTTCTCAAGTTGCTCCGGTCATGACCAAAAAAACCCCAAAACACAATAGTTCTTCTATGAGATTTGGATATACAGTGTTCCTTCGCCACTTCGTGGTGTGTTTACTGCGGACCCGCTGTTTCGTGGATTTCAAAAAATATTAATTTAAAATATACAGTATTTCATAGTATTTTCGCTGGTTTGTGGGGCAATAAGTGAGGGAACACTATAGTTCTGGCCAGGGGCGGTCCAAGGAAATTTCCAATGGTAGGCGAACATTATTCCCCCCCCCCAAAACACTATTTTGCCCCCCAAAAACATTAGTTTGGCACCCCCAAAAAAACATTATTCCTTTGAAGTGGTACCTTGCATGCGCGCTCCTTCCGCTCTTCTCGCTTGCCGGTACTGCGTGCCGCCGCTCCCGTGGGGCATTGCAGAGCGAGGAGGGGCCTTCAAAGGCCCCTCCTCGCTTCCTGGTGCTCCCTGCCAGCCCCTCCCATGGGGCTTTTTAGAGGGTGGGGGAGCGCTCTCTCTTGCCTTCTGCAACGCCCCGTGGGAGTGACCGGCAGCGAGCACCAGGAAGCGCGAAGAGGGGCCTTCGAAGGCTCCTCCTCGCCCTGCAATGCCCCGCGGGAGCGGCGGCACGCGGGAACGGCAGCACCCGGTGGGCAGAAATTCGCCCCACTTACAAGATGGCGGCCTGGGCAGCGGCCTAGTTGGCCTATATCTGTGACCGCCCCTGGTTCTGGCCCAGCTTACATGTCCGAACGTATCTCCCCTTATGTCCCACCTTGAAATTTACGATCTTCCAGGGAGGCCCTGCTCTCGATCCCACCTTTGTCGCAAATACGTTTGGTGGGGACGAGGGACAGCGCCTTCCCGGTGGTGGTCCCTCACCTGTGGAACTCGCTCCCCAGTGAAATTAGGTCAACTTCTTATTTTATTTATATATTTACTTTATTTATATTACGCTGTTCTCACCCCGAAGGGAACTCAGAGCGGATTACAGGTACACATACTTAGTAGACAATCCCTGCTGTTTCCACATACCACACATATAGACGAACAGAGGCAAACTCTGGCCACCAGGGGGAGCTGACGCACTCATCTCTCAGCGATCCCAGCGTCCCTTGTTGTTCCTTCCGCATTCCTCAGCTTTCCTGGAGTTCTTTAATGGTCTCATAATTCAGTCAAAATTTGCCTCCCCACTTAATGTGGCACCTTTATCTCCTACTTGACAGATGCAACTGTCTTTCGGGCTGCAAAGGGCGACAGCAGGCAGGGCCGGTCTCACATGGAAGCCAAGTACGCCGTCGCGTAGGGCATCATCAGTGGGAAGGGGCAAATTCCCCACCCCCCGGGCGCCAGCGTCCTGGCCCTGCCGATTCCCTCCGAAGGTGACCTCTGCCTCCTGATCTCCTGGTTCTCAGGTGGCTACGCCCCGTCACTTGGCTCCGGGCACCTGGCGGAGAGGCCGAGGTGCAACCAGGTGCCGCTCCACGCTCCCTCCCCTCCAGGCGTAGAAGCGTAGTGGGCGGGGCCTGCGCGCGGTTCCCATGGTGGCGGGCGCCTGTTGCCTGGCAACGGGCCTCTCCGTGGGAGCCAATGGCGTGTGGGCGTGGCCCGTGAGTGACAGGAGGAGGAGCGGAGGAGGCGCACCGGAGGAGTCAAGAGGTTGAGGGAAGGAGGAAGAAAGGGAGCGCCGTTCAGGTGGGGTCAGGGTGGATGAGCCACCAGGGAGCAGCAGGCCTGCGTTGCCTTTGTTTGCTTGGCAATAGGCTCCCTCACCCTCTCTGGAGGCTTCGAAACAGAGACGGGATGGCCATCTGTCGGGAGGGATCGGAGGGTGCCGAAGAGGCCTGGGCAGGGTGGCCCCTGGGAGCCCCTTCCAGCTGGAAAATAGAGATGGATAGAAGAGACCCCCAAGGGCCACCCAGCCCAACCCCAATCTGCCATGCAGAGGGAAAGCACCACCAAAGCGCCCCCAATCTAATAATAATAATTTATTACTCCCTGCAATAATAATATTAACTGACTCTCCCCTCTAATAATAAATTATCCCTGTCCCTTTAATAATAATAATATTCGCCTCTGCCCTCTAATAATAATAGTTTATTACTTGCCCCTCCCAACCTAATAATAATTTATTATAATTTATTATAATTATAATAATAACAATAACTTGGGGGGGGGGGCCCAAAATAATGTTCACTTACCATTTAAAATTACCTTGGACCACCCCTGACAGCAGGCTACACATAAAGATCGAGCACCCACCTCGACCCGGGCAGGCCTCGAACTCATGACCTACTGGTCAGAAAGATCTTATGCAGCTGACACTTAGCCAGCTGCGCCACATTCCCGGCGCAACTTCTTCCCTCCTTTCCTTTAGGAAAAAGTTGAACATGTGGCTATGGGACCAGGCGTTTGGTTAGACCAGTGTTTCCCAACCAGTGTGCCAGCGATCATCAGGTGTGCCGTGGGAAATTGGAACCTCCAGGAAGAGGGGGGGGGGGGAAAGAGTCTAGTGTGTTGAAGTATAAAAACCCTAAGAAACCTACCTCGATAAGGCACAAAATTAAAAAAACACCCCCATCTGTTGTCTACTTTGTCTCTCCCTCTCCATGCATTGGGAAGGCCCGCCTCCCTTTCCCCAAGTAGAGACCTCCTCTTGCCTCCTGGGGTTTCTGTGTGGGACGTTTGGCCCAGTTCTATCATTGGTGGGGTTCAGAATGCTATTTGATTGTAGGGGAACTATAAATCCCAGCAACTACAACTCCCAAATGTCAAGGTCTATTTCCCCTGAATGCCATCTTCGTTCATATTTGGGCATATTGAGTATTCATGCCAAGTTTGGTCCTGATCCAACATTGTTTGAGTCCATAGTGCTCTCTGGATATAGGTGAACTACAACTCCAAAACTCAAGGTCAATGCCCACCAAACTCTTATAGCATTTTCTCTTGGTTATGGGAGTTCTGTGTGGGAAGTTTGTGTCTTTCTGCCATTCCTGCCAGGATATCTATGTTGTGTTCATCGAAACAGGCCCAGGTTTCACACTGAGTGTATAAATACATTTAAAAACATATTAACTATATGTATGACTGTGTTAGAGTGTCATTTCGGTTGGTGGTGTGCCCCAGGATTTTGCAAATGTAAAAAGTGTGCCGTGGCTCAAAAAAGGTTGGGAAACACTGGGTTAGACATTCGGGTAGCAGGCGGACAATAAAACGATGGCAATGCTATGAAAAACGGACTGTGGACGGACTTCGGATTAAGTTGTGATCGTCGAACTCGGACTATTTGCACTTTTTAAAATGGTTTTTCATCTGATTAATGTGTTATTTATTATGTTACTGTTGTTTTTATTGATTGTATATGTGGGGCATCGAATGGCTGCTGGCTGTAAGCCGCCCTGAGTCCCCCTTTGGAGATAGAGAAGGGTGGGGTACAAATATCTGTATCTGTATACCTTTATAATGCTGAATGTTTGTATGTGTGTATGTGTGCGGAGGGCGGGAGGGCTGAAGGGCGGATATGTGGCAGCCACTTTCACAGGCCACAGCGACCAGCGTGGGTGATGGACCTGCACCAAACTTGGTACACATAACCCCCCTAAACCCCCTTTACATCCTGGTGTGGTTCGGGGGACATGACCCACGGATTATGGGATTTGTAGTACTTTCAAACACTTTTGTTCCCACAGACCACTAAGGCCACCAAAAAGGACCAATACAGACCACACTTAGCACACACAGCCCCCATGACCCACTCTACGTCCTGGTGCAGTTTGGAGGAGGGTGGACCATGGATGATGGGACTTGAAGTACCTCTACTCACTTCCCAAGTTCGCTGCAACCCTCATCCAATCACTGATCGAGACCAAACTTGGCATACATAACCCCTATGACTGCCTTCAGGTCCTGGTGAGGTTTGGGGGAGGACTGACAATGGATGATGGAATTTGTACTACTTTCACACCCCTCTGTTCCCCAGACCACTGTGGCCCCAACAAACACTGATAAAGGCCACACTTGGCACACAGAGCCCCAGTGACCCAGTCTACATCCTACTGAACTTTGGAGGGGGCCAGAACATGGATGATGGGACTTGCAGTACCTTCCCTCACTTTCAAAGCCCGCTACAAACCTAATCCAATGACTGATCAACACCAAACCTGGCACACCGAGCCCTCATGACCCACTCTACATCCTGGTGCTGTTTTGTGTGAGTCAGACCACGGATGATGGGACTTGAAGTACCTTCACTCACTTCCTAAAAACAATGCAACCCTCATCCATTCACCAATACAGACCAAACTTAGCACACAGAGCCCCCATGACCCAATCTACATCCTACTACACATTGGGGAGGGTGGACCAGAGATGACCTTCAGTAATTTCATGATACCACTGCAACTCCCAATGATGGATCAAGACCAAACTTGCCACACAGAGCCCCCATGACCCACTCTACATCCTGCTGCACTTCTCAAGTTACCCGGGCACCGCCGGGTCCCCAAGCTAGTTTGAAATAAAGAAATAATAATAGTTGCACGCCCTCCAAAAGGTGTTTTCAAGAAGTGCCATTTTTTTCCCAAGAGGTTGGCACCACTTGAACTGGTTCCAGGCTCAATGCGATGGGATCTGGGGGAGTTCTGGTTGGACAAGGTCTCTTAGTTGGGTAAGGTCTCCCAGGGTCCCTGGGCATCGAGCCAGGGCAGCCCAAGCGGCGTCAAACCGCATCTATTCTGCAGTGTAGGGGCACTAGGGGCACCCGGTAGTGCTGCGGGCAGGCCCTGGGCGAAGACACGCCCGCCGCCGAGAGAGGAGGGGAAAAGAAGGCGGAGCGCGGGCCGAGCAGCAGCAGCCCCAGCAGGAGCAGCCTCGGCCGGCGGGGAACGGGATCGAGGCGCAGAGAAGGAGCCGCTTCCAACGCTGGGGCTGCCTGCGAGCCATGAACCTTGTGGCGGGGAGGCGGGAGCAGAAGCGGAGGCCCGGGGAATGCTGTATGCTGGAGCCCGAGCCGGTAAGTGGGCATTGCAAGGCGGGCTGCGCACGCGCAGTAAGGAACCCCGCTCTGGTGCTTGCCGGGGCTTCTCTGCAGGTTCCTTTCGCTTCTGTTTTGCAAGGCTCTGGCCATGCCTTGGTAGAGGCTGGGTTAGCCATGCCAAGAGAGGGGGGGGGGGGGGGTACCACGCAAGCCTGCGTCATTGGGGCTCATGGAAACTTTGGAAAGAAACTTTGGCCATCAATGCCCTCAAACCACCAAATCCTAAACAGGGAGAGGGAGAAGGATCTCTAATTTGAATATAGAACTTTTTTTAAAGTATGCTCTAAATACCTCAAAGGCGCCAGATCCTCCCTCTCTCTCTTTCTCTCCTTCCCATTCTCTTCCTCCCTCCCTCCCTCTCATTCTCTCCCTCCCTCTCCACCTCCTCCCTCTTTCTCTCTCCCCTCCCTCTCCCCCTCTCCCCTCCTTTCTCTTTCTCTCCCTCTCTCTGCCTCTCCCCCTCTCTCGCTGTCTTTCTCTCCCCCTCCCTCCCTTCCCTCTCCCCCTCCCCCCTCCTCCCTCCCTCTTTCTCTCCTCCCTCCCTCCCTCCTCTCTCCCCCCCCTCCTCTCTCCCCCTCTTTCACTCTCCCTCTCCTCTCCCTCTCCTCTCCCTCTCTTTCTCTGCCTCTCCCCTCTCTCCCCTGTCTTTCTCTCCCCTCCCTCCCCTCCTTCCTCCCTCTCCCCCTCTCTCATTCTCTCTCCCTCCTCTCCCCTCCTCCCTCTCTTTCTCTCCCCCCTTCCTCTCTCCCTCCCTCCCTCTCTCCCCCTCCTCTCTCTCTCCCTCCCTCTCTCTCCTCTCCCTCTCTCTTTCTCTGCCTCTCCCCCTGTCTCCCTGTCTTTCTCTCCCTCTCCCTCCTCTCCTCCCTCCCCTCCCTCTCTCTCCCCCTCTCATTCTCTCTCCCCCTCTTTCTCTCCCCCTTCCTTTCCCTCTGTCCTCCTCTCCCTCCCTCTCTCTCCCCTCCTCCCTCTCTCCCCCCCTCTCTCTCCCCCTCTCTCCCTCCCTCTCTCTCTCTCTCCCCCTCCCTCTCTCCCCTCTCTTTCACTCTCCCTCCCCTCCCTCCTCCTCACTCCTCTCTCCCCCTCTCTTTCTCTCCCCTGCCTCCTCCCTCTTTCTCCCCCCCTTCCCTCTCCCCTCCCCTCTCCCCTCTCTCCCCTCCCTCCCCTCCTTCCTCCCTCTCTCTCCCCCTCTCTCATTCTCTCCCCCTCCTCCCTCCCTCTCTTTCTCTCCCCCTTCCTTCACTCTCCCCTTCTCCTCCCTCTCTCTCCCCCTCCCTCTTCCTCTCTCTCTCCCCCTCTCTCTGTCTTTCTCTCCCTCCCCTCCCTCTCTCTCTCCTCCCTCCCTCTCTCTCCCCCTCTCTCATTCTCTCTCCCCCTCTTTCTCTCCCCCTCTCTTTCACTCTCCCTCCTCTCTCTTTCTCCCCTCCCTCCCCCTCCCTCTTTCCCTCTCCCCTTCCCTCTCTTTCTCTCCCCCTCCCTCCCTCTCCCCTCTCCCTCTCTCTCTCCCCCTCTCCTCTTCTCTCTCCCTCTCTCTTTATCTCTCTCTCTGCCTCTCCCTCCCTCTTTCTCCCTCCCTCCCTCTTCTCCCTCCCTCCCTCTTCTCCCTCCCTATCTCTCTCATATATTCCAGGATCTGATGGATTTTTTTTAAAAAAAGGTCTATATAAAATTATTTACAATATATATCTACATATCCTATGTATATGTGTATGATCTGGGCACCACAATGGAAGGGAGATGTTGACAAGCTGGAATGTGTCCAGAGGAGGGCGACTAAAATGATCAAGTGTCTGGAGAACAAGCCCTATGAGGAGCGGCTTAATAATAATAATAATAATCTTTATTTATATACCGCCCTATCTCCCCTAGGGGACTAAGAGCGGTTTCCACATATGCAGAATAATACAAAAACATACAATATAAAACAGAAGCATAGACATAAACTGTTAACGCAACATACACATTAAATTCAACTTAAAACCAGTGCCGCTCTCTTCTTCGTGCTAGTTAAGCTGCCAGGGGCAAAAATTTCAACACGGGGTCTGGGCATGTTTAGCCTGAAGAAGAAAAGGCTGAAAGGAGACATGATAGCCATGTATAAATATGTGAGGGGAAGTCATAGGGAGGAGGGAGCAAGTTTGTTTTCTGCTGCCCTGGAGACTAGGACGCAATGGAACAATGGCTTCAAACTACAAGAAAGGAGATTCCACCTGAACATTAGGAACAACTTCCTGACTGTGAGGACTGTTCAGCAGTGGAACTCTCTGCCTCGGACTGTGGTGGAGGCTCCTTCTTTGGAAGCTTTTAAAGAGACTGGATGACCATCTGTTGGGGGTGCTTTGAATTCAATTTTCCTGCTTCTTGGCAGGGGGTTGGAATCAATGGCCCATGAGGTCTCTTCAAACTCTATGATTCTATATGATACCCCAAAGGCACCAGATCCTCCCTCTCTCCCCCCCTCTCTTTATGTGTGTGTGTTTATATATTGATATATATATATATATATATATATATATATATATATTCCTGCCACTGATCCCCTCCTTTAAAGATAGATAGATACAACAGCACTCAGGAAACAGGGAATTCCAGACAGGAATCAAGCAGGGCCAGGCAGGAAGCAGCCAGGCTTTGGAGCTGCAAGGCTATTCAATGCTAATCAAGCTGGCTAATTGCAACATTCAGAGTTCCAACAGACAGAGTTCTTTTTTTTTCCCACCCTGGACATTCAACAGATATATAATCACCACTTGCCTAGTTTCCAACAGACATCACAACCTCTGAAGATGCCTGCCATAGATGTGGGCAAAATGTCAGGAGGGAATGCTTCTGGAACATGGCCATACAGCCCGGAAAACCCGCAGAAACCCAGGGATTGTGGCTATGAAAGTCTTCATCAATATATAAATAGATACATAGATAGATATAATGGTGTGTTTTTGTTATTATGTATTATATTATTACACTATGTAAGACAATTCGAAACCTTTTCTGTTCCTAGTTTGAAAGTGGTATATTGTGTATTTCATTCTGCAGCCTGTACTTTAAAAGCAGTTGTTCTACTCCAGAACCTTTTTTTTTTGGTGGCTGCCACAAACTACATGAAGTGAGTTGAGACTCCTATCAGATATTCATTGAAAAACTATAGCAACCTGTGCTGCAGGATATCTCACAAAAACAAAGTTTTTGCAGTTTAATAATCCCCCCCCCATGTTTTTATAATAGAAACAATTAAGAAATGACATTTATAACGCAGGAACAAAAATCACGTTACATAGTTCTTGTTATCTCTGTATGTTATTGCAGGTAGTTATATGTTGATATGGTTTGACTGTGTTGTACGCCGCTCGAGGCTTCAGGATAGGATATTAATATTATTATTACATTTTACAATCATTAAATTATATATGATTATATAAATATAATTATTCTATTTATATTATATAAATATTATTTATATAGGATAATGTACCATAACTCTGTGTGTGTGTGTGTGCGTGCGTGCGTGCAGGTACACTCACACACACCATGTATTCAAGCTAATGGACTGGACTAAATTAAATTATAGATTGCTATTCTGTTAATTCTGGTAGTACCCTTTCTGGCACCAGATCATGTTTGATTTGGAGGCTAAGCAGGGTCAGCCCTGGTTAGTAC